>CM038672.1:642292618-642610118 GCA_021605145.1 Aegilops bicornis | reverse complement strand
TCTCGCCGCCCTCCCCTCCGTCCCTCCCTCCTCCTCCTCTCGCCGCCCTCATCTCTTCCTCCTCCCGCGGCCATCCTCTCTCCTCCCTCTCCACCGGCGGCACCCTTCCATCGCCGGTAGCCCCTCCCATCCTCCTCCTCCCTCTCTGGTGGACCCTCCTCCTCCTCCCTCCTCCCTCTCCTGCTCTCTCCTCCTCCTCCTTCCTCCTTTCTCCTCCTTCCCCTCCTCCTTCCCACCTCCTCCTGGCCTCCTCCCACCACCTCCTCCCCCTTTCTGTTTTAGTTTTTTTTAGTAAATGTAGGTTTTTGTTTTTAGTAAATGTAGGTTTTTAGTATATTTTCTTTTTAGAAAATTTGGATAAGTAATTTGAATAGAATAAGTAAATGTAGTTTTTTTTTGCATAGAATAGGAAATTTTTAGAAATTTTGAATAAGTAATTTGAATAGAATAAATTATGAAATTGAAAAAATAAGTAAATGTAGGTCTTTTGAATAGAATAGGAAATTTTTAGAAAATTTGAAAAGAATAGGAAATTATAAGTAAATTTGAATAGAATAATTAAATGTAGCTAATGGAGTTTCACTAAGACCTAAGATGAAGATAATAATGTTTTTGCTTATATTTTGTTTTTGCAGAGATCGAGGAGCCCGTGCATCATCCCCGCAGCCGTCCCCGTCACCGACCCCCTCCGACCTCCATCGAGGTGAGACCAACCACCCCATGTTGTTAATTTAATTTAGGTATTTTAGGTGTTTAATGTTAGAATAACATAGTATGAACCCTAGTTATGATCGAAGCATGTTTAAAATGTAGGTTTTTAATTAGGTGTAGTTAGTAGAATTTAGGTGTTTTAGGTGTCACATTTGTTGTTATTTTTTAGTTAAAACAATTATTCCCGCATCGACATTGATGATGCTTATCCGCATCCTCGTCATCGACTCGGCGGAGGAGGCCATCTTGATCAGAGGGCCATGTCCAGGACTAGGCTCCGCCGGGCTGGTACTGGGAGGTGCTACCTTCCGGGGGCGCAGCTTGGTGAGGAGCCAGCCCGTCGTTGACACGAACCTTCTTTGGTGGCGGTCGTGTGGGCCAGTGACGGTGCTGAGGCTTTCGGACACCACAAAGGTGGTACGTTACCATGTCAGCGGGGAGGACGAGCATGTCCGCCGCTACATGGTTGTGTTGGAGGGAAGGTTCGACAGTACCTGGCAGGTTCTTCAGGGATCTCACTGGAGCTATGATCCTGTGATGGTTCCTTCTCTTTGGGTGTCCACCGCCCGCGCCGATACCCGTCGGGCGCTATGGTTCTAGCTGTATTAGCGATGCTATATATATGATACTATTCGAGGTGTATTATTGATAATATTCGACGATGTACGGATGTAAGAGATGATGTAGTTTTTCTTATTGAATGCATTCTAATTTGAATAACAATTTATTTTACAATTTGGTTTTGCTTATTGAATGCTCATATGATGTAGATATAAACATGTATATCTTGTGTTGCTCAAATAGGATATGTGCTTGGCCAAGTGGTCGGCCATGTTTGCAGGTTACACCTCCTATAGTGGCCTATGTTTTTTTGGAGTGTTGATTGATTTCCGTTCCGGCAAATTTCAGGCGCTCGATATGTCCTTTTTTAGCAAAGGTCATGCCGGATTTTTCCATGAATCCTGGCATGACTTGTGCTAGAATATGTAGGAAATATCGAGTGGCATGGATTTTCTAGAAAAATAATTAAACGACATTTCGGGTTGACTTTAAGTCTGTCGAGGCTCCATCACCGAAGGTCGAAAAATCAATGAGGGAGTGTATCCACCATATATGAGAGAGGACGAAGAAGCCCGACTGTTGTCGTGGGGGTCGTTTCTCCTTCTTCTCCGGGTGCTAGACCTTTGTTATGCACTAGGGGAAGGAGGAGTAACGACCATCACCGACGGTCGTAAATGTCAGAGAGAAATCAGTGTGTGAGAGTCTCCACCACATATGAGGGGACGAAAAGTCCCGACTGTTGTCGTGGGGGTCGCTTCTCCTTTGTTCCTGAGGGAGTCCTGGACTAGGGGGTGTCCGGATAGCTGAACTATCATCACGGCCGGACTCCAAGACTATGAAGATACAAGATTGAAGACTTCGTCCCGTGTCCGGATGGGACCTTCCTTGGCATGGAAGGCAAGCTTGGCGATACGGATATGTAGATCTCCTACCAATGTAACCGACTACTGTAACCCTAACCTATCCGGTGTCTATATAAACCGGAGGGTTTTAGTCCGTGGGGCGAACAACAATCATACCATAGGCTAGCTTCTAGGGTTTAGCCTCCTTGATCTCGTGGTAGATCTACTCTTGTACTACCCATATCATCAATATTAATCAAGCAGGAGTAGGGTATTACCTCCATCGAGAGGGCCCGAACCTGGGTAAAAACATCGTCGTGTCCCTTGTCTCCTGTTACCATCCGCCTAGACGCTTGATTCGGGACCCCCTACCGAGATCCGCCGGTTTTGACACCGACATTGGTGCTTTCATTGAGAGTTCCTCCGTATGTCGTCACCGATAGGCCCGATGGCTCCTTCGATCATCAACAACGGCGTGGTCGGTGAGACTTTTCTCCCCGGACAGATCTTCGTATCGGCGGCTTTGCACTGCGGGCCAATTCGCTTGGCCATCTGGAGCAGATCGAAAGCTACGCCCCTGGCCATCAGGTCAGATTTGGAAGTTTGAACTATACGGCCGATGTCCGCGGAGACTTGATCTTCGACGGATTCGAGCCACACCGAGTGTGCCGCACTGTCTCGATCGGTATGATCTAGCTCTGCAGCCGAACAGTGCCCTGGAGGCCGCACCAGCATCCGCTCCGGCCCTTAATCCGGAGCCGGATTCCCCGATCGAGGACTAGTGGTTGGACGCCGCCTCGGGGGCTACGATCTCTACGGCGATTGAGCCGAACTCCATCCCTGTCGCTGCGAAGACCTTGACTCCGGTGTCGGACTCCTCTCCGGACTCGAACCCTCCGTGCCTCGCCAATCGAATCCGATTGGGCGCCCGGTCATGGAGTTCATCGCCGCGGACATCTTCGGCACTCGCCCTTTGGCGACATCCTGAATTCACTAAAGTCTCTCTCTTTATCCGGAGAGCCCTGGCGGACTACGGACAGGAAGGTTGGGATACTGGACGACGAAGAAATTCAACGCCCACCCACCACCCACTTTGTAGCCACCGCCGATGATTTAACCGACATGCTCGACTTCGACTCAAGACATCGACGGCATGGGCGGCGATGCCGGAGACGACCAAGACCCAGCGCCTACGAGGCCTTTGAAGGCCACCTCGTCATACGGCATATACATGGTGGACATCCCAAAAGATGGGAACGGCGATGGAACAACGGAGGATGACCCCTCCAAGAAGCAACCGAAGCGCCGACGTCAGCGGCGCCGCTCTAAATCCCGCCACAGCAAAAACGGTGATTCCGGCACGGGAGATAATAACACCCCAGACAGTGCCGAAGACAACCCCCTCTAGCAGGACTCAGCGTAGGAGGAGGGAGAAGCAAGTCCGCACGACAGTGCGGCAGAAAGAGAGGTCGAGGACGATAATTATGCACCTCCCTCCGAAGATGAGGCAAGCCTCGGCGGACGGCAATTTGTCGTGGCACGAGGATCCCCCTGAACAGGAGCGTTTCAAACGCAAGCTTATAGCCACGGCAAGCAGCCTCAAGAAAAAGTAGCAACAACTTAGAGCTGACCAAGACCTGCTAGCTGACAGATGGACTGAAGTCCTTGCAACCGAAGAGTATGAACTCGAACGCCCCTCCAAAAGCTACCCTAAACGCAGGTCGTTACCTCGATCATAGGAGGAAGCACCCAAGTCACCAGCGCACGACATGGCAGACCGGCCACCCGTGGCATGACAGAAGCCTCTCGGCCCTCCGCTCAAGCCACACCCCCACGCCGCTCAAAAAGTACCAAGGCACAGGAAAATGCGCCGGACTTGCGAGATATATTGGAGGATAAGGCAAAACATACAAGATAGATCTACGGATCGCGTGGGCGTAATGACTCGGGATGATTCTTGTGGCCACGGATATGACAAACCTGCCCGGGCGAACACGATGAAAAAGCTCATATGAGCTACGTCGTGATATAGCCCAATACAGAGGCGCTGCACACCCACTATGCTTCACAGATGAAGTAATGGATCATCAAATGCCCGAGGGCTTCAAATCCATAAACATCGAATCATACGATGGTACCACAGATCCTGCGGTCTGGATCGAGGACTATCTCCTCCATATCCACATGGCCCGCGGTGATGATCTACATGCCATCAAATAGCTCCCACTCAAGCTTAAAGGACCAGCTCGACATAGTCTCAACAGCTTGCGGCCAGAATCAATTGGTTGTTGGGAGGACCTGGAAGCCGCATTCCTTGATAACTTCCAGGTCACATATGTGCGACCACCAGACGCGATGACCTTAGCCATATAATTCAGCAGCCAGAAGAATCGGCCAGACAATTATGGACACGGTTCCTAACAAAGAAAAATCAAATTGTTGGTGGCGGATCACGGAGGCCCTTGCAGCCTTCAAACATAACATCCACGATTTAATGGCTTGCCCGGCACCTAGGACAGGAAAAGCGAAATCCATGGCAGCCCTCATAACACTCATGACCCGCTTTTGTGCGGGAGAGGACAGCTGGCTAGCTCGAAGCAACAACTTGGCCAAACACCCTGATAGTTCGGATACTGAGGACAGCAATGGCAGGTCGCGTCGCAACAAGAACAAGCGCCGCATTAACAGCGATAATGCTGAAGATACAGCCGTCAATGCCGGATTCAGAGGATCTAAACCCGGTCAGCGGAAGAAGCCATTCAAAAGAAATACCCAGGGCCCGTCCAACTTGGACCGAATACTCGATCGCTTGTGCCAGATACATGGCACCCCCGAAAAACCAGCCAACCACACCAACAGGGATTGCTGGGTGTTCAAGCAAGCAGGCAAGTTAAGTGCCGAACTCAATGACAAGGGGCTGCATAGCGATGGCGAGGAAGAGCCCCGGCCGCCGAACAATAGAGGACAGAAGGGCTTTCCCACACAAGTGCGGACGGTGAACATGATATACGCAACCCACATACCCAAAAGGGAGCGGAAGCATGCACTCACGGGGCGTATATGCGATGGAGCGATCGCCCCAAAGTTCAACCCATGGTCTTCCTGCCCGATCACCTTCGATCGAAGGACCACCCACTAGCATTCGTCATGGCGGTTTCGCGCATTGGTTCTTGACCCAATTATTGACGGATTTCACCTCACCGAAGTCCTGATGGACGGCGGCAGCCTGGACCTGCTTTATCAGGATAAAGTGCGCAAAATGGGCATAGACTCCTCAAGGATTAAACCTACAAAGACGACCTTTAAAGGCGTCATACCGGGTCTAGAGGCCAATTGTACAGGCTCAGTTACACTCGAAGTGGTCTTGAGATCCCGGATAACTTCCGGCGAAGAGTTAATCTTGACATAGTCCCGTTCATGGCGGTTATCACGCCTTTGCTTGGACGAACCGCATTTGCAAAGTTCAATGCGGTGCCGCTTTCGCATACCTCAAGCTCAAGATGCCAGGCCCTCGAGGAGTAATCACGGTCAATGGAAACACCGAACACTCTCTCCGAACGGAGGAGCACACGGCGGCCCTCGCGGCGGAGGTGCAAAGAAGCCGCTCACAGCAATTCTCGAGTCCGGCCACTAAGCGTCCAGACACTGTCAAGTGCGCCCGGAGTAACCTACAACAAGACCGCCTGGCACGATTCAAGCACGCGTAGCAATCTAGCCCCAACCTCAGCCCTCGCGAAACTGCAAAGCCAGTACTACGCGTACATAACTACGCTCTGGAGATACCATGGGCATAAGGGGATGGGCACGACCACGGCATGCCCGGAATGCGGCTCAACCGCACCAGGGGCTCCCGATTGTGTCATTATTTTTCTTTTTTCTTTTTTCTTCCTTTTTCTTACTTTCAGGACTCCATTTTTCAGAAGTCCTGTCCGGCACTAGAATCGCCGAACTAACGATGCAACAGCCAGGGAAGCAGAAAGCCACGTCGAGTGTTCAGGTGGTCTCTATTACGAGCATTATACCTGTTTTACATACCATCCATGACTTACCCACGGAGGGGACATGTTAGATAGTCCCATCCCTTGCTTATTGCACTATTTGTATCGTTCTGCCTTCATTGAAGTACCTTTTTGAATAACCAATATATTGCTCTTGCCTGTTATTGCATTCTTTCCTATTTTATATGTTCATTTCATGACGTGTTGCACCCGTACACTTTGGTACGGCCAATACACCGAGGGCTTAAGTACCCCAAAATTATGGTGTGATAAGTCCGAACACTTTCACAAGTGCGGCACCCGAACTTATAACATTATATGCATCGGCTCGAATCATGTCTTGGGTCAATAGTTGGGTTTGCCCGGCTCCGTGTTTTGGTACCTTACGTTCCGTTATATCGGCTAAGGTAGCACCGGGAGAACCATTGCGATTGTGCCCAGCTTGAGATGGGTTGAGCACCTCGATGGAGAAAGCTAAAACTGACCATCATGATAGAGGCGAGAGCCGGTCGCTGTTCGAGAGGTTTTTCGGGTCCCTAAAGACTTATGCCGCTTAAAGCGAGGAACTGAATTGTCCGCCCAAAGGCGTGGATAGCGCCCGAACTCGGTCTTCGAATACTAGGGGCTTCACGAAATTTAAAATTATAGAATTCTATGGCTAAGTGAGAGTGTTCCAGCATTATAAGTCCGGTTGCCTTGTTCGTTGCGTTGAGCGCCTCCTAGATGGACCCAAGAATGGGAACAAGAGTGCTCAAGTTTATCTCTAACACCCCAGGACTCGTGGCATGGGGGCTGAAGCCAACGACTTTCCATCTCTCAAATTTGATAAACGGCCGCACAGAAGGTAATATTTTAAATTAACAAGCGTTGCTTAGCGCATATGAACAAGTTTTCAGCGTACAGGATAACAAATGCGAGTCTATTCAAAAATTACATTTTTGGAGCACTCATCCGCTATTCGGCGGGCACCCTTCAGAAGGCCCTCATAGTACATTTCGGGCGTGCGATGCTCCTTGCCCTTCGGTGGCCCGTCCGTCACAAGCTTCTCCGCATCCAGCTTGCCCCAGTGCACTTTAGCACGGGCAAGGGCCCGACGGACACCTTCAATGCAGACGGAGCGCTTGATGACTTCAATCCGTGGACAGGCGTCCACCAGCCACCGCACTAGCCCAAAGTAGCTCCCAGGCATGCTTCCAATGGCCACAGCCGAACTATGAGGCCCTTCATGGCCTGTTCGGCGACCTTGTGGAGCTCGACTAGCTGCTTCAGCTGGTCGCTTAGGGGCACCGGATGTCCGGCCTCAGCATATTGAGACCAGAACACGTTCAACGTTGAGCTCCCCTCCTTGGCGCGGTAGAATGCGGCAGCATCAGACACACTACGGGGCAGATCTGTGAATGCTCCTGGAGAGCTCCGAATCCGGGTAAGTAATAGGTAATTCACTTTCACATGCTTGCTTTTCATAAAGAATGCCTTACACGCCGCTATCTTCTTTAATGATTCAATTTCTTGGAGGGCTTTTTGGGCCTCGGCCTTAGCAGCTTTGGTACTCTCAAGAGCCAAGGCAAGCTCGGACTCTCGGGTCTTCAAGTCACGCTCCAAACCCTCGTGTTTTTTCACGAGAGCCTGGAGCTCTTGCCGCACCTCCGTCAGCTGCGCCTCCCCCTTCTCTCGCTCGGTGCGCTCCGCGGCCGCTTTGCTTTCGGCCACGGACACCGCTTCCTTTAGGGTCGCCACCTCGTTCGTGGCCCCTGCAGTACCCATGTTATTCCTGTTATTTTTTCGCAACCGAAACCTTTCTATAAGGTATTTCTTTAATAAGGTATTACTTACCTTCCTTGTCCTCGAGCTTCTTCTTGGCAAGGCCGAGCTCGTTCTCGGACCGCTCGAGGCTCTGCTTCAATGCATTGACCTCCATGATCGGTCTGGCAGAGGTCGGCAGCAGCCTGCATTCCCATATTGACATACTTATGTTAGACTCCTGCGTATATCTTTTTAGATCCTTAGTCCGGCTTTTCTTTCCGAACACCGAACTAAGCATCGGGGCCTCTTGTCTATCACGGTAATATTTTTACATATTCTAAACTCACCTCAAAGCCTGTTAGAAGGCTGGTGCAGCTTCAGTCAGCCCGCTCTTGGCGGATCGGCTGTCCGGATCACCGCACTCATAACAGTGCGGTGCTCCTCCTCGATGGAGGCGCTGTTAAGCGCCTCCAGTAAGTTATCCGGTGCCTCCGGTTGGACGGAGGACACCGGCGTCTTACCCTTCTTACGAAGGGGCCGCTTGCCGGACTTCGGAGCCGCTGAAGGTTCCGTTATGGAGTCCGGACAAGGGTCGGGCTTAGAGCCCCTGGGGGTCTCGCCCCCCACGCGCCTGGAGTCCGGGAGGTCGCCTTGCGGCGCCTCCTGCGCCACCTCCTCTTGACCAGGCCCCCCTTGGGGCCCCACCTCTGCGTCGTCTGCAGCGTGAGGCGATGAGGCGGCCGGAAGTGAAGTACTCTCCATTTCCGACGAACTCAGGGACCCTCTCGTCAAGCGGCGAGGCTTCATGGGCGGGCTGCATGATTGTTCGGCATTAGAGAACACTATGCAATGATAAAAAAGCCATGGGTATCCGGACACTTACGATCTCGCCAGGGGCTTGGCCCTCGTTGGCCACTCCTCCTCGTCGTCGTCGACGTTGGTGGAGAAGTCCGGAGGAAGGGTCCTTCCCTTCTTAGACCCTCCGGCCTCCCTAGTTGGGGCGGCCTTCCTTTTCCTCTCCTCCCCCGCTGGGGGAGAGGCTTCTTTTTCCTCCTCCTCGTTCTTAGGAGAAGATTCTGCTTCAGAATCTGACAGCACCTGGCGTCGGGAGCTCCTTCGAGTTCCCGTGGCCTCCTTCTTGGCCTTCTTCTCCGGCACCACATGGGGTACCGGAGCCAGCAGCCCCGTCAATCGGGCATCCGCTGGGTCTTCCGGCAAAGGAGCCGGACAGTTAATCTGTCCGGACGTCTTCAGCCAGTCCTGTCAAAGATTAGGGAGTTTTAGATCCCACATAGAGTCAATCTATGAAAAAAGAGTCCCGTAAAGGGTAAAATAACTTACCTCGCCGGCTTGACGCTGCGAGCTGTATCCGCGATCTTTGTTAGCGGATGCGGGGGCTTCAACGCCCTTGAACAGCACCTTCCAGGCATCTTCGTACATAGTGTCGAAGAGCCGGCTCAAGGTTCGGTGATGTGTCGGATCATACACCCACAAATTAAAGGCCCGTTCCTGGCATGGGAGAATCCGGCTGTTGAGCATGACCTGGACTACGTGGACAAGCTTGAGCTTCTTGTCCACCAAGTTTCGGACACAGGTTTGGAGTCCGGTTAGCTCTTCCGAATCACCCCACTTCAGGCCCGTCTCTTTCCATGATGTGAGCCGTGTGGGGAGCCAGATCTGAATTCGGGGGCCGCCGCCCAGTTGGAGTCGCGCGGCTCGGTGATGTAGAACCACCCCAATTGCCACCCCTTTATTGTCTCCACGAAGGAGCCCTCGAGCCAAAGGACGTCGGGCATCCTGCCCACCATAAGCGCCTCGCACTCACTTTGTCGGCCGCCCACTATCTTCGGCTTGACGCTAAAGGTCTTCAACCATAAACCGAAGTGGGATTGGATGCAGAGGAACGCCTCACACACTACGATAAACGTTGAGATATTGAGGATGAAGTTTGGGGCCAGATCGTGGAAATCCAGGCCATAGTAGAACATGAGCCCCCGGACAAATGGGTGAAGTGGAAAACCTAGTCCGCGGAGGAAGTGGGTGAGGAACACTACCCTCTCATGGGCCACAGGGGTGGGGATGAGCTGCCCCTCGTCGGGTAGCCGACACGCGATGTCGCCGGACAAGTATCCGGCCTCCCGCAGTCTTGTGATGTGCCCCTCCGTGACGGAGGAGGCCATCCACCTGCCTCCCGCTCCGGACATAGTTGGAGAAGGTTGAGGTGGGGTGTGCGGACTTGGGCGCTGGAGCTCGAGTGCGCGGAAATGGATGAGCAAAGGAGGAAGAAGGCGTAGGTGAAAAAGGTGGATCCTTATCCCCTTATATGGACGGACGAAGCTATGCGTCCCCCACCAGCCTGGTAAAACTCGCTTATCTCCCAAGCGCCATAATCAATGGCGCGGATGGGTTACCCACCTCTGTATTGATGAGAATCCCGGAATAAGGGGGCATGATCTATGCTTTGATAAGACGTGCCAAGGAAACCGCCTCGCTCAACGCTACCGAGGTGGAATAGTAAAACGACTCATATAAAGGCTGGCCGTGGTGTGATGTCACGCCGCGGAATACGTCGGCAGATCTGTGCAAAAGTTATTCTCTCTATGGTGGTATGTGGAACTTGTTTTGCGAGCGGACACTATCCTCGTGTTCAAAACCTTCTATGAAGTATTCGAAGGAGGAACCCGCCTTGCAATGCCGAAGACAATATGCGCGCCGGACTCGTCGTCATTGAAGCCTGGTTCAGGGGCTACTGAGGGAGTCCTGGACTAGGGGGTCTCCGGATAGCCGAACTATCATCACGGCCGGACTCCAAGACTATGAAGATACAAGATTGAAGACTTCGTCCCGTGTCCGGATGGGACTTTCCTTGGCGTGGAAGGCAAGCTTAGCGATACGGATATGTAGATCTCCTACCATTGTAACCAACTCTGTGTAACCCTAACCTATCTGGTGTCTATATAAACCGGAGGGTTTTAGTCCGTAGGACGAACAACAATCATACCATAGGCTAGCTTCTAGGGTTTAGCCTCCTTAATGTTGTGGTAGATCTACTCTTGTACTACCCATATCATCAATATTAATCAAGCAGGAGTAGGGTATTACCTCCATCGAGAGGGCCCAAACCTGGGTAAAAACATCGTATCCCTTGTCTCCTGTTACCATACGCCTAGACGCATAGTTCGGGACCCCCTACCCGAGATCCGCCGGTTTTGACACCGACAGTTCCCGTGTGCTAGACATTTTGGTGTAATGCACTCGGGAACGAAAGGAGGAGCTACCATCACCAACGGTCGAATGTATACACCACGCGAGCTGAGAGTTTTCAAGAAAAAGACTCGACAGACCGATAGTCAACCCGTGATGAATAATAATGATCTAATTTAAATTTTGCAGTACATATATTGAATTGTACAAGTTTAATCTTCGGATTATGAACGTAGGAAATGTCGTCACCGGACGACGAAAGTCTCCCGGGGGAGTGCAGCTGGTGCAACGACGACCGAGGTCTGTGCGACAGGCCTAACCTGGACGAAGATCGGCGCTTCAACATTAAGCTCTAGGAGACCTTCGATGTTGAAACGGTACACAACGACGACAAGTGCTTTTTCGTAATTAAGCACGACTTCAACTATTTCAACGTGTAATTTTCATATTTTACAATTCGAGTAGCTTATCCCATGTCATGCAAGACGCTATGTCTTGGAGAGGATGGATTTTGAAGACCATGAAAATTTCGAAACAAAGAAAATTCACCTAAGGACTCATCATGGTATGGATTTTGAAGCAAATCTGTATAATTCTGAGAGTGTAACCCATTTTGGTTGCAAAAATTGGGAAGCACTTTGCAAGATGTATGGTTTTTATGAGGGTGCAGCTTGTCACCATGGATCTTGGTGATCGACATCGACCAAGACAACATGGACATTTGGGTCCTTGTTGATACGCTTCCAGTTCTACCGCTATGTGAGTTTCTCAACCATAGTTATTAACTAATTTATATTGTTCATTTCAAAATAGTTTACAACTTATTTCCATTGACAACTTATTTTCATTGTTCAAATAATGTCCGGAACATGGTAGACGGAACGTACTACACCAATGGCTCTGAGTTAACTTATTAGGAGAATAATCATCTGGTCGCATTTTGTACTGATCTTGAGAATTACAATATATATTATAAAACTCCTCCACATTATGGTCAATATGTGCCACTAGTGCACGTGTTGAACTACGGTAACATCCATGGAGATGCCATGGCAAGATTTTTTAGTATTACTACATCCGTGCATCTTTTGCATAAATTCTTTTAAAACTTAACTACATTGCTAACTACGAAGTTATTACTATGTTTTTCAACATAAAATCCCGAATGATTGTGTGCCTCATCTGATGTATCAGAATGGCCGCCTTGATGTTTTGAACATACGGCCAGGTCATCCTACGAATCTCACCTATCCATATCAGATTTCTAAAAGAAGTGGAGACATGAAAATCAAAGAATGGAAAAAATGTATGGACAGTCGTAAGGAGGTACTTGGAAGCAACATTGTGCCAAAGGCAAGAATTGAAGACAGGATAATCTCCATTCTCCATAATGGAGAGGTAGGGCCTATCTTGTTTTATGCTATTTTACCTAAGAGAAGGTAGTAGGTCCTAGTTAATAATACTCATGATCATGTGCTAAGAACAACTAAATAGGATTGGTTAGATGACTATGATGATGATGTGGTATCGAGTAGAAGTTGTATGACCGATGATGATGAGTATGACTTGTTATTATGATACCAATGATGAGTTATTTATTACTATGATCCATGATGCATGATGCTAAGTTGTTATATAAGCATGATTACTTATTATATATAACAGTGGGTGAAATGAACCTGTATTAGATTCAAGTAAAGCCAACATGTTGTGCACATCGAAAGTACTACTAATCCAAACTAGATCAAGTTTGGATAAGAGTAGTACTTTCGACATGCACCACATGTTGCCTCCACTGGAATCTACTCCATGTTCATTTCACCCACTATTATATATAATAAGTAATCATGGTCATAAAATCATATCATGAAAGTACTATATATAAAACCACACAATGAAAATAAGTTGTATTTTTAAAAATAAAGGAAAATTTAGTAGCAGCGCTTTTTAGAACAAGCGCTACTGCTACTTACAAGTAGCAGTAGCGCTGCCCAAAGGAGAGCGCTACTGCTAACTAGGTATAACAAGATGGCGCTCCCATTCCAGGCGCCATCGCTACTAGTTAGTCAGAAGCGCTTAGTGGTAGGGCCGACCCAGCGCTACTGCTATGCATACTTCAAGCGCTGGACCCAGCGCTACTGCTATGCATATTTCAAGCGCTACTACTAGGGTTTTCCCTAGTAGTGGTCCCACCAAGGATAGAGCAGCATATTGGAGACACTTTGCAAGGTGGATATCATTACATGGTACCATTACATAATAGTTGGGGATACATACAAAGACATACAATGCCACATGAAGACATCAATACATCATACATGAGAACAACATCTGACTACGGATGTAACACAAACAGAAACTCAAACGACATCCACCCTGCTAGCCCAGGCTACCGACCAGGAACCTATCCCAAGATCGACGAAGAAGAAGAACTCCAAAACAAGTAAAAATTGCTCTCACGTCATGAACATTGCATTACCTGTACCTGCAACTGTTGTTGTAGTAATCTACGAGCCACGAGGATTCAGCAATCCCATTACCATGGGTATCAAGACTAGCAAAGCTTAATGAGTATGGAAGGGATAAGTGGTGAGGTTGCAGCAGCACTAAGCATTGTATGGTGGCTATCTTACGAGTACAAGAGTAAGATGAGAAACTACGCAAATGGCCACAAACTAGTAATGATCAAGAAGTGATCTTAAACTACTTACGGTCAAACATAACCCCACCGTGTTCTCTTCTCGAACTCACTCAAAAAGAGATGGTCACGGTTACACACGTGGTTGGTGTATTTTAACTGAGTCTAGTTCAAGTCCACTACAACCAGATATTAAAAATTCCCATCTACCACATAACCGCGGGCGACTCTCGAAAGTTTGAACCCTGCAGGGGTGTCCCAACTTAGCCCATGACAAGCTACTGATCCGCGGAGACAATCCTCCATCTCAGGATCGTCCGATCAGACTCGGAATCCTGGTGCACAAGACATTTAGACAATGGTAAAACAAATCCAGCAAGACCTCCCGACGTGCCGACACCCTGATAGTAGCCGTGCATATCTCGTCTCAGGCCACGACCGAATGAGCGAAGCTTACGGTTGGCTGAACCCAAGTTGCCAAGGGGGCGCCGTAAGGTGCTCTAGTTTGGACCAACACTCATGAGGAGCACTGGCCCGGGGATTGATTACGTCCTCGGGGTCCAGAAAGTCCCTATGCAAGTTTTAATTGTTATTAGCAAATGGTAAACCCAATGTTGGGCCTTGCTGGAAGAGTTTTATTCAAAGAGAACTGTCAAGAGGGGCCCATAAACCCTCACCGTGTTAGGGACACAAAATCATGAAACATAACACCAGTATGATGGAAACTAGGGCGGAAAGAGTGGAACAAAACACCAGGCAAAAGGCCGAGCCTTCCACCCTTTACCAAGTATATGATGTGTTGTTTTACTAGGGTTTTGATTACCATGGAGCGAATACGCTTGACCTAACTCTCGACTTGTTTGTTACTTGTCCCCAACTCGCCGCCGGGTCGTCCCTTTATATACACAGGTTGACGCTCGGCGGCTTACGGAGTCCCGTCCGGCTCATACACAACGTGTCGAGCTCGGTGACTAACTAAGCTTGCCTTACAATACAACTTATACATGTGGCAGTTCATCCTCTTGGGCCTGAAGTCACCTCTAGGCCTTGGGCCGTCAATAGGCTTGCTATGACCCGCCATCTTCATTGATAAGTCACGAGTGGTATGACCCGGCCCCTCCTGGGCGGTTCATACCCAGTAGTTATATCCCCAACATTAGGCCCCATGTTGATTTGAACTTGTTCACATCAATCTTCAGCACCCGACTTGTGAAAATCTTGCATCGTCTTTTTTAACAAATTTGCTGTAACCCGCCAAGACGTCAGATCATAGAACCTCATTAACCCGCCATGACGTCATTTCACATTAATTTCGCGTGAGGCCTAGAACATCTTTAACTGATCCTTATCCTAATAATCATCCCAAAAATCGAGGCGTCCATATAGACATATGATGATTTCGGCCTCCTCGGTTCCCGCACATGCCCTGTATCAATCCTCTTATAAAGAGGGACGGGGTCTTTTCTATTCCCCCTTGCCTCCTTGTCTTAGTCTTCCTCTCGCGACTCCTCTGCAGCCTCAAGCTCCGTCGCCGCGACCTCCGACCGCTCCACCAACTCAGGCCGCTGCATCAACCTGACCAGACCAGAAAACTCCGGCGCGCCACCGCTGTCCATCATCGCCTGTAAGTGCTCCTCTCCTTTTACCTCAGATCTACATTAGGGTTTCCTTTGTTCATCGGTGTTCTTCGCCGTTCTTCGTTTTCTCCTTTAGCTCGAGTAGCTGTTGAGCTGAACATGGCATATAACTCGTGCTATAGCAGTTTAGCATTTGTTTTTAACACCAGAACACCGTCTCCCCATAGAATATCTCATTGGAGCACTCAAATTTTTCTGCTGTCGCCACCTTAGGTTTAGATTTTATTGCCTTTTCTGAACTGCTGTAGATCCAAAATTATAGCTCCAGTCTTTGAAATCTGTTTATCCATCACTTAGCAAAATTTTCACTGATAAATTTGAAGTACCATAACTGCCACGACAGTTTATACCAAAAACTGTGGTCCACCATATATCATCAGGCCCCATTTAAGCCGCCATCATACGCTTTATAACCAGCTTAACAACATAATTCTTAACACGGCATGCACCATTAGTCCCCTTTTAAGCCGCCAATATGAATATCTGCGTACTTCAATATTCATCTTCCGGTTTAACATCTTCGCTGCTTATAACACTTTACTCTTGAACCAACAGTCCGGCTTAGCAGCTTTAATCTTAAACCGGTAATACTTCTTTCTTTTAGGCCTTCATTAAAATGGGCAAGACTGTCACTGCTTGCAACTGGGTTGTTTCCCGGGTCACCGAGGAAGATTTGAACGAATATGTTCAAACATGTGTCTTGGCTAAAAGAGATGTTATTCATTTGAGGGTCCCAGGCACTGAAGTTCCTCTTGAGCCCAAGGATGGTGAAGTTATTGTTTTCACTGACCATATGCTCCGTGGCTTCAGCTCTCCCGGCTCAAAATTCTTTTGTGGTGTGCTGTACTTTTTCAAGCTCCATCCACAAGACATCGGACCAAATTCCGTTTCAAACATCTGCAATTTCCAAGTATTCTACGAGGTGTACCATCAACAGGAGCCCACCGTAGAGCTATTCAGGGAATTTTATTACTTAAACCGGCAGAACGAGTTCACATATGGGCCCAGCCTAGAACTAGGAGGCATTTCTATACAGCGATGGAAAGAAGCCACTTTCCCAGCCGCCACTCTGCCCGTTCATCCCAAAGATTGGAACCAAACCTGGTTTTATTGCAAAGACACTTCTCTAGAAGGGGAAAATCCTCTGCCGGGTTATCATGCCAGCCGGCTTAGCAACAGGCATCCTCTACCAGACCACATCAGCACAAAGGAACGTGCCAAATATGCGCCCATTTTTTCAAAAATTAGAGCCTTCATGGCTAATGGTTTAACCGGCATCGACCTTGTCTGGTGCCGGTTTCATGGAGGATATTGCCCTCACCACGAATTCGCTTAATGTGTGAATACACAAGCGACTTGAAAGATCCACTTCGCCATTGCCAGACAAAGATGACTGAAGAGGACATCAATGAAATGACCAAATCTCTACTGAATGAGAGTCTAGAAGATTGCAACAAAGTTGGACTGAATCCTTTCTCTGCCCTCAACCAACCGCCAGCCGTAAGCTTTTAAGCTATTTCCGGCTTAAGCACTGTCTTTCATTCAGATTGTTTCTCATAACCATTTTATTTATGCAGGCCGATTCCTCTTTCTGGAAGAAGAAATTAGATAAGAAGGTCAAGAAGACCCGGACAAAAAGCAAAGCTATCAAAAAGGCTGCCAAGAAGAAGACCAATCCTGCCGAGTTATTCAACTTGGATGACAATGATGATGATGATGAGTCGGAAGTAGAACTTGATTCCCTTGGCTCATTTTTTGTACATCTTATTGACAATGACTATTATTAGGATGATGTGGAGGCCAGCCGTGCAGATGATGAAGAGGTAATTACTCTTTCCTTCGGCTTACGACCTCTGCCAACACAGAAAACTCGACAAGCAAGCCGGAAAGTAAGATTTTCTCACCCTTTAGCATACTTGGATCCCAACTTTATTTTGAAGAAACATCAACATGAAGCTCGCGCACAACCCGGAATAGCGGCGATGGAGTTTTATGCTCCGGCTTAGCAAACACCCCAGCACCTCGCAAGATTCGACCAGAGGTTTCAAATATTTCTGACTTATCTTATCCAAAGACTGGTCTTTTTTGACAACCTCTTAACCCGTCTGATTCAAACTATCAGGGAACGTCTCATTCCTCCTCCGGTGACTCAACTGGGACTCAAATCCCAGCCTTCAAGACTGTGCCTGGGTGAGAATATTAAGTCTATCCACTTTGAATCATGCACTTAATTGTCATATTAACTCTGTCTCATGCTTCCTTTTCAGCGCTATGGCAAGGCCCAGTAAGAAGCAGAAAATCAACAAACTGGCTGAAGAGCCTAAAAATATTGATCTGGAACAACATGCCACAACTGAGACTTTGCATCAAGTGTCAGATGCTGTTATGGATGAACCCCCTCCAGAGGACCACCCCGTCATTCAAGATACCATGGATGTTGATCCAGAAACTGATAAACCGCCCAGTCCTGCTCAGCTGGCTCATGAAACTTATGATATAATGATTACTGGGATGGCTTATTAGGCCCCAGGCAACCCCATTGCCCTGTCCAAACACAGCGCCAAGGAGGAGTTCTCTACTGTTGACAAGGGAAAATGGAAAGTAGACTTGGAAGGCTATGCTCAATTTAATGCTCAAGAGATTCACTCTGGTTATTTGAACCACCTTCACACCAGCCGTGACTTCGAAGCCGGCTTGGTCAATCTGATCAAGGAGCGTTTTGAGGTAATCCAACATAATCCTCTTCATAAATATATCTCTATCGGCCGCCAAGTCTATAAACTATGATAGAATTGAATATGATGTAGACTTTTAGATAGTCATAAATAGATGAAGATCAAAACTAGTAGCCCCCAAGGGCCGGCTTAAACTATAAAGTTAAGTCGGGACTTCAATTAGAAGTAATCAACTTTGCATCTGTAGCCCCAAGGGCCGGCTTAAACTATCAAGTTAAGCCGGGACTTCAATTAGCAGTGATCAATTTTTGCATCTGTAACCTCCAAGGGCCAGTTTAATCAGCATGAATAAGCCGAGACTTATCGCCATGGCTGAAAATAAAATCCAAGTATGTAGCCTTTATAAACCGGATCATATCATTTTGCCCGGGTCATCATATAAACTTGTCTTGAAAAGAGCACTAGGCATTAGCCCCCAAGTGTCAAGGAAAATACTTGTATTGTGCTTGGGACTTCAAAAATAATCATGATTATAATACATTCCATGTTGTTCATGTCGCAGGCTGAACTAAATGAAAAGGAATCCCAAGTCAAAGATTTGAGGGCCAATATTCAAACTCAATAATCTGAGAATTCAAAAGCTAGATCATAACTGAAGACTGCATTGGAAAACATTGAGCAGTTGAAACAAAACTTTAGTGTTGATAGAACCGGTTGGGAGACCGAGAAGGCAGCTTTATTAAAAAGAGCGGAGGATGCCGAAGTAGCCCTTAAACCGGTAACTGATGAGTTGTCCGGTTTAAAGCATCAGATCAACAACATGACATCGGCCATCTTCGGTAAGTAGCAAAAAATACTCTCCTTTGCACCAGCAGTCATATCATAATCATCTGCCAGTTTATCAATAATTTTACTGATGTAGGCTCCTGAAGCGTCAAGCTGGGCTCAGACATGCGCATCAAACTTAAAGCTGTCTATACTCTGGTAGAGCAACTACATTATGGCGCTCAATAGACAATTGCTGCTGCTATTCATGAAAAACATCTGCCCACCCTCATCAAGGAAACATTGGAGAAGCTATTGGTGCTGCCCAAAAGGATTGAAGAGTTAAATCAAGCATACGCTAGAGCTGGCGCCTTGACTGCCTTAAGCCGGGCAAAGGCGTGGCAAGCCAATCTTGATCTAGAAGATTTAGCCAATGGTTGCCCTAGTGTAAAAGAAGACGGGTCTCCCTTCAGCGCTGATGATTTTGCATAAATAACAAGGGAAAAGCGTCCATTGACAAGCAAGCTGGCTGAAGAAACAAATCTATCCCAATACAAGGCGGCTTATGATGCTGAGAACAAGAAGGTGAAGGCGCCAGTTCATCAAGAGGTGGATCTCATCACATCGACGCGTAAGCATACCTTCGCTCCTGACATTGATCCATCAAATCTTATTGATGACGAGGCTGTGTTTAGAACTTTGACTGGTATCAAGTGGGCTACACCTGACTTACAACCAATGGATAATCAAGGAGATGAAGAAGAAGAAGCATAGGATGATCCGGAGGCTTCAACCCGTGGAGACTAGAAGTCTTAATTCATCAGCCGGTTTACCGGCCATAGCATATGGATGCTATGTCTCAAAAACACTTATCCTTTGGGGCCGTCAGATGCCTTGTAATATGCGAGTCAAAAACAATGATCTGCCACGCCATCGTGCATGTTTATTTTCATAGCACTGCCGATCCATTATCCGAAGATCTGCCACTTATTCTTATAGTATCATCAAATATGCAGACCATGCTTATCATTTTTCCTGCACACAAGCAGATAACACGTGCCCTGGCGGTTTACCCCAGGGCGGGTCACAATACCCCATATAGAAACCACTGATGACTCAATAGTCCATAACCAGGGCCGGTTTATCAAAACCTCATATATTCATAACAAAATAAATATCATACCTGTGATATTTGTTCACACTGCCGGCTTATCATGTGTCGTGCAGTAAGGGTCACAACCAAATATTGAGAGCACAACGCTCTCTGTAATTTATTCATACCGCCGGCTTACAACGCCATATGCAGCAAGGGGTAACATCCCAAAGCTTTGAGCCAGAACTCCAAGCACATAATCATCATATACGGGCGGCTTAAAGTCCATAGCCAGGCCGGGTTAACAAAACTCCGGATAGATTCATATGTGAACCATAACGCAACGTGGCCCTAATCAGTTTTCAACCATATAGCAATATGGCAACAAAAAATGAATCTCAAAAAACATTTAGAGAAAAATAAATCAGAAAAACAAGGCATTCATAGGCTGCCAAGCCTCAATGTCAAGTGCTATTCAAGGGCCGCACAACCACTGAGTTAAACCTTAATTCAAACCCGTAAGCCGGACCTCACATGACCGATCGCCATTTTAACTTTGACAAATTCAGGGTCTTTATAAGATTGATTGTCAAGAGTATGGCGAGTCATTCCAGGATTACCTGGTCGGAGTGGCAGGCAAACAAAGGCAGGATAACCCAGATTTTTGGTGAATACACCTAGCGTCCAAGCCTATTACAAGGGACAACAATACTCTGTTCATTAACAAGGAGCCCCCAAGTAATATTTCATTCCAGGCATACAAGCCAGATTCATATGGTAGTCATAGCTATGCTCAATGAGCAGGAAGCCCCCAAGTATTTTGTAATCATGGCATACAAGCCGGATCAAGAGGGTAGTCATAGCTATGCTCAATAAGCAGGAAGCCCCCAAGTGATCATGTGAAGGGACAATAAAGTCTCATATTCTCAGAAATGAAACACTAGAGGTGCTAAATTATCAGGGATGCCGGCTTTATTATATTCATCATAATATATACATGGACAAAATATGTACATCAGAAGAGCCGATGGCTCATGTGTAATATGGCTGAAGATGAGCAATATTCCACAGCCGGCGGGTCTCCTCCTCCGACGTGCGTGAGTCCTTGTGGTCTCGAACATCGATAATGTAGTATGACCCGTTGTTCAAATTTTTGCTGACCACAAAGGGCCCTTCCCAAGGTGGGGATAGCTTGTGCATGTCAGTTTGATCCTGGATGAGCCGGAGCACCAAATCTCTCCTTCTTGAAAGGTCCTGGTTTTTACCGGCGACTGTGATAACAAAGCAGATCTTGCTGGTAAATCACCGAACAAGCCGCCACACGGTCACGCTCCTTATCCAACAAACCACGAGCATCCTGACATGCTTTTTCATTATCAGCTTCCACATAAGCCGACACACGGGGCGAGTCGTGACGGATGTCACTAGGGAGAACCGCCTCTGCTCCATGAACCATGAAGAAAGGCGTGTAACCCATAGATCTGTTGGGTGTTGTATTGATGCTCCATAAAACTGAGGGCAATTGCTCCACCCAAGAACCCGGCGTCCTCTGTAAAGGGACCATAAGCTGGGGCTTGATGCCTCTCAAAATTTCTTGATTGGCTCTTTCAGCTTGGCCGTTGGACTGGGGGTGAGCCACTGATGATACATCAAGACGAATATGCTCCCGTTGACAGAACTCTTTCATAGCACCCTTGGACAGATTAGTTCCATTATCAGTTATGATACTGTGAGGATAGCCAAACCGAAAAATCACCTTTTTGATGAATTGAACTGTTGTTGCCACGTCACACTTACTGATAGGCTCTACTTCAACCCACTTTGTGAATTTGTCAACTGCCACCAAAAGATGGGTCTTTTTATCTTTGGACCTTTTGAAAGGTCCAACCATATCCAGCCCCCAGACTGCAAACGGGTTGAATTTTAGGAGCGGGTTGTGAAGGCGCCAGTTTTGGGAGCACGATATCTGAATTTTCGAGATATAACAAGGTGCGGGATGAATTTTAGGGACAAGCCTAACATGTAATATTGTACTTGTACGTACCAAATCAATTCGCACTTCCCTCAACCAAAAAGAAAACGAAAAAAATAAAACTATTTACACCACACAAAGAGAGTCTTGCCCCGTTTTACTATAAAAATGCTATTCAAAGCTACTCCCTCCTTCCATCTATATAGGGTCTAATGCGTTTTTTGATGCTAACTTTGACAAAATATTAGAGCAATAATAAATGACATGCAACTTACACAAAGCACACCGTTAAATTAAATACGTGAAAGGTTCTTTCAATGATATAATTTTCACATTGTGCTTGTCATGTACTATTAATCTTGTCAATAGTCAAAGGCGGTCTTAAAAAAACGCATTACGCCCTATATAGATGGAAGGAGGTAGTATGAATCCATGTTATGTCCAATTAAATTTTTCCGCATGCTGTATAATGCATGTAACCTACTCATACCAACATTTTAGTGCATTCCAAATGTCTATACTGACGCTGCAATTCGAACTGAATTTGAATTTGTTTCTCTATTTCAATAAGAATCTACAATCATGATTGTTGCCAACTTCAACCATCATTTGTGTATTACCTTAATAACACACCACATGATTACTATAGAGATAGATATCAACTATGTGTACTACATGAACTCGAATTCAATTTTTTGAATACACTTGATGTTGATTCCAAATAATAATACATTTGATGTACTAACTATATATTCATAATCTAAACCATGTTCCATACGTACACCGTGTTTATCACACATAGTATAGTGCCCCACCCCCTACATTATGACAAGTATTTAGACCTGAGCTGCAAAAGCCACACATTAGCCCAAATTATGATCAATATTCTATATATTATATGTAGTACTAGCAAGATGCCCATGCGTTCCATAGAACATCAACATGATCAAGGGGAGGCCTAATTTGCAAATATGGAGATGGGTGTGGGTATCTTTTTTCAAAATTGCCATAGTTTCCTTCCCATCCGTCAGATATAAATCGGACGGCCTATATTGCAGGATGGCAGGCACACCATCATCAACAACTCCGTCTTTTATAAGAGTAGAGATAAAATATATTATATGTAGTACAATATGTTCATAACCACACCATGTGTATCGCCGTTATATATATTCACACATGCGTCGGTTTAAAACACTATGATAAATTCTTCAAATATCCGAATTCGCTTTTTATAATGAAGTATGATCTCTATTCGTCTTTTACACCCACACAATCCTCTTACCTTTGTAGCTGGCTAGCACTAACTTTCTCTTATGTATGCACACGCCCGCATCCCTCTCACCCTCCCTCAGCATTCTCTAGCTCCATCGCGCAAATTCGTCTTTAGGTGTGTGTAGACCCCCCAGCTCCTTCTTTACGGCACACATAGATCGATATGCCTCTCTAGCCAGGTGTGCCTAGCACAAACACAAGCTTCCCCTCTTCTCTTATCACCATCCATGCCTCACTCCCACCACTCTTTTCATCGATCTCGTACTCGCACACTCCTTCCCCCTCGATATAGTATGACTCTCACACCACCTCCTAGATGCATCCCTCTCTCTCTATCCTTCTCCCCGTGCCTCATTTGCTTCTAACACACACATGCATGTATACCGATCGATCTCCCAACATATACCTAGGTCGACTTTAACTATTCCCCATCCCATCGATCAACGTACCTCACAAGTTATGTCTATCCTTTCTCTAACAAAGGACGATTGATCTTCCTATGTAGTTATGTCTACTTACCACAGCCATATCGACCCCCTCATCATTCGTGCATGCCTCCTGACCCGTCTCTCACGCGCACGTGCACAGACAGGCAGCCATCCCTTCTCTTATTGATATTGCAGGCGTGCCCTCCGTTTGTCTAGCAAGCCTATCCCACCATTTGTTAGAAGCAACACCACTACCACCCCCTCCAACACTCTAGCTCTATCTCTCTCCCAACCTTATTCCTCTCCTACACATATGCATGGATGGCGATCGATCTCCCTTAATACATGAGGTAGATCGATCTCCCTTAATACATGAGGTAGGACTCTCTCCTCCTCCACACATATACCAGCCATTGTACCTCTATAGTTATTTAGGCCTCCCTCCCCCACACCCCCCACACACCGATAGTCGAGCGCTGTAGGTAGGTATCCATGCCACAGAGACAAACTGCACCTGTCCCCTCTCTCGTTCTAGTAGGCCAGCCACTCTATATCTTTGACGTGGGCACACACAAATTCGATGGCACTCTTTATCGATCGCGCGCGCACACACACACACACACATAATCCCTCTCTTCGATTCTATAGACACCTCAAGCCGACGATACCTCCACTCTCTTCTCGTGGATCGCCCCCTCTATATATATGATATATCCAGGACTCTATTTCACACACATTGCATATGTTACATTTTTTGATTGACCCCCCTCCCCAAAAAAACTCTCACGAACCCACACACTATATCTCTCTACGTTTGTATCTCTCTCACATAACCCCACGTAGGTGGTGTATGTATACAAGAAGAGAATAGGTGCACCGTGCACGTACTCACGCTTTGTGCTCAGCCACACCCGTGCGGGTACACAGTGGAGCTCATTTCTGTACGAATGGCAGCCCACAAGCTAATTTGAACGCGTGTAGCGGTTGTTTACCTATGGAGGTCGTGTACCACGCGTGCACGAAACGAAGTTCGACTTGATGCATTGGCGCGTTATTTTTAAATAAAGTAATATCGCTCAATGTCACGTACACAGAATAAAAAACGATTTTTATGGAGAAAAAGGTAGTCCGCTCCACTATATACAATGGAGCATGCCTGCCTGGTTTGTCTCTCTTTGGAGTATCTCACACAAAGTTGTGGTGGCCTCTCTCTCTCTCTCACCGTTGGTCACTGATCCGGCCGCATCCCGTCCGCCGGCGGAAAGGGATGACGTGCATCATTTCTCCGTTCGACGGCGCCGAGTCAGCACGTCCCGATCTGCGGTACACGCCGTTCTCTCTGACCAAGCTCCGACATGGTAGGGCCTACGCCACCTACATGCTGCCGCAGTATGGGCAGATTCTGCCCGCCCCTGCTCATCTAGTTACATCCCGACGACCTCCAGGTATCCCCTCCGGCCTTGCTCCCCTGCCTGTCTTCCCACGTCGCTGCATGTGGATCTTCCATAGTTCTTTGCCCAAAGCGTAGCTCGTCCGGCGTACTTTCCATATTGCAATCTTGTCCTCACACCGTTTTAGACAAACACAACCATGTTGTTATCTTCCCTTAGGACAAGGAATATGCTTCTTTTTTGTCATCGCATGTGTCATCAACTGTTATTGGCCAGTAATTGTTTCCTTTCTACCTATTTTTTGCAAACAGGGCTATCCATTTCAACTCATTGCTATTGCGACCTTTTGGTGAACTGAACAAATCACCTTTTTCTGAAGTGTGTTTTGTGTAGTTCTACGAAAATGTCACACGGGCAACGTCTCTACATTTCAGTGCGACTCCACAAAGGGAGATTGGTTTTGCTCTATCCTCCTCATCCAACTCCGAGCCTAATCTTCTCCAACTAGTTAGTCTTAAGAGAGACTGCAAAGGTGACCAGCTTCTATTTGTGTGTTTATTGTTTCACCAGCAGTCCTCTATTATCGTAATCACACTTAATATCTTTGGAACAGGGACACTCAACTCTATTTTAGTGGAACTGCACAAAATGATCGGAATGTTGCATGCTCCAGAAAGCTACTTTTTTCCCAACATGCCTTGTTGATTTAGACAGAGCTGGGGGGATGTTGCTGCCAATGAAAGCATGGATAAATTTTAATTTAACACATTCTCACAACTTTGTCTTCAGTGGTGATGTAAAAATTAGCACTGATTAGCAAGGAAGTTAGTTTTTGATTGTTTCCGAAAGAGCATCGATGGCAACACACACGAAACAAAAGCTGAAAGCTCACACCATTGTACAATTTCATGTCGCTGGAAAATTATTTGTATAGTACGTCAATTATGTAAACAAATGCTGGAAACTTGATAGCATTGCTAGAAGCCTCTTCGGCATCGGGGTGCATGTGCCATGCACAAAATTATACTCCTTCGTTCCTAAATATTTGTCTTTTTACAATTTCAAATGGGCATATTTTAGAGTCTAGATTCACTCATTTTGCTTCGTATGTTTACTCCCTCCGTTCCTAAATATTTGTCTTTCTAGAGATTTCAAAAAGTGACTACATACAGATCAAAATGAGTGAACCTACACTCTAAAATATGTCTATATACATCCGTACATAGTAGTCCATTTGAATCTCTAAAAAGACAAATATTTTAGTAGTCACTCGTTGAAATCTCTAGAAAGACAAATACTCCGGAGTATATTTAAGAACCGAGGGGGTAGTGCACAGCCGCATGGGAGACACAGCCTGGTTGTTGCGCCGCATTAATAGTGAGTAATGAGCAGTCAAATCATAAGCCCCACCTTTCCCACTGTAAGTTGCTCGGAAGAAGCAACCATCAATACACTCTTCTTTGAATCCGCTCATACTACTCCATCCGTCACTGTTTATAAAGCGCGCTTCAGAAAAAGAAAAAAAATCTTTGGCACCAAGGCAACTAGCGATCGACCTGAAAAATAGCATTGGTAGTTATAGCATGACGTCTATTACTAGGGGAAATAATGCATACACATATGCATGTAGTGCTTCCACCCCGTAGTACATCGAGAGAAAATTGTGGACTTGATTGCGGTTACCATGCCCTAATTAATTGAGCATTAAACCAAATGCGTCTAAAGTCTCTCTGGTGGTGGAAATGCATTGAGAGAAATGCATCCTAATGAAGCACGCCCTGTAAACTGTGACGGATGGAGGAGTAGTATGAAGGTGCAAAACCAAGGACGTGTATGGCCAGTCGGTCAACGCACCTCCTCTTGGCATATCTCTGACATGTGGGACCGGAGTGTGAGTAAACCGATCTCAATTGATGGCAAAATGGCCAACCCGCCGTTCCTTGAGAGAGACGAGGAGTGAGAACACACAGAGGGGCTGCCGTTTACACCTAGATGGGTTGATTGATATCATCATTACATGTTGGGCTGCCGTTTTCCGCCCTTCTCCGGAATAATTGTGTACTTTATCAAAGATTAAAAAATAAGAGTACAGAGGCTCCACCATGCGGTTCTAGTAGTAGTACTACTCATACTACTAAACCTTGCGCTTGGCTCTTCGCCTCTTCGTGAGGTCGAACAATGATGGTATTCCGCATGTTCGGTACTACAGTGTATGCCTCTGGCAATCTGACACCGAATGAATTGATGCATGTCCACCGCCTGGGCGAGGGTACGTTGCATTGGTCAAAAGGCGTAAGCGAGCTTCACCTTGTCCTGCAAGCTTCTCCTCGTTCTACGAGTTGATGGGACACACTAAAAAGTATTGCTAGTCCATACTCCCTCCTTTCCGGTTAATATTGCTTAATCTTTTTTGCGGGTAAATGAGAGAGATTTATTCATATATAATCATTCTTAGGACGATCAGCCAAGACACTGGTCACTAGGAAGCGAGGTACCCCACAAAAAAGAAGTAGGAAGCGAGGTGTTCCATCAAGCCAGCTCTCGGCCACATTCAAAGTGCAGCAAGCACGGTTCGCACAAAGATTTGCCGCAAGGTTTGCTGACCTGTTTACATGCTGAATAACAAAAAAGAGGAAATATTACCGAGCGCTCCTATTTGTAACAGGATATGAGCCAAAATTAAGCAAGAATTGTGGCGAGTGTTCCATGCAATCAACTTCCATTATCACATGCGAGAACCCTCGAAAAGAACCAAATGTGTTGAAGATTGCTTTATCACATTTTAAAAATATAATAAGAGTGCAGACGCTCCTCCATCCGGTTCCTAGTACTAGTATTGTACATACCTCTATAGACTATAGTAGTAGTACTAGTACTAGTAAACTTTGCGCTTGGCTGTTCGCCTCTTCGGGAAGTGGAACAATAATAGTACTAGTCTAGTGTATGCTTCTGACAATCTGACACTGAATTAACTATTGCAGGTCACCGCCTAAGTGAGGGAGAGCTTGCATTAGTCAAAAGTTTCTCCTTGTCCAGTGAGCCACCACGTGCAAGCTTCTCCCGTCCTGCAAGCTTCTCCTCGTTCGGCAAGTTGACGGGACACATCAAAGTAATGCTAGTCCATACTGCCTCCTCTCTTGTTAATATGGCTTAATTTCAAACAAGATAAATACACTGTCTGTCACTGTATATTTGTAAAAATACGGTCAGTGGACTTCATAATACGCTCATTGCGCTCAATATATACATTTTCTGGTGTTTATACGGTCACTAGCTCACCCTGGCTGAGTATGTGTGTGTGATGACCCACAAGTGTAGGGGATCTATCGTAGTCCTTTTGATAAGTAAGAGTGTCGAACCAACGAGGAGCAGAAGGAAATGATAAGCGGTTTTCAACAAGGTATTCTCTGCAAGCACTGAAATTATAGGTAACAGATAGTTTTGTGATAAGATAATTTGTAAGGAGCAACAAGCAACAAAAGTAAATAAAGTGCAGCAAGGTAGCCCAATCCTATTTGTAGCAAAGGACAAGCCTGGAAAAACTCTTATATAGAGGAAAGCGCTCCCGAGGACACATGGGAATTATCGTCAAGCTAGTTTTCATCACGTTCATATGATTCGCGTTTGGTACTTTGATAATTTGATATGTGGGTGGACCGGTGCTTGGGTGCTGTCCTTACTTGGACAAGCATCCCACTTATGATTAACTCCTATTGCAAGCATCCACAACTACACAAGAAGTATTAAGGTAAACCTAACCATAGCATGAAACATATGGATCCAAATTAGCCCCTTACGAAGCAACGCTTAAACTAGGGTTTAATCTTCTGTCACTCTAGCAACCCATCATCTACTTATTACTTCCCAATGCCTTCCTCTAGGCCCAAATAATGGTGAAGTGTCATGTAGTCGACGTTCACATAACACCACTAGAGGAGAGACAACATACATCTCATCAAAATATCGAACAAATACCAAATTCACATGACTACTAATAGCAAGACTTCTCTCATGTCCTCGTGAACAAATGTAACTACTCACAAAGCATATTCATGTTCATAATCAGAGGGGTATTAATATGCATATAGGATCTGAACATATGATCTTCCACCAAATAAACCAACTAGCAACAACTACAAGGAGTAATCAACTCTACTAGCAACCTACAGGTACCAGTCCCAGACTTAGAGACAAGAATTGGATACAAGAGATGAACTAGGGTTTGAGAGGAGATGGTGCTGGTGAAGATGTTGATGGAGATTGGCCCCCTCCCTATGAGAGGATCATTGGTGATGACGATGGCGATGAATTCCCCCTCCCGGAGGGAAGTGTCCCCGGCAGAACAGCTCCGCCGGAGCCCTAGATTGGTTCCGCCTCATGGCGGCGGAGTCTCGTCCTGAAAGCTTGCTTATGATTTTTCTTCGGACGAAAGACTTCATATAGCCTAAGATGGGCACCGGAGGGCCAGCAGGGGGCCCACGAGGCAGGCGGCGCACTCAGGGGGTTAGGGCGCCCCCCTCGTGGCCAGGGTGTGGGCCCCCTCTGGTATTTTCTTTGCTCAATATTTTTTATTATTTCCAAAAACAACTACGTGGAGTTTCAGGACTTTTGGTGTTGTGTAGAATAGGTCTCTACTATTTGCTCCTTTTCCAGCCGAGAATTCTAGCTGCCCGCATTCTCCCTCTTTATGCAAACCTTGTAAAATAAGAGAGAATACACATAAGTATTGTGACATAATGTGTAATAACAGCCCATAATGCAATAAATATCAATATAAAAGCATGATGCAAAATGGACGTATCAACTCCCCCAAGCTTAGACCTCGCTTCTCGTCAAGCGGAAGCCGATAACGATAAATATGTCCACATGTTTAGAGGTAGAGGTGTCGATAAAATAAAATGCATACATGAGGGCATCATGATCATTCTTATAACAGCAACATATATGGATATTGTCATATTATTTCTTATGCTCAAGTAATAATCTATTCACAAAGTCAATTGTGAATCAGAAACTTTATTGAGAATCAACAAACTATAATCTCAGTCATTGAAGCAATTGCAATTTATCATAACATCAGAAAGAGTCTATGTCAGAGCTTTTCAACAATCCCACATACTGAACTATCATTTAGTCTTTCACAATTGCTAACACTCACACAATACTTGTGCTTATGGAGTTTTAATCGGACACAGAGAAAGATAGGGGCTTATAGTTTCGCCTCCCAACCTTTTACCTCAAGGGTAATGTCAACAATAATAGTTCATGCTAACTTACATCCAATTAGATATATATATATATATATATATATATATATATATATAAGGATCTATACAACACATCGTGCTTGCCAAAGGATAAAATGTAAAAAGGAAAGGTGAAGATCACCATGACTCTTGCATAAGGTAGAAGATAAAAGTAAAAGATAGGCCCTTCGCAGAGGGAAGCAGAGGTTGCTATGCGCTTTCAGAGTTGGATGCAAAAAATCTTAATGCGAAAGAACGTCACTTTATATTGCCACTTGTGATATGGACCTTTATTATGCAGTCCGTCTCTTTTATTTCTTCCACATCACAAGATCGTATAAAGCTTATTTCCTCCACACTAATCAATCATACATATTTAGAGAGCAACTTGTATTGCTTGCACCGATGACAACTTCCTTGAAGGATCTCACTCAATCCATAGGTAGATATGGTGGACTCTCACGGAAAAACTGGGTTTAAGGGTATTTGGAAGCACAAGTAGTATCTCTACTTGGTGCAAAGAATTTGGCTAGCATGAGGGGGGAAGGCAAGCTCAACATGTTGGATGATCCATGACAATATACTTTATCTCAGACATAAGAAAACATAACCCATTACGTTGTCTTCCTTGTACAACATCAACTCTTTAGCATGTCATATTTTAATGAGTGCTCACAATCACAAAATAGTTCCAAGGTAGTATATCTATATGTGAAACCTCTCTTTCTTTGTTACTTCCTATTAATTGCAACAATGACCAAAACTATGTTTGTCAACTCTCAACAACTTTTAATCATCATACTCTTTAAATGTGAAGTCATTACAATCCATAAGATCAATATGATCTCTTTGTTTCTTTTTATTCTTTTATTCCCTCAAGATCATAGCAAAATAATCAAGCCCTTGACTCAACACTAATATTTATTATATAGCTCACAGACTCGATTACATAGAGGGACCATAAGGCAAAACTCAAAACTAAATCATACCAAAACTTTATTCTACTAGATCAAGATATTATTAAAAAGGATCTAACTAAGAAAAATGGTAAAGATAGAGATGTGATGGTGATACGATATCGGGGCACCTCCCCCAAGCTTGGCAGTTGCCAAGGGGAGTGACATACCCATGTGATTATATTTCCTTTTTAGGAGGTGATGATGATGGAGTTGTTGATGATGTAAATTGTGCTTTTAGCTTATTCATATTGTAATTGAGGAGAGCAATTTCCTCCTTTAAATCATTGACCTCCGATTCTAGCTTCAAGATCTTGTCACATAAATCTCCTTTGCTTTTCTCTCGAAAACGAGAAGGAATGGATCGGTTGTTAGATAGTTTAGCCCTCTTAGGGAGACTAGATTTCTTGAACTTCATTTGCATATCCCCAGGTTGAGGTAGAGGGACATCCTCCTCCTCCGAACTTGAATCATTGATCCTCATCAAATGAGCATCCTCCTCCTCATTCGTAGTTCGACCACAAGGAGATAGATCCCCAAAGGTCTTTGGGTCAGCAATGATGTGTGAGACATAGCACTCTCCATCGGAATCCTGAGATGACATCTTGCTCCAAATCCGCGGCAGAAATAACTCGAAACAAAACAGAGGATAATTGCGTGATACGGTGGTCAAAACCTTTGGGACATTATATAATGAATTTTTACCGACCAAAATACGTATCGTGCAAGAAAACGGAGTCCGAGGAGCGCATGGGGTGCCCACGAGACGGGGGGGGGGGGGGCAGGGGGTAGGGCGCGCCCTCCACCCTCATGGAGCCCTCGTGTCCTTCCCGGACTGCTTCTTATTTTTCTATATTTCTAAATATTCCAAACCGGAGAAAAATTGCCATTGGAACTGTTTTGGAGTCGATTTACTTACCGTACCACATACCTCTTCCTTTTTGGAGTCTGAAACGTTCTGGAAAGTGTCCCTTATGTATTCTTCCAGGGTTACGGTTTTGATAACATTAGTTTCCACATTTATAGGATTACCTGAGATATAGTGTTTGATTCTTTGATCGTTCACCACCTTCGGATTTGTGCCTTCGAAGTTGTTGATTTTTATGGCACCGGGACGATAGACCTCCTCGATGACGTAAGGACCTTCGCATTTAGAGAGGAATTTTCCTGCAAAAAATCTTAAATGAGAGTTTTATAGCAATACATAATCACCTACATTAAACTCACGCTTTTGTATTCTTTTGTCATGCCATCTTTTAACTTTTTCTTTAAACAATTTGGCATTCTCATAGGCTTGGGTTCTCCATACATCAAGTGAGCTAATGTCAAATAACCTCTTCTCACCGGCAAGTTTGAAATCATAGTTGAGCTCTTTAATAGCCCAATATGCCTTATGTTCTAGTTCGAGAGGTAAATGACATGCTTTTCCATAAACCATTTTATACGGAGACATACCCATAGGATTTTTATATGCAGTTCTATAGGCCCATAATGCATCATCAAGTTTCTTGGACCAATTCTTTCTAGATCTATTAACAGTCTTTTGCAAAATTAATTTTGTCGGATTTCGGGTTCCGGCAGACCCTTAAGGTTCGAACTCTGGGGTGCGCGCGGAGATCCAACCCTCCACCGTCTCGTACCTCGCCGAATCGCAGGGACCTAAACTACTAGCAAGAACAACACAAGAGACGCAAGATTTATACTAGTTCGGGCCACCGTTGTGGTGTAATACCCTACTGTAGTTTGTGGTGTGGTGGATTGCCTCTGGGGCTGATGAAAAACAGTACAGGGAAGAACAGCCTCGCGAGGGTCTGTTCTTGGTGGAAGCGATGAACTGCTAAGTGGTGTCCCGTCGCTCTAGCTTGAGGATCGGGTCTCTATCTCTCTCTCTGGATCCCGAATGGCGGATCCTTCGTCCCCCCTCCTATGGTGGCTAGCTCTACTTATATAGACGAAGGCCCTGGGCCTCTTCCCAAATATTGAGCGGGAAGGGCGACAACAATTGGCCATTTCGAAGGGGAACAGCGGGTACACTTATCCTGACTAAAGTTGGTCCTCGCCTGCCAAAGGCTCTGGTGATGACGCCTGCTTGGGCTCCACGATGACAGCATTCCAGCCGTTGGGGCTGGTCTTGGTCTTATTGCACCGAAACGGGTGCCTTTGCTTGATGCTCTCGCCTGCGCTTGCTCCCTTTGCACCAAAGAGGAAAGGAGGACGCTGCGTGGGCTGGCGCCCGACTGGCGCCCTTGGTCATCATGGCTTGCGTCACGGGCACCTCGCGAGGTACCCTGCCTTGAACTCTCCGCCTCCTCGTGAGCCAGCCTGATGAGGCCGTGCCTGAGGAAGCTCCTTGTCGTCCGCCCCACAAGGCTTGGCCCCTCGCGAGGGTCTTGAGCTTGCGTTGATGAAGATGGGCCGTCCTGGGCCTCCTTTGAGCCACGCCGCAGGCCGCAGCGAGCAAGTCTGGGACCCCCATTCCCGTAACGCCGACAGTAGCCCCCGGGCCCATGGCGCGCCCGAACTTGACCGGGCAGAGAGGCGAAAGGGCAAGTGCGAAGCGTCGCGGGCACTAACAGCCTGCGGTCTTGGGCGACGTGTGGCGGTTGATTGGACGTGGGCGGCACTGTTCCCCCACGCCTCCTTATTTTGCGCCTTGCTAGGCGGACATGCTGCTGCACACATCAGTTCCCCTCTTTGCTGCTTGTGCGCTCCAGTCCTTCCCTCTCTCGAACTCCAGCTTCCATTTCCAATCCAATCTCAAATCTCCTTCCCCTTCGATCGCCATGGCTCTGACGAAGAAGGGAAAGGGAAGAAACATGCTTCGCCTCGCTCGCCGGCGGCCCTCCGCTGTCGACCCGTCGATCATACTCAATCTGGAGGGCTTGGGCAAGGTCAGTTCGGCTCGCCACCTCCTTCAACGAATGCGGAGGACGACGGCCTGCCCAAGGCCCCACTTCGCCATCGGCAGGATAGTCACCGAGGTCCGGTATTTCACTGACGCCCTGTGGGCGGGGCTGGTTCCCCCCTTCTCTGATTTCTTCAATGCCGTGCTTTCCCACTATCAGATCCACATGATGCATCTGGGTCCCGAGTCCATTACTCTCCTCTCGGTTTTCGCCTTTGTTTGTGAGGCAATGATGGGCATCCTTCCCTCGGTTTCCTTGTTGCGCCACTTCTTCTCTCGCGCTTTGTCGACCCCACTCAATGCTCGGCGGCGTGAGCTTTGTCGCCGCTACCGAGACAACGGTCTCGTGGATTGACTTCAGCCTGCCTCCGCTTGGGCTGAGTTCCGCGAGAGGTGGCTGACGTGGATGTGGGGTGCCCAGCCCCGCTATCGGAGCCAACCGCTGCTGTCCCCAATTCAGGTGGGGCGGAGACGCTTTCAAGCCCTCGGCTCATCTTCGTCTGGCGCCGCGGCGTTCACGAGGTCGCTTGTGACAGCGCCCAAGGTGGTGAAGGAGTTCTGATGTGCCGCATTGCTCCTCTCCAACGCCATTCCCACGGATGTGGGCCTTCAGTGGTCCTGGCGATCGTATGAGGCTCCAGGAAGAAGACCTGACGCCTGAAGCGCTAAGGAAAGTGCTCCTGGTCCTGACTGGCGATCCTAACTCCGGTGGCATCCGGCATGAAGGGGCCTTGCTGTACCTCTGCTGGAACATGGGTGATTTGGTGAACCAGATGCCTATCTTCGATGAATGGGGACCGCGCCCCGCTGGTCTCCAGGGGCCTCGCGAGAATCCAGTGATGGTGACAGCCCTTCCAGTCGACCCAGGCGGCTCCTCCTCAAGTGGCGGAGCAGGGAGGCACGAGCCGCTAGAGGTCGAAGGGATCCCCGCCGGGGTGACAGCGCCGGGAGATGCTCGTGAGGGGGCAGCTCCTGAGGCTCATGCCGCTGCGGCTGAGGGCGGCAGGCAGCCGCCCGCAGCGCCTGCGGACGGAGCCCCCGAGGCCCCTGTTGCTTCTCTTGGTGAGGCGACTAGCAGCGCGCGTCAGGCAGACGCCCCTGACGCAAGACGCCTTGATGCTCCTCCCTCGCCGCAGGCTGATCCCTGCGCTCAAATCTTGGGTCGTTTCCACGTGAACTTTGAGGCCCTCCGGAAGAGAAGGGAGGCCCTGGGCAATGATTACCCTTGTCGCCTGCTGAAGCGCAGGAAGTACTTCGCTACTGATGAGTAAGCCTTCTCCTTCTCCAGCTCCTGATTCTTCTGCTGCTTGTACTGATCCTTGCCCTGCAGGCCCCTTCCTGCCGAGCTCACGGAGACGGGTGAGGGGCCGTCCTCCCCGGCCTCGCCCCCTCCCCCGTCCTTGAGTGCTCCAAGCAGTGGAGCCCTTGTGGTGAGGGCGACCGGGGAGGTGAGCCGTCCCGAGGCGCGTCGTGGCCCTGCGCGCCTCGTGATCCTTCCTTGCGAGCCTTCCCGAGGCATAGCTAGCCTGCCGTGGGCTTCTCGCCTGTTCGTAGACGGCGATTGGCTGAGGCGCTTCCTGCGCCCCTCGTCTGGGGATGGGCTGGCTCCAGGCTGGGCTTCTAGCACAGCGCGCCCGGCCGTCGCGAGGGTGCCAGCCCCCAGCCCCCTGCCCGGAGGGGGAGTGTTGATTCGCGGCTCCCGGCGCCCGTCTGGGGCGGTTGACGGTGTGGAGGACGTGCTGTGGCCGCCGGGAGCCGCGCGCCTTCGCCAAGGATTTCTTCAAGGGCAGCCGACGCGTGAGCCTTCTTGGTTAAGAGCTTGCCGACGAGGACGCGCCTTGAGGCCGAGGTGGCCTGCGCCTGGCAGCAGAGAGGCGCGAGCTGGAGGGCGCTGCCGCCTTGCGCGGCCGCCAGCGATTTTGATGATGAAGAGGCCATGTTACCGGCAGCCTCTCGGGAGGCCTGTTCTCGGGCCGTCGAGGAGGCCCGGGCTGCTAACAGGTGGCGAGAGGCGGCGGAGGAGCGGGCACGGGAACTCTTGGCCCGGTGTCACTCGTTGGAGGAGCAAGTGGAGCTGCGCGAGGTAGCCCTTGTGTCGATGAAGGTGGCCTCCGGCGACTCGGCGGAGCTCCAGAAGTGTGAGGAGGCACTGACGCTTCAAGCCGCCGAACGCGCGCGGGAGTACGAGCGCTTGGAGACGAGGGAGTGCTTGGCGACGTGGGCAGAGGATGAGGTTGCGGCACGGGAAGCCCGCGTCATGGAGGAGGTCGGACGCCGAGTGGCGGCGGAGCGCTCGAAGCTCGAGCGCGAGTTTGAGGAGTGGCTGGGGTTGATCAAGGCTGAGGCTGAGGGCAGGACTGTTGCCTTGAGGGCCAATCTGGAGGAGACGACGTGGCGGGCCGATGCTCTTCGGGCTGCCCTCGAGTTGGCGCAGAGGGAGTCCACCACCTCCTAGGCCGAGGCGCTCCTTCTTCGCCAACGGGTGGAGGAGGCCGTGGCCGAAAAGCGCCGAATCGCGGACGAGATGCGTCAGCGGCGAATCTTGGAACATGAGCATGGTCCCATGCTCGCCACACTCCGGGAAAGAGCCAACGCAGCCTTGGATAATATCTGCGAGGCGGCAGTAGGCGCGCCGCACGCGGTTAACTATGCCGGCAACCTTCAGTTCTTCACTGACGTGGTGGCGCGGCTGGAGGCGTGGTCGGTCAGGGCCGACAGGTTGGTGGAGGAGAGGAGCGCGGCGCTGCTCGGGCGCGCCTTCTCTCGTGTCTTCACCATCTCCGGACATGGACCCTCACTTTGATTTTGATGCAGCCATCGCCCGGTTCCCTCAGGCCGTCCGGGCGACTGGCGACCGGGTGGAAGACAACGTGGATGCCGTCGTCCGTGCCTTCGCTTGACGACGACGGCGTGGTCGTGGCCGCCGATGAGGGCGGCGTGGTGAACGGCCCAGACGCCGCCGACGATCACACAGACAGCGATGGCGAGGCCAGCGACGCCAGCAACGGCTCGGGAGGTGCTCCTGAGGATGCATTGGGGGATTTTTCCGACTGATCATGTCCTTGTTCCATTACCCTGCATGAATAGAACTCAGGTTTTGGCCTGATGGAGGTGAGAGCATTTTGGGAGGGGGAGCCCCTCATGTAAGACTTGTGTTCTTCGTATTAGCAGGTGTTACATCGCCCATACGCCTGCCGCCAAGTGGTTGGCTAAGCGGCGCTAGTTGGATGGTTTACCTTTGTTTCAGATGAGCCCCAAGATAGCCTCGGGAGGCTGCGGCGATCTGAGTGTCTCTTGATCGAATCCGTAGGGACCTGCAGTAAACCTCCCGAGAGGACGCGGCGGCGACAGTGGCTGCAATGAAGCTTGGCCTGGCCCGGCTCGCGAGGGGCTCACGAGGGGAGGCAGCTGAGGCGGTGTTGTAACCGAAACGCGAGAAATTGGCTTGAACGAGACTAAGCACCCCTTCCCCGAATACACGCAAATCTTTGAGCTCAAATTCAACTTAAAACCAACAGGGGAAAACGACAGCCAGAGGGAAAACCAATGAAAGCAAAAAAAGGCCGCGTACGGCACCTAGTCTAGTCTTGGATGTCTTCTCACCAGCGCGGAGCTAAGTGCTGCTACTGGGCGTAGGAGGGAGCCCCCGGGCCTGAGGCCGGCACCCCTGTGACTCCGGGGCGTGTACAACCCCACTCATTATTACGTGAGAGTGTCACGTGGCGGCGAGCTTCACATGCACTGGGCCTTCTCCATAGGTACCGGCCTTGTTTCATATCGCCAGACGAGGGCCCCGCCTTGCGCCACACTCTAGTGCCAAAGCGGCGACCGGAAACCAGGGCGCCGCCCGGTGGGGTAGAGCGATCGCCAATGATTCCCCGACGACCACGGTTCCTCCGCCAGGGGCAGGCCCTGAGGCACCTCCCCAGCAGAGGGCCTACCTCCTGAGAACGCCTTGCTCCGAACGCCACGGTGGTGATGTCGGATCTCTGCCCCTCTCCAGTAGCCCCATGCGCCCCCCTCCCGAGGGGTAGGAGACTGCGGGAGTGGGGCAGCCGCTCGCTGTGGCGACCTGTACCTCCCGCGACCTATGGTTAGCGTATGTTTTCTCTTGAGGAAGTAGCGGTACCCGATAATCGTCGCCCCCGGCGTGACCAGTGGGACCGTCTCGAGACTCCTGGAAGAGCGCGACTTCTGGCGCCTCATCCCCCCGGATTGGGCTGAGGAGCGAGTCTTGCTCTCCCTCTTGCGGGTGCCCTTGGTCCATCATGTGGGGCACGTATTCTTCCGGCATCATCATCCCGAAGGCCACGCCGTAGTGCTGAGCGTGCCTTGCTGCTCTGCTTGATGCGCCCGCCGTGGGGTGGTGGCGCGGCGGTCCACCAGGGCCGTGAGTTGCGTCGAGTCCTTCTTCTCCGCGGGCCGGGGGCGGGGGCAACCCCGCCGCCGGCCCGGCGCTGACAGCTTCGCCGGTGCTGGAGTAGCTTTGGAGCCCGCGGGCACGCGTGGAGCCCCAGTGCGGGCCGCCCTCGGTCTGAGGTGGGAGTTGGGTGTAGAATGGGTGAGCCCCTGAGGCGGCGAAGCCCAGGAGCTCCGCCACTCGCTCCAGCAGCACGTCGCGGCCGCTCTCCAGCAGCCTGCACTGCAGCAGCTCTCGGGCCACCGTGAGCGCGGCCCTCGAGTTCGCCTGCTCCCGGCGGGTGTACGGTGATGTGGTCGCGGCGTGGTTGGAGGCTCTCGCTGCCGACCGCGCCTGCCGCGGTGTGAGAGCCGTCGAGGCCTGTCCGCGTCGCCCGCGGCCCGCAGCGCCCTGCGGACCGCGAGCTGCCTGGGGCACGGGGTCGCCTAAGGCGGCTGACTCTGCGATGGGCGGGCCACGCCGCCCAAGGATCTGGGTTGCCCACTTGGTCACGCGGACATGGTGACGACGATGCGACGGGACACGAGGTGGGAGAAGGCGGATTCGGCGCACCTACCGGGCGCGCCAAATGTCGATTCGGGTTCAGCAGGACCCTTAAGGTTCGAACTCAGGGGTGCACGCGGAGATCCAACCCTCCACCGCCTCGTACTGGCCGAATCGCAGGGACCTAAACTACTAGCAAGAACAACACAAGAGACGCAAGATTTATACTAGTTCGGGCCACCGTTGTGGTGTAATACCCTACTCTAGTTTGTGGTGTGGTGGATTGCCTGGGGCTGATGAAGAATAAGATAGGAAGAACAGCCTCGCGAGGGTCTGTTCTTGGTGGAAGCGATGAACTTCTAAGTGGTGCCCCGTCGCTCTAGCTTGAGGATCGGGTCTCTATCTCTCTCTGGATCCCGAATGGCGGATCCTTCGTCCCCCCTCCTATGGTGGCTAGCTCTACTTATATAGACGAAGGCCCTGGGCCTCTTCCCAAATATTGAGCGGAAAGGGCGCCAACAATTGGCCATTTCGAAGGGGGACAGCGGGTACACTTATCCTGACTAAAGTTGGTCCTCGCCTGCCAAAGGCTCTGGTGATGACGCCTGCTTGGGCTCCATGATGACTGCATTCCAGCCGTTGGGGCTGGTCTTGGTCTTATTGCACCAAAACGGGTGCCTTTGCTTGATGCTCTCGCCTGCGCTTGCTCCCTTTGCACCAAAGAGGAAAGGAGGACGCCAGGCTGGCTGGGCGCCTCGATCGGCGCCCTTGGTCGCCATGGCTTGCGTCATGGGCACCTCGCGAGGTACCCTGCCTTGAACTCTCCGCCTCCTCATGAGCTAGCCTGACGAGGCCGTGCCTGAGGAAGCTCCTCGTCGTCCGCCCCACGAGGCTTGGCCCCTCGCGAGGGTCTTGAGCTAGCGTTGATGAAGATGGGCCGCCCTGGGCCTCCTTTGAGCCACGCCGCAGGCCGCAGGCAGGCAAGTCTGGGGACCCCCGTTCCCAGAACACCGACAAATTTGAGCTCTCCATTACTCAATTCTAGTTGACCACTAGACTGTGGATGATAAGGAGATGCAATTCTATGATTAACATCATATTGAGCAAGCATTTTACAGAAAGCACCATGAATAAAATGTGAACCACCATCAGTCATTAAATATCTAGGGACTCCAAACCTCGGAAAAATAACTTCTTTAAGCATCTTAATGGAAGTGTTATGATCAGCACTACTAGGTGGAATAGCATCTACCCACTTAGTAACGTAATCAACAGCAACTAGAATATGTGTATATCCATTAGAGGCAGGAAACGGTCCCATATAATCAAAGCCCCAAACATCAAATGGTTTAATAACAAGTGAATAATTCATAGACATTTCTTGACGTCTACTAATATTACCAATTCTTTGACATTCATCACAAGATAAGACAAACTTACGGGCATCCATAAAGAGAGTAGGCCAATAAAAACTGGATTGCAATTCCTTATGTGCAGTTCTGTCTCCAGCGTGGTGTCCTCCATAAGCTTCGGAGTGACACTTGCGTAGGATGTGTTCCTGTTCATGCTTAGGTACACAACGTCTAATGACACCATCTACTCCTTCTTTATAAAGATGTGGGTCATCCCAGAAGTAATGTCTTAAATCATAGAAAAACTTTTTCTTTTGCTGGTATGTGAAACTAGGTGGTATAAATTTAGCAACAATGTAATTGGCATAATTAGCATACCATGGAGTAGTACGAGAAGCATTTATGACATTTAATTGTTCATCAGGAAAGCTATCATCAATAGGTAGTGGGTCATCAAGAACATTTTCTAACCTAGACAAGTTATGCGCAATGGGGTTCTCAGCTCCCTTTCTATCAATAATATGCAAATCAAATTCTTGTAGCAAGAGAACCCATCTAATAAGTCTAGGTTTAGCATCTTTCTTCTCCATAAGATATTTAATAGAAGCATGATCAGTGTGAATAGTTACTTTAGAATCAACAATATAAGGTCTAAACTTATCACAAGCAAATACAACTACTAAGAATTCTTTTTCAGTAGTAGCATAATTTCTCTGGGCATTGTCTAGAGTTTTACTAGCATATTGAATAACATTTAATTTCTTATCAACTCTTTTCCCTAGAACAACACCTACAACATAATCACTAGCATCACACATAATTTCAAAAGGTAAATTCCAATCAGGTGGCTAAACAATAGGTGGAAATATTAATGCTTTCTTAAGTATTTCAAATGCTTCTACACAATCATCATCAAAGACAAATGGTATATCTTTTTGCAATAGATTATCCACAGGCCGAGAAATTTTTGACAAGTCCTTAATGAACCTCCTATAAAATCCAGCGTGACCAAGGAAACTTTGTCGGTGTCAAAACCGGCGGATCTCGGGTAGGGGGTCCCAATCTGTGCGTCAAGGCTGATGGTAACAGGAAGCAAAGGACACAGATGTTTACTCAGGTTCGGGCCCTCTCGATGGAGGTAAAACCCTACTTCCTACTTGATTAATATTGATGATATGGGTAGTACAAGAGTAGATCTACCACGAGATCGTAGAGGCTAAACCCTAAGAGCTAGCCTATGATGGTATGATTGTAATTGTGATCGGCCTTCTAAGGACCAACCTCTCCGGTTTATATAGACACCGAAGAGGGCTAGGGTTTACATGGAGTCGGTTACAAGGAAGGAAATATAATATCCGGATCACCAAGCTTGCCTTCCACGCCAAGGAAAGTCCAACCCGAACACGGGCCGAAGTCTTGAGTCTTGTATCTTCACGCTTCAATAGTCCGGACGTTGTACACAGTCCGGCTGTCCGGATACCCCCTAATCCAGGACTCCCTCAGTAGCCCCTGAATCAAGCTTCAATGACGATGAGTTCGGCGCGCAGTCTTGTCTTCAGCATTGCAGGGCGGGTTCCTCCTACAAATACTCCAAGGTAATTATCGAACACTTAAACCGTGTCCGGATCCATAAGATGATCTTCGCATGCCACCGTAGAGAGAATGGTGTTTCACAAATGCAATATGCTGACAACTTTTTAGGCAACGCGACGTGTCATTATGGTCGGGTCATTATTCGAACCATCTTTCGACAACCAGCCACAACGCATATTGCGAGGTGGTTTCCTTGACACGTCTTGTCAAAGCAGAGATCGTGTCCCCTTATCACGGGATTCTCATCAATACGGGTATGGGTAATCCCACCATGCCATTAAGCGTGGCGCTTGGGAAGCAAGCGATTCCCAACGGGCAAGTGGGGAGGTGCACCGCTTTCGGCGCCTCTATAAAGGGATAAAATTTCCTCATTTATACCCACGCCTTCTTCCTTCTTTGCCCATTCTTGCCCCCTCGAGCTCCAGCGCCCAAGCCCAAGTCTCCTCCGCACAACTAGACATGTCCGGAGCAGGAGGCAAGTGGGTGGCTTCCACCGTCAAGGAGAAGCACATCGAAAATCTTCGGGCGGCCGGATATTTGGCCGCAGACATAGCGCACCGGCTACCGGATGCTGGGCAGATCATTCCGACCCCGGGACCCCACGAGAGGGTCGTGTTCGTCGCCCACTTCATCCGTGGACTGGGGTTTCCACTTCACCCCTTCGTCCGCGGGCTCATTTTCTACTACGGGCTAGATTTCCACGATCTAGCCCTGAATTTCGTCCTCAACATCTCGGCGTTCATCGTCGTATGTGAGGCCTTCCTCCACATCCGGCCTCACTTCGGCCTGTGGCTGCAAATCTTCTGCGTGAAGCCGAAGATCGTACGCGGCCAGCAAGCAGAATGCAAAGGGGCCATGGTAGGCAAGATGCCTAACGTCACCTGGCTGGACGGCTCCTTTGCGGAGACCGTAAAAGGGTGGCAATCGGGGTGGTTCTACATCACCGAGCCGTGCGGCGCCAACTGGGCGGCGGCCCCCGAGTTCCGATCCGGAGCCCCCATGCGGCTCACCTCCTGGGAAAGGAAGGGCCTGACTTGGGGCGAACCTACAGAGCTGACCGGACTCCAAACCTGCATCAAGAGCATGAAGGACAAGAACATCAAGCTTGTCAACATGATCCAGGTCATGCTCGTTCGCCGGATTCTGCCGTGCCAAAGGCGGGCAGTCAATCTTTGGGAATTCGTCCCGGCCGAACACCAGACGCTCCAGAGGCTCTATGGCATGAAGCACAAAGATGCGTGGAGGAGGAAGAAGAAGACGCCCCATCCGGAAAGGATGAGGGGCCCGGAGAGGCGGGCCAGGGGCCGAAAAAGGCCCTCGGCGCAAGGCCGTTATACACCTGTCGTCCGATGACCATGAGACAGATTCCTCCCGCGGAGGCGGGGGGAATCAAGAAGAAATTCCACCTCCCCGCACTAGGGGGGAGAAGAAGAGAAAAGCCGCAGGGGGAGGCTGGGGCTTCCAAGAAGGGGAAGGTAACCCTTCCGGTCTATTCCGCCATGGCTGCTTACAGCGAGGAGGTGTGGCTGCCCCGGGGGAAGCCCCCGGTGCGATCGTAAGTGTCCGCATTCTATCATGGTTTCACTTCATAGTTTTTATACTTATAGTGCCGAACATATATGGAGTCCGGCCAGGGCTTACCCTGAGGTATCTTCCTCCGGGTCCCTGAGCGATTTAGCGATAAATTCGCTTCCGACGGCCACTACCCTTCAACCCGCGGATGACACGGAGGTGTTGTCCCGAAGGCTCCCAGAGCAGGGGGGTGACTCTGGAGACGCCCCACGATGGGATTCCAGATGTCGGGCACGCAGGGTTCAAGATCCCCGCGGATCGCGTCGATGGGAGCCGCAACAAGGCAGACTCTCGACCTAACGCTGCTCCGGAACCTCCAACGGTTCCGGACTTAGGCGAGCAGCCCCTTGTTAGGGAGGGCGAGCCGCCCGTGCCGAGGACTTCCATCGCATCAACGGCACCGGATAGTCTGGTGGAAGTGCTTCGAGGCGCTTCCATGGAAGAAGAGCACCGTACTCTTATGAGTGTAGTGATTCAAAAGGTTCTGTCTGCCAAAAGCGGACTAACCAAAGCCTGCACAAGCCTCCTGACGGGCTTTGAGGTAAGTAATAAAAATATATGAAATTACCACCCGATAGGTAGTAGCCCCTGATACTTTGGTTCGTGTTCGGAAAGAAAAGCCAATCGGAGGTCAATTACAATCCGCAGGAGTCTAAAAAGCTTTTATGTGAATAAGCAGGCCATGCTGCTTGCCGCCGCTGCCCGTACTGCCGAAGTTGCCGAACTGAAGCGGGACCTGGAGCAGGCGCAGAGAGAGCTCATCCTCACGAAGAGGCAGCTCGAAGAGAACAAGGGTAAGTGATTCCCGCTCTTATGTATTTAAGGATAGGCAGAATTGGTGAGTCTAACACCTAATTGTCGTGACTGTGTAACAGGGGCCACCGCCGAAGTGGCGTCCCTGAAAAAGGCGCTGTCCGAGGCCGAAGACAAGGCGGCGTTGGAGTGTAAGGAGCGCGAGAAGCAAAGTGCTAGGGTAGGCGAGGTACAGCAAGAGCTCCAGGACCTCGGCAAGAAATGTGAGTCCATGGAGCATGATCTGAAGGCGAAGGAGGCCGAGCTTGCGAAGGCCCTTTTGAATTTGAAAGACGCCAAGGTCGAAGCCGAGAAAGCACAGCAGGAGATCCGGGAGGCCAAGAAGATAGCAGCGGGTAAGAAGTTCTTTATGCAAAGAAAACATGTGGAGGAGGCGTTTCTTTTACTTACTCGAATTCGGAGCTCTCCAGGGGCATTTGCAGATCTACCACGCAGCGTCTCAGATGCTGTGGAGTTCTACCATGACCAGGAGGGGAGCTCAACGGATAAGCTGTTCTGGTCTCAGTATGCTGGGGCCGATCATCCGATGCCTCTGAGCGACCAACTGAAGTAGGTGATCAAACTCCACAGGGCGGCCGAACTGGCTATGAAGGACGTCGTAGTCAGGATGTGGCCTGGTGAGCTCCTGCCCGGTAGCTACTTTGGCCTGATCAAGAGGATGGTTGATGCCTGCCCGCGGCTTGAAGTGATCAAGCGATCCGTTTGCATCGAAGGTGCCCGCCGAGCTTTTTCCCGCGTCAAGGTGCATTGGGGCAAGCTGGATGCGGAGAAGCTGGTCAAGGACTGGCCACCGGAGGGCAAGGCGCATCGCCATCCTGAAATGTACTACGATGGCGTGATGAAGGGTGCTCGTCTCGTCGCTGATGAGTGTACCAAGGACGCCATTTTGGAATGAATTAACTTCTGTCATGTTTGTAATTAAAGACGAAGTTACTTGCGCTATGTAGCGCTTTTGTTATTTAAAATATTACCTTCTGTGCGGCTGTTTATAAAATCCTGAAAGTAGGCCAGTCGTCGGCTTCCGCCCCCACGTGACTAGCACTGGGGTGTTCGTGGAAAACCCGGACACTCTTTATCCAAATGTTTGGTCCCTTAAGGAGGTGTCCGGCGCAGCGAACAAGGCAGTCGGACTATGCGGCTTTATAACTTTCACTTAGCCATAGAAGTCTACAATTTTAAATTTTGGCAAAGCCCCTAGAATCCGGAAGACCGAATCGGGGCGCTATACACGCCTAGATCGGAGGAAGCCGATTTATAGCCTAAAGCGGAAAATCTTTAATGATTTTAAAACCTCTCGAACAGCGACCAGCTCTCGCCACATCATGCCGGTCAGTTTTCGGCTTTCTCTACTAAGGTGCTCGTCCGGAAGAACCGGGACACAATCGCAGTGGTTCTCCCTGTTCTACCTTAGCCGATATAACGGAACGTAAGGCACCAAAACAAGGGAGCCGGGCTATCCCAACTGTAGACCCAAGACATGATTCGGAGCTGATGCATATAGTGCTATAAGTTCGGGGTGCCGCACTGTTGAAAGTGTTCGGACTTTAGTTGCCATATTACGGGGCGCCATAGGAAGCCCCTGGCAAACCGGCCGCACCAAGGTGTACGGATGCAATATCAAATAAACATTTATAAGAGAAAAAATGCTCAAATAAGAATAATAAGATGACGCTATATATAATCACCCATTGACGAAAAATACGTTTAAGCGTACATTTACAATGGATGCGTTAAGCAGAGATAAAATAGGACTACTTGACATGTCCTATCCAGGGGCAGGCTGTGTTCAGATAGATAAAGCAGGTATAATGATCGTAAATAGATTCCACCTGGGTATTTCCTTCTGTGCACAACGTCTGTTGCCTCCTTGGATATGTCTCCCCTATAAGTCCGGCAATTCGGCTCTTTTGAGGATGCTGCGCCAACGCGGTGTCCTGAAAGGTAAGAGGGAAAGAGTATGAAAATATTTGGCGGTTACCCGCACTATTGACTGAGTCGTTGATGCGCCTCCGCCTATGCCCATGGTATTTTAAGTGCGTAATTGCGTGCGCGTGGCACGAATGCTGCTTTGACGGGGCTTAAGCAGAGGCCGAACTGCTAGTCTCGCTCTTGGCGTGCCTGATGATCCTGTTGCAGGGTGCTCCGGACTCGCTTGACTGTGCTCGAAGTTGTTGTCGCCGGATTGGTTTGTCGGAGAAGGCCACATTGTACTTCCAACGCAAGGGCTGCGGTATGTTCTTACGCTCAGTAGAGCGGTCCATATTTCCGTTCACCGTTATGACCCCGCGTGGTCCTGGCATCTTGAGCTTGAGATATGCATAGTGTGGTACCGCATTGAATCTGGCGAATGCGCTTCGTTCGAGCAGTGCATGGTAACCACTACGGAAAGGGACGATATCGAAGATTAACTCTTCGCTTCGGAAGTTATCCAGAGATCCGAAGACCACTTCCAATGTTATAGAGCCCGTATAGCGGGCCTATACTCCAGGAATTACACCTTTAAAGGTGGTTTTAGTGGGCTTGATCCTTGAAGGGTCAATGCCCATTTTGCACACTGTGTCCTGGTAAAGTAGGTTCAGGCTGCTGCCGCCGTCCATAAGGACGCGGGTGAGGTGGAATCCGTCAATGATTGGGTCTAGGACCAATGCGGCCGAGCCGCCGTGACAGATGCTAGTAGGGTGATCCCTATGATCAAAGGTGATCGGACAAGCTGACCATGGGTTGAATTTGGGGGCGACTGGCTCCATCGCATAGACGTCCCTTAGTGCCCGCTTCCTTCCCACTTGGGGATGTGCTGGCATAGATCATGTTGACCGTTTTCACCTGGGATTTCTTCTGTCCCCCCGTGTTCGGACGTCGGGGCTCCTCGTCATCGTTGTTGTGCAGCCCTTTGTCCTTGTCTTCAGCGTTTATCTTGCCGGCCTGTTTGAATACCCAACAATCTCTATTGATGTGGTTGGCTGGCTTGTCCGGGGTGCCATGAATTTGGCACGAAGCGCCCAAAGATGCGGTCCAGACTGGACGGTCCCTGATTATTTCTTTTGAACGGCTTCTTCTGCTGACCGGGCTTGGATCCGCTGAATCCGGCGTTGACTGCCGTGTCTTCAGTGTTGTTGTCGTTGTTCCTTCTCTTATGTCTGTTACGCCGTGGTTTGCCGCTATTGTCGCGGCCATCCGAATTGCCAGAATGCGGCGTAGTGCTGCCGCGAGCCAACCAACTGTCCTCGCCCACGCAAAAGCGGGTCATTAGTGTTGTGAGAGCTGCCATGGACTTGGGTTTTTCCTGGCCGAGGTGTCGAGCGAGCCACTCGTCACGGATATTATGCTTAAAAGCCGCCAGGGCTTCGGCGTCCGGACAATCGACTATTTGGTTCTTTTTAGTTAGGAACCGAGACTAGAATTTCCTGGCTGACTCTCCGGGCTGTTGAGTAATGTGGCTCAAGTCATCGGCGTCAGGTGGTCGCACATATGTGCCCTGGAAGTTGTCGAGGAATGCGTCTTCTAGGTTTTCCCAGCTGCCAATGGAATTTGCTGGCAGGCTATTTTGCCAGTGCCAGGCTGGTCCTTTGAGCTTAAGGGGAAGATACTTGATGGTGTGCAGACCGTCTCCTTGGGCCATGTGAATGTGGAGAAGAAAATCTTCGATCCATACTGCGGGGTTTGTTGTGCCATCGTATGATTCGATGTTTACGGGTTTGAACCCTTCTGGGAATTCATGATCCATTACTTCCGTCGGTCTGACAAAGGGGGTGCTTGTGGCGCCTACATGCCGGGCTATGTGGCTACGCAGGTCGAATTGCTTTGGGTGGCTATATTCGGCCTGGCCGGACTTGTTGAAGGTGTGTCCGGTGTGACGGTCCTCGTCACGTACCGAGGCGCGCCCCCGCGATCCGTAGATCGATCTTGGCTGTCCTGATTTGTTGCCTCGGGCCGTAGTATGTTGGCGTGGGGGTGTTGGCTGGTATGCGGACTGGTATGCCATTTTATCCCGGCCATGAGGTGGCCGGTCAACCGTATGGTGCTCGAGTCCGTATTCCTCGGCTGCCAGGACTTTAGTCCATCTGTCTGTGAGCAGGTCTTAATCAGCTTGGAGTTGCGGCTGCTTCTTTTTCAGGCTCCTCGAAGTGGCTATAAGCCGACGCTTGAAGCGCTCCTGCTCTACGGGATCCTCAGGCACGCCGAACTCTTCGTCGACGAGGCTAATCTCGTCTTCGGAGGGGGGCATGTAGCTGTCCTCCTCCGGGCATTTGTCCGTCGTCTGTTCTTCTGGGCTGACCTGCTCATCCTCCTATTCGGCCTGCTCGAAGGCGGGCTGTTCTGGGTTGTATTCTTCTTCGGCACCATTCGGATTGTTTTCGTCCCCTGGGCCAGTATTGGTGTGTCGGGGCTTGGAGTGGCGCCGACGACGCCCATTCTTTGCATTTTCCCTGAGGTTTTATCCTCCGTTGCCTCATCGCCATTTGTTTCCTTCGGAGTGTCCATCATATATATATATCATAAGATGAGGTGGCTGTCCACCGCCCAGTGAGCGGTGGTTCATGTTCTTCTCCTGCATCGTCGTCCATACCGTCGATGCCTTCGGAGTCAAAGTTCAGTACCTCGGTTAAGTCATCGACCGTGGCAATGAAGTGGGTGATGGGTGGGCAACGAATTCCTTTGCTGCCTGCCTCCCACTCGAGCCGGACATAGTTCGCCAAGAGCCTCGACAAAGAGAGACTTTAATGAGTCCAGCATGTCGCCAAAGGGCGAGTCTTTGGAAGATATCCGCAGCGGTGAACTCCATTACGGAGCCCATCCCGCCCAACGGGCTTGGGAGTGTCTTGATTTGGAACCAACGTCCGGATACGAATCCAGGGGTTCGGAGTCACAGGCCACCGCAGAGGTAAGGCCCGTGTTCGGCTCCATCGCCGATGAGTGTGCGACCTGGGGGGCGGGGTCCATCCCTCCGTCCTTAGGCACCGCAGCCTGCTCCGGATCTAGGTCCGGGGATACTACGGGGGTGATGCCCCGAGCTTCGTCTGACGGCAGGTCTAAGCCATGCTCGCCCAAATCCATCGAAGATCAAGTCTCCACGGGTGTCCGCCGTGTAGTTCAGGTTTCCGAACCTGACCTGGTGGCCAAGGGCGTAGCTAACGGTCTGCTCCAGATGGCCAAGCGAGTTGGCCCGCAGTGCGAAGCCGCCGAACACGAAGATCTGTCCGGGGAGGAAAGTCTCGCCCTGGACAGAGTCACAGATGATGATTGAAGGAGCCATCGAGCCTGACAGTGACGACACAGAGGAACTCTCAATGAAAGCACCAATGTCGGTGTCAAAACTGGCGGATCTCGGGTAGCGGGTCCCGATCTTGGCGTCAAGGCTGATGGTAACAGGAAGCAAGGGACACATATGTTTACCCAGGTTCGGGCCCTCTCGATGGAGGTAAAACCCTACTTCCTTTTTTATTAATATTGATGATATGGGTAGTACAAGAGTATATCTACCACAAGATCGTAGAGGCTAAACCCTAAGAGCTAGCCTATGATGGTATGATTGTAATTGTGATCGGCCTTCTAAGAACCAACCTCTCCAGTTTATATAGACGCCGGAGAGGGCTAGGGTTTACATGGAGTCGGTTACAAGGAAGGAAATATAATATCCGGATCACCAAGCTTGCCTTCCACGCCAAGGAAAGTCCCACCCGGACACGGGCCGAAGTCTTGAGTCTTGTATCTTCATGCTTCAATAGTCCGGACGTTGTACACAGTCCGGCTGTTCGGATACCTCCTAATCCAGGACTCCCTCAAACTTCTTATACCTTTGATGTCCTTGGGACATGGCATCTTTTCAATAGCATCAACTTTAGCTTTATCAACTTCAATACCTCTTTCAGAAATTTTATGCCCCAAGACAATACCTTCATTAACCATAAAGTGGCACTTCTGCCAATTCAAGACAAGATTGGTTTCTTCACATCTCTGCAAAACTCGATCAAGGTTGCTCAAGCAATCATCAAAATAGGATCCATAGACAGAGAAATCGTCTATGAAAACCTCACAAATCTATTCACAAAAATCAGAGAATATAGCCATCATGCATCTTTGAAAGGAAGCAGGTACATTACATAAACCAAAAGGCATACGTCTATAAGAAAAAGTACCGTAAGGACAAGTAAATGTGGTCTTGGCTTGATCATCAGCTAACACGGGTATTTGAGAGAAACCAGAATAACCATCTAGAAAGCAAAAATGTGTATGTTCGGATAATATTTCTAGCATTTGATCAATAAAAGGTAAGGGCTAATGATCTTTTTTAGTAGCTTTATTTAATTTGTGAAAATCAATTACCATCCTATAACCTGTAATAATTCTTTGCGGAATCAATTCATTTTGTTCATTAGGAACAACAGTAATACCTCCCTTCTTAGGGACACAATGGACATGACTTACCCACTGACTATCAGCAACGGGATAGATTATACCTGCCTCAAGGAGCTTTAGTATTTACTTTCTTACCACTTCTTTCATCCTAGGATTCAACCATCGTTGGTGATCAATAACTGGTTTGGCATCTTTCTCCAAGTTTATTTTGTGTTGACATAGAGTGGGACTAATGCCGTTAAGATCATCAACAGTATATCCAATAGCAGCACGGTGCTTCTTCAGAGTTTTCCATAATTTTTCTTCCTCCTTCTCTGAAAGGTTAGCACTAATAATAACAGGATACATCTTCTTTTCATCAAGATAAGCATATTTAAGGGTATTAGGCAATGGTTTAAGCTCAAACACAGGATCACCCTTGGGTGGAGGAGGATCCCCTAGGATTTCAACAGGCATGTTGTGTTTAAGAATAGGTCCTTGTTTAAAGAACACTTCATCTATTTCCCTTATTTGATTCATAAACATATCATTTTCATGGTCTAGCAAATATTGTTCTAAAGGATCACTAGGAGGTAAGGCGATAGAAGCAATACCAATAGTTTCATCTTTACTAGGCAATTCCTCTTCACGGTGTTGTCTACGAAATTTAGAAAAGTTAAACTAATGAGACATATCACCTAGGCCAATAGTAACAACATCCTTTTCACAGTCTATCTTAGCATTACCAGTGTTTAAGAAGGTTCTACCAAATATAATGGGACAAAAGCTATCTTGTGGGGAACCAAGAACAAGAAAATCAACAGGATATTTAGTTTTCCCACACAAGACTTCAACATCTCTAACAATCCCGATTGGTGAAATACTATCTCTATTGACAAGCTTAATGGTAACATCAATTTCTTCTAACTCAGCAGGTGCAATATCATGCATAATTTCTTTATATAAGTCAATAGGTATTGCACTAGCACTAGCATCCATATCACACAAGCCATGATAACAATGATATCCTATTTTAACAGAAATAACAGGCATGCCTACCACAGGTCTATGTTTATCTTTAGCACAAGGTTTAGCAATTTTAGGAGTTTCATCACAGAAATAAATAACATGCCCATCAATATTATCAGCCAAGAGATCTTTAAAAATAGCAATATTAGGTTCAACTTTAACTTGCTCAGGAGGTGTATAAGTTCTAATATTGCTTTTACGAACCACAGTTGAAGCGTTAGCATGATCCTTTATTCTAACAGGGAAAGGTGGTTTCTCAACATAAGCAGTAGGAACAATAGGATCATTATAAGTGATAGTCTTTTCTTTAACTTTAATAGGTTCAACTACTTTTACTTATATGGGAGGATGATATTTAAACCACTTCTCCTTAAGGAGATCAATGTGACCAGCAAAAGATTCACAAAACGAAGCTACTATCTCAGAGTCAAGTCCATATTTAGTGCTGAATTTACGGAAAACATCGGTCTCCATAAAAGATTTAACACAATCAAACTTAGGTGTTATACCTGACTCCTTACCTTCGTTGAGGTCCCGATCTTGAGTTGCGTTTAATTCTTTCCAATAAATCCCATTTGAATTCAATAGTCTTCATCATAAAAGAACCAGTACAAGAAGTATCGAGCATGGTGCGATTGTTGTCAGAAAGCCGATCATAAAAATTTTGAATAATCATTTCTCTTGAGAGCTCATGACTGGGCATGAATATGACATTGACTTACGCCTCCCCCAAGCATGAGCGATGCTTTCTCCTTCGGGAGGCCAAAAATTATATATATAATTACGATCACGATGAACAAGATGCATAGGATAAAACTTCTGATGAAATTCCAATTTCAATCGCTTATAGTCCCATGATCCCATATCATCACATAGCCTATACCATGTCAATGCATCTCCCTTCAAAGATAAAGGGAAGAGCTTCTTCTTGATAACATCATCGGGCATACCTGCAAGCTTAAATAATCCACAAACTTCATCCACATAGATTAGGTGCTCATAAGGATGTAATGTTCCGTCTCCTGCAAAAGGATTAGCTAGCAGTTTTTCTATCATACCCGAAGGAATTTCAAATTAAACATTTTCATTTTCAGTAGGTTCAGTAGGTTGAGGAGCAACTCTTGTTTCTCTTGGTCGGGGTGAAGATACCTTAACAAGCCCCTCAGAGGATTACTTTCCATAGTAACAAGTGACGATGAAATTTCAGCACACTATATAAATTTTTCCTTACCAAATTCCACCTACCAAAGGCGCTTCACTCCCGGCAATGGCGCTTTAAAAGAGTCTTGATGACCCACAAGTGTAGGGGATATATCGTAGTCCTTTCGATAAGTAAGAGTGTCGAACCCAATGAGGAGCAGAAGGAAATGATAAGCGGTTTTCAACAAGGTATCCTCTATAAGCACTGAAATTATAGGTAACAGATAGTTTTGTGATAAGATAATTTGTAACGAGCAACAAGCAACAAAAGTAAATAAAGTGCAGCAAGGTGGCCCAATCCTTTTTGTAGCGAAGGACAAGTCTGGAAAAACTCTTATATAGAGGAAAGCGCTCCCGAGGACACATGGGAATTATCGTCAAGCTAGTTTTCATCACGTTCAAATGATTCGCGTTCGGTACTTTGATAATTTGATATGTGGGTGGACCGGTGCTTGGGTGCTGTCCTTACTTGGACAAGCATCCCGCTTATGATTAAGTCCTATTGCAAGCATCCGAACTACAAAAGAAGTATTAAGGTAAACCTAACCATAGCATGAAACATATGGATCTAAATCAGCCCTTACGAAGCAACGCATAAACTAGGGTTTAAGATTACATCACTCTAGCAACCCATCATCTACTTATTACTTCCCAATTCCTTCCTCTAGGCCCAAATAATGATGAAGTATCATGTAGTCGACGTTCACATAACACCACTAGAGGAGAGACAACATACATCTCATCAAAATATCGAACGAATACCAAATTCACATGACTACTAATAGCAAGACTTCTCACATGTCCTCAGGAACAAATGTAACTACTCACAAAGCATATTCATGTTCATAATTAGAGAGGTATTAATATGCATATAGGATCTGAACATATGACTTCCACCAAATAAACCAACTAGCATCAACTACAAGGAGTAATCAACACTACTAGCAACCTACAGGTACCAATCCCAGACTTAGAGACAAGGATACAAGAGATGAACTAGGGTTTGAGAGGAGATGGTGCTGGTGAAGATGTTGATGGAGATTGGCCCCCTCCCGATGAGAGGAGCATTGGTGATGAAGATGGCGATGATTTCTCCCTCCTGGAGGGAAGTGTCCACTGGCGAACAGCTCACCGGGAGCCCTAGATTGGTTCCGCCAAGGTTTCGCCTCGTGGCGGCGGAGTCTCGTCCCGAAGCTTGCTTATGATTTTTCTTCGGACGAAAGACTTCATATAGCAGAAGATGGGCACCGGAGGGCCACCAAGGGGCCCACGAGGTAGGGGGGCGCCCCCCCCTCGTGGCCAGGGTGTGGGCCCCCTCTGGTATTTTTTATTGTTTCCAAAAACAACTTCCGTGGAGTTTCAGGACTTTTGGAGTTGTGCAGAATAGGTCTCTAATATTTGCTCCTTTTCCAGCCCAGAATTCTAGCTGCCAGCATTCTCCCTCTTTATGTAAACCTTGTAAAATAAGAGAGAATAGGCATAAGTATTGTGACATAATGTGTAATAACAGCCCATAATGCAATAAATATTGATATAAAAGCATGATGCAAAATGGACGTATCAGTGTGCATGCACGTGTAGGTTGAGCACTTGAGCGTGACCGTGTGTGTTCCGTCGTGTGCTCGGACATGCATGCGTAAGGGTGTTGCGCGCGTTTTTGTGTCCATGTGTACGTGTGACTGTTGCATACACGTAGGGGGAGTACATGTAGGGGCCACTAAAGGGCTAGTCAAATCACACAGTAAGTTAGTCAGAAGAAGCAACCATCGTTTCACTCTTCAATGACACGTACGCAATATAAAATCGTTGATATGGAGAGAAAAAGAAAACCCCTATATATACACTAGCAGGAGCCTAAGCTACAAGCCTGCTTGCTTGGGTTGCTCCCTTCACAAGCATAGAACGATGGTGGCCACACCGTTGGTCACATATCCGGCCTGATCCCGCAGCTGGGGGAAGGGAACAATGTACTGCATAGACGCGGTCGACATCGGCGAGGGAGAAAATCCACAGTCGGTGCGTCCCAATCGGGGGTCACCACAGTATGGGCCGATGCCGGGTCCCAACCACCCTTCTAGCTACAACCCGACGTCCGTTTCAAAAATATTAGTGCATGTCAAAAATTATACTATCGTTGTTCCGTTTCGAAAAAAAACATATAAGCTGTTACTTCTTACCCAAAGGATCTTTATATCCAACAGACACAAAATATCCATCCGACTGTTCGAAATTACTTTCACTGTTGATCTGATGTCGAGGTAATTGCTGCATCGACACCAAAACCCACCATCTCTTAAGCTAAAGTAGACCGAGCTAACCCATATATTAGCATATTACTAAGATAAACAGAAGGCACTGTAGAATCATTTAGGACATGAGCTTGTCAATCTGAATGTGGAGGGACACCAGCTTAGCCTCGGCCATCAGCTTGGGCGGAACTGTGAAGAAGGTCAGCTCCTGCACGGCGACGTCACCGAGATCCCTGCTGCTTGTCACCTCCATTTCCACCTTGACGGCGTCGGTCCTGCCCTTGGGCTCCCCCGGCGGGCCGTTCGCCCACAACTTGGCCACGTAGTGCGGCAGTGGGGACGCCCCCGCTCTAATGCAGATGACTGACACAACAATAGGCGCACCAATGTCGAGCACGCCGCCGACCAAGAAAAACACGCGGCTGTCCTCTTCGCGAACAGCAGGAGTCGTGGCTCCGACAGTGGCACTTGCAGCTGGAGCGTCTGGCCGTACTGGATCCCGTGCATGGGCATGGGATGCACGGTGCTGATGTGGTGGGAGAGCACCGACGGCGGGCCTTCGTAGCCGTAGACGGGCATGGGGCATTTGCAGGGCGCGAGCGGACACACGCTCTGGTGATCGGCGAGCTTGTGGTAAGTGACGTAGAGCCCACAGCCTTCGTGCGGGCACTCCACCCTCACCCGAGGAGAGGACGGCGTCCACCACCATGTTCCGCACGTCGAAGCCACTGTCACGCTTGCACTTCTGGCACTGCCGCTGGTTCCCGGGGCACTCGATGCGGCAGTCCGCGCAAGCCAGGTGCCCTCCCTTGCACTGCACAAATCAATCAACAACACATCAATCAAGAAACCTGCACCTTGCTCGATCAGCCGAACGGAGGAGGTGTATTTGAACCACATACACTGGAGGCTTCAAGGGGCGGTGGCACAAGGGGCAGTGGAGCAAGGTGAGGTCCATCGAGACCATAGAGAGCTCCATCGTCGGGTCATGTTCCATCTACATGATCTCGCCCTCCTCGTGCACAACTATCTCTCGCTTTATTAGGGCCGGGGCATTACAAAGCTTTACCGTCACATATTCATACTACTTCAAGGTGCATTAAATCAACACATGCAAGTATCAAAAGGAGAGTCACGGCATGCATGCATGTGTTGTAATTAATGCATTGGTAAATGCAAATTATTGAAATATATCGAGTGTTGTGCTTTGATGTGTCGCCTCAACTCGTACAAGACCGAGAAGTTTGATTACTACAACGCCCTCTCGCCTTAACCGCACCTGCCTTAGGCTGCATGACAGGTGGGCCACCGACCTGTTAGGCCCACCTGTCATAGAAGCAAAGGCAAGAGCAGTAAGTCAATGAAGCTGCGTCCCTCCCTCGCCCTTGAGCGTGGTGGCTGGCAGGACTAGGAGAAGCTTTCGTTCACTACATGCTCTCCCTCCCGCACGCGGTGGACATGCAGCAGTTCAATCGGTGTCAGATGGCCAGAAGCATACTGTAGTACTCCTCCACTGCAGTAGTACTCCATCATTGTTCGAATTTCCGAAGAGGCGAAGAGCCAAGCGCAGCGCGGACGCTCGTGTTGCAGTTTCATGTGTAGAGTAGTCTAGGATAGCGTGTATCATGCGTGTAAGCATAAAATCATGGGGGTCGGCTCCATGCTATATTTTTCTGATTAAAATAATCTTTTGGCCGTACCTCTCATCCTCGTGATTCCATTTTGCACGCTCATCTGGTCAAGACAGGAATATATATTTTAATTTGTGGTGGGGTAAATGTTAGAGGTTGCAGCAAATGGAGTACACTACGGGTCCTTCAGCCAAGTTTAGAGGCAACCATGTGGGGCCAGTGTTATGATGTATCGCGTCAACTCGTACAACAAGGAGAAGCTTGATTTTACTACTACATGCCTTCTCCCTCGCCCATGCGCGTGGTGGCTCGCAGACGAGGACATGCTTTTGCTTATAGTACTGCAACAAGCTATTCCTCCCGCTCGCGGTGGATGGATATGCAGCAGTGGATTCGATATTGTAGAAGCGGTAGTAGTAACATCATTGTTCGTCTTCTCGAAGAGGCGAAGAGCCAAGTGCAACCCGAACGTGGCATTTGTGAACCTTGGAGCATGCATATAGCCAGGCTCTTGCATGAGACATAATTGCTATGTGAGCCCACTATTGTAGTACTTGCTAGTATAGCCCTGTAAACCTGAAAGGAGTATTTGCCTTTCTAGAGATTTCAACAAGTGACTAGACTACACTGAGATGGAGTACATATGGAGCAAAATGAGTGAATCTACACCGTAAATAAATACATAGTTCTCTCGTTTTCCTCTCGGCCTTGGTCGCGGTGCACAATATTGAGTATACTAGTACTATCATCTTGAAATTTATGAAGTCACCATAGGCACCTTGTCGTCGACGGGAACGTCTCCTGAGACGCGAGAGACGCGAGCGGCAGTTGCCTCCATAGGATCTTGAATGCCAAGGAGGGAGACGGTAGCGGTTCCCGAGACATTGAACGGTCAGTGATGCATCCTCAAATTACTCTACATGCAGAGGGAATTAATTGGAGAAGCAGAATAGAGCCAGCACGATGTGAATGCAACAGAGTTTGGATTCTCATATAAAGGCGCCGCACCACTCGAATCCATCCAATCCTTAGTCTCTACACAACACTACTCACTCCAATCCAAGACCAAGTGACCAGAAGCCAGAAGCACCTATGGAGGCGATGGCCGTGAGCGGCAGTTGGTTGTGCCAAATCATCCAAGGTGCCAGCCTGCGGCCCAGCACCGTGCAGAGTTTCCAGACGGTGCTGGCGACCGCCGGTGTCGTAGCCCTCGCTGAGGCCGGCTTCGCCTCTCGCATGGACGACATGATGGTCAACTCCATCCGCAAGTTCGCGTCGTCAAGAAGCGTGTAGCGAAAGCTCCTACTAGTCCTACCAGCCACCACGCTCATGCACGAGGGAGGGACGCAACTTCATTGACTTAGAGGGTGCTTGAATACGTTTTAGTACCATGACTAAAAGTAGTGGGACTAAAACTTGCTAGCCTCATCCATGCTTGGACCCAAATACTAAAGAGACTAAAATCAAGTTAATGAGCATTTATTCTCCCAACCCTCCAATCCAGAACCTGCCTGTATTAAAGGAGAGGAGTTAAATGAGGAGAGAGAGGACTAATCCACATTTTAGTAGGGGTACCCCTGACTAAAATTTTTTAGTCCCAAGACTAGTTTTAGCCCCTCTTTAGTCAGGGGTGCTTGGAACTTTAGCCTCTTAAAGAGACTATTTTTAGTCAGACTAAAATAAGTCCCTTGGATCCTAGCACCCTCTTACTGCTCCTGCCTTTGCGTCTATGACAGGTGGGACCAACAGGTGGTTGGCCCACCTGTCATGCAGCCAAAGGCAGGTGCAGTTAAGGCACCGGAGCTCAGTCCGCGAGGGAGAGGGCGTTGTAGTAATAAAACTTCTCGGTCTTGTATGAGTTCACGCGACACATCAAAGAACTGCACTCGACATAAGTCTTTTTACACATTTAAAATGGCCTACTACATACGGATGTATGTAGACAAATTTTGCTTCGTATGTAGTCACTTGTTGCAATCTCTAAAAATACTTATATTTGGAAACGGAGGGAGTACAACGCATGCATGTATGCCGTGACTTCCCTTTTGATACTTGCATCTGTAGATTTGATGCACCTTGCCAAATTTTGACTATAAATTTAACTAACCGAATTTTCATGCATGTCACAAAAAATTACAGGACTGTTTGGATTGTGACTATGTTTGTCTTATGTTGCCACATTATTTTTCCCACACTTGCCACACTTGCCTAACTTGAGTTGCTCAAATTTTTAAACACACTTTGGCTTGCCTAAGGGAATCTTGCCACACTTATTGTGTCTATGACATGTGGGGTTCACTGCTAATAAAAAAATTCTTGTCTTAGGTGTGGCTAATAAAAAAGACTTATATTTAGGAACGGAGGGAGTAGAAAATAGAAATAATAATGCATGTTGGGGCAACCCACGTTTCCGATAATTTTAGCCGTAGGCTTGTTCACAATTTTAATGAGGGAGTGGTTGTTCATTTAATGGAGGGACTAGTATCAGACTTGAACGATACAAAGTGTGACCTGGCACACCGTAACACCACTGTGAACAAGCAGGTAGCTATCTCAAAAAGCAATCAACAACTAAAAAAATGGCGACATGGCACGTAGTACACAATTTTAAACGATTGTTTTGATGGAGTGAAAAAGGAAAACTAACCCACTACGTATATATAGGTCGGAGCGTCCGCGCTTGCTTGCTAGGGTTGCTATATTCACTCTCATCCTCTCCGGATCTAAACAAGATAGGGGTGGTAAAACTATCTTTCTACCTTCAAAAAACACTGTCTTTCTATCCTCACCGCTGTTTACAGATCCGGACGTATCCCCCTCCGTCGATGAAGGGGAGGAGCGGCAGCGTTTAGGCCGTCGTCGACAGCGAGGGAGGAGACCCAGTGCCGGCCGCACCGTTATCTCTGGCTGAGCGCTGGCGCGGGAGGTCCTCCGATCCCTTTGTCGTTGCCCTAGTGTGGGCGGATCTGGCCTCCCGCCACCCACCTATCCACATCCTGTCGACCTTCAGGTATATCTTCCTTCAAAACCGCCTTAGCTCTATTTCCCCAGCTCGTTACGTCGCTGCACGTGCATCATTTTCTACCTCTCAGCCCCTCTCGATCGGATTGTCCAACATCACCTTTTTTTTCTATTGTTAGAGGTAAAGCTACTTCATGGAGTCGAATCTTGTACTTGGTTCAAACAAGAAATAAAGGGGGGGGGGGCGGAATTTAGTATGTAGTACATCGGACTTGGTACAAACAGGAAGGAAAGGGGTGAAAGTAGTCTGATGGTCATCCACCGGTCTCTTAGTCGAAAAAGGAAATCTCGGGGTAACGCTGTATACAGTGGTATGACCAGGACTAGATTTGCTATCCACACATAAGAGTAGGTGGCTAGAGTGAACAAAAATGGGACCAACCCAGATATGTTTCTTGGATGTTTGTTTCTCGGGGCAACAAACTATGAATCACCACTTTATGCCCCTGTTTAGGTACATGGTGCTGGACTACTGGTGCACCCACTGTCCCATGCCCTTATACCAAATATTTATCTGTTGTTAATCTAATGCCCCTGGTAAAAATGAAGCCATGCCACTGTTATAAGCCATGACAAGTTTAGCCAAATGTTTTTGCCTATAATTGTTTGAGACTCTGATTGTTTCCTCTGTAGCTTTTTGTGCAGACAGGGATATCCATTTCACCTGGTTGTTGTTGTGACCTTTTGGTGCACTGCACAAAACTCTTCTTAAAAGAAGTGACTTTTGTGCTATTTAACTGGAATGTCAGAATGGAACAGTTGGTTCATTTCGGTGGAACTGCACAAAGGGAGATCTGTGTTCCAATCCTCATCATCCATATTGGCACCATAACCTTCCTTTAGGTAAGAATGATATTTAATGCATGTGTTCATCTCTATTTTGCGACTACCATGAGAAAATAATGCTATTTGTTATTAGTACACTTGTACTCCCTCACTGACAAAACCAGTTCTGAAATAGAAGGCCAATCATGTACTTGGTTTCACCAACTAGTGAGGAGAATGAGAAACAGAGCATGAAGAGGAAGAAGAGTAAATAGTGCCAAGGCGATCTTGCTAAAGCCAGAGGCCTCAGTCGAGGCCATTCAAGGGCTCCGGCAACGACTACCTTACATGTGAGACGATCCTCCAGGGAGCCCTTCCACTTCTGCTGTCTCACTTAATTAATTAGGAGTACTTAAGTACCACTAATTTATTGCTGCCTAATTTTCCTGTCGGAGTTAAACAAATCTTTAGTAGCAACCTATGCTGAATCATGTACGTGTGTATGTTTGTCTATGGAGGTGAATCATGTGGTGGAGCAGGGAGGGAATGCTAACTTTACCCATTAAGATAATGAGGGTGCTTCTATTTGTTAGCGTATGTTTCATCAACTAGTCCCACTATTACAGTAATCTCACTCTCTCAATATGTGTGCCAACATGGATGCTCGATTTTGGTGGAACTGCACAAAAACATTGGGTGCTTCATTGCCTCGACAGCTTCCTTCTTTTCCTGTTAGTCTCTAATCTCGGCTTGCATTCTTCCTTTGCTGCCAGTCGCTTGGCTTATCTCGGCTTCCAGTCAAAGGAAATAGTAATTGTGTCGGTGTTCTGGGAACGGGGGTCCCCAGACTTGCCTGCATGCGGCCCACAGCGTGGCTAAGTAAGCAGGCCGTACGACCTGTCTTCATCAACAAGGCATCCAACACCCACGCGAGGGTCCAAGCCTCGCAAGGCGGACGACGCGAAACCTCCTCTGGAGTTTCCTCGCCAGGCAGTCTCACGAGGAGTGGAGATATCAAGGCGGGGCAGACCTCACGAGGCTCTTGTGATGTGAGCCATGACGAACGACACCAGGTGGGGGCCAGGTGGGTGCCAGCGTGCGCATCGTCCTTGTTTCCTCTTTGGTGCTAAGGAGGCCAACGCAGGCGAAGAGTACTGAGGAATCAGGCAAAGGTTGCCATACTGGTGCCACGAGACCAAGACCAGGAGGATGGCAAGGTGGAGGTCATCGTGGAGCCCAACACGGGGTCACCCCAGAGCTTTTCGCAGGCGAAGACCGCTTTTGTTAGGATAGCTTGTACTAGCTGTCCCCCTTCAAATTTGCCCGCCGTTGTTGGCTCCCTTCCCGCTCGATATTTGGGAAGAGGACCAGGGCCTCTATAAATAGGACTAGCCACCATAGTAGGGGCATCTGATCTTAGCTTGATCCAACTCGATCGAGAGCCTAGCCACAAGAACACCTCAACCTCAGGAGGTTGTTCTTCCTTTGTACTATTCATCATCAGCCCAAGAGGCAATCCACCACCACCACACTGGAGTAGGGTATTACACCACAATGGTGGCCCGAACCAGTATAAACCTCGTGTCTATCTGTGTTGCGAGTTCGTCGAGTTCGTCCGTGAGATCTTAGCAAGCTAGAGCGTAGATCGGTAGGAGGGAAAGACTTCACGCACACCCCAGTGTTCGAACCTTAAGGGTTTGCCGGAATCCCACATCCGACATTTGGCGCGCCAGGTAGGGGTGCACCGGAGCTCCTCTTCACCGACCTGCGCCCCGTGCCGCCGCGCTTTGCTCCCATGGCAGGTGCCCTGCCACCCACCTCTGTGCCGACACCAGCAGCAGGGAGCCTGGGTACCGAGCCCTGGCCCCCGCCCTGCGGCGAGTGCAGTGGACAACCAAGTTCAAGCCGGAGATGCCACCGCGTTCTGACGGCGCGGCAGACCCGCCGCCATTCCTGCAGGCGTACGAGGAGGCCGTCCTCGAGGCCGGAGGCAACGACAAGATCATTGCCAACTGGTTCCCCATGGCCCTCGCTGGCGAGCCGCGCGCCTAGCTGCTCAACCTCCCGGGGTCCACGGTGGCATTCTGGGAGGAACTCCGCAACCTCTTCACCGTGCGCTACGCGGTGCCGGCGCACCACGCAGTCGCGGTGCTGCTGGGTGGCTCTCAAGCACCGCCTTCAGACTGCCACGTCAACCCTTTCTTCCGTCAGATTAGGGCAGCCTCCAAGCGCCCGAGGGCTCCGCCGGGCTGGGCTGCGCCGGAGGCCGACCTCACCTTCGACTCAGAAGACCACTCCGGCTCCACCACCGACTCTGGGATGCTCCCAATGCTTTGCACACCTACCATCTGCAACGTGGCCGTCACCAAGACCCTCATCGACGGCGGTGCCGACCTCAACTTGCTCTCCGTAGAAGCCTTCAGCCTTCTCCACGTGCCGCCCGAGCAGCTCAACCTCAGCAAGCCTTTTTCAGGAGTGGGTGGTGGAGCTGCCCACTCTCTGGGGCAGATCCGCCTCCCCGTCACCTTCGGCACGCGCGACAACTACCGCACTGAGCTGGTGGACTTCACCATCGCCCGCATCGGTCTCCCGTACAATGCCATACTCGGGTACCCGGCTCTCGCTCAATTCATGGCGGCGACTCACCCGGCCTACAACCTCATGAAGATGCCAGGTAGCAAGGGCGTCCTCACCATCAAGGGGGACACCAAGGAGGCTGTGATGGTGCTCAGGCTCGCCTTCAAGACCGCGGCAGCAGCGCAGCCATCCAGCGCCGGTACGCCCGAGGCCAAGGAGACCGCCCCCGCCAAGAAGAAGCGGTTGTTCACCCAAGACAAGACGGAGACCAAGCAGGTGCCGTTTTGATGAGGACGGATCTTCAGGAGCCACCTTTACCATAGGAATCAGCCTTGACCCGGGACAAGAAGAAGCTTTGGTGAGGTTTTTGCGCGCGAACAAGGAGATATTCGTGTGGGAGCCCAATCAGCTGGTAGGGGTCCCGAGAGAGGTGATCTAGCATCATCTAAGGGTGTGCCCCAACATACGCCCCGTGAAGCAGCAGGCGAGACGGGAGTCCACTGAGAAGCAGGCCTTCATCGTCCAAGCGACACACAAGCTGGAGGCGGCTGGTACCATTCGAGAAGTTCGATACCCTGATTGGCTGGCGAACCCCGTCGTAATACCGAAAAAGGTGGGAAGGAGCGGATGTGCGTCGACTTCACCAACCTTAACAAAGCTTGCCCCCAAGATCCATTCCCCCTTCCGCGCATCGATCAAATCGTCGACTCCACCCCGAAAAGCGACTTGCTATGTTTCTGGATCGTTCTCTGGATACCACCCAATCAAGATGGCGGTGGAGGATGTGGAGAAGACAACCTTCGACACCATGCGGGGTGTCTTGCTACACCTGCATTCCCTTGACCTGCATGAACGCAGCAACCTTTATGCGGCTGATGCACATCGCCTTGGGGCGGCAGCTCGGTAGGAACACAGAGGCCTACGTTGATGACATAGTGGTCAAATCTCGCGAGGCGAGGACACTGATTCAAGACTTGGAGGAGACCTTTGAGAGCTTGCGCCAAGTGAACTTGAGGCTCAACCCGGAGAAGTGTGTGTTTGGTGTCCCCTCCGGCAAACTACTAGGGTTCCTCGTATCCCACAGAGGGATCGAGGCGAACCCGGAGAAGATCAAGGCCATCAAAGACATGAGCTCGCCACAGACCCTCAAGGAGATGCAGAAGCTAGCAGGGCGGGTGACCGCGTTAGGGCGTTTCATCTCCAAGCTAGGGGAGCGTGCCTTACCCTTCTTTAAGCTCATGAAGAAGAAGGGACCCTTCAAGTGGACCTCGGAGGCCGACCGGGCCTTCCAAGACCTCAAGAAATACCTCACTAGCCCCCCGGTGATGGTGGCACCGCGGCCTCTCGAGCCTCTGGTACTCTACCTTGCCGCCACCCCGTACTCCGCCAGCGCGGCGCTGGTGGCTGCTACATCTTGAGCTTGCGTTGGTTTTCCCCAAAGAGGAGAGGATGATGCAACACAGTAGCGTAAGTATTTCCCTTAGTTTTTGAGAACCAAGGTATCAATCCAGTAGGAGGCCACGCACAAGTCCCTCGTACCTGCACAAAATGATAGCTACTCGCAACCAACGCGATTAGGGGCTGTCAATCCCTTCACGGTCACTTACGAGAGTGAGATATGATAGAGATAATATTTTTGGTATTTTTGATATATAGATGCAAAGTAAAAAGTAAAAAAGCAAAGTAAAAATGAAGCAAGTATAAAAGTGATGGAGATTGATATGATGAGAATAGACCCAGGGGCCATAGGTTTCACTAGTGGCTTCTCTCATGAACATAAGTATTCTACGGTGGGTGAACAAATTACAGTTGAGCAATTGACAGAATTGAGCATAGTTATGAGGTTATCTTGGTATGATCATGTATATAGGCATCACGTCCGTGACAAGTAGACCGAAACGATTCTGCATCTACTACTATTACTCCACTCATCGACCGCTATCCAGCATGCATCTAGAGTATTAAGTTAAAAACAGAGTAACGCCTTAAGCAAGATGACATGATGTAGAGGAATAAATTCATGCAATATGATAAATATCCCATCTTGTTATCCTCGATGGCAACAATACAATACGTGCCTTGCAACCCTTTCTGTCACTGGGTAAGGACACCGCAAGATTGAACCCAAAGCCATGCACTTCTCCCATTGCAAGACCTACCAATCTAGTTGGCCAAATCAAACGGATAATTCGAAGAGACTTGCAAAGATAACTCAATCATACATAAAAGTATTCAGAGAAGATTCAAATATTATTCATAGATAAGCTGGATCATAAACCCACAATTCATCGGTCTCAACAAACACACCGCAAAAAGAAGATTACATCGAATAGATCTCCACGAGAGAGGGGGAGAACATTGTATTGAGATCCAAAAGAGAGAAGAAGCCATCTAGCTACTAGCTATGGACCCGAAGGTCTGAAGTAAACTACTCACACTTCATCGGAGAGGCTATGGTGTTGATGTAGAAGCCCTCCGTTGTGGATGCCCCCTCTGGCGGAGCTCCGGAACAGGCCCCAAGATGGGATCTCGCGGATACAGGAAGTTACGGCAGCGGAATTAGGTTTTTGGCTCCTGTTCTAATTGTTTGGGGGTATGTAGGTATATATAGGAGGAAGGAGTACGTCGGTGGAGCTTCGAGGGGCCCACGAGGCAGGGGGCGCGCCCTAGGGGGGGCGCCCCCCACCCTCGTGACCGCCTCTCTTGTACCTTGGCGTAGGGTCCAAGTCTCCTGGATCACGTTCGGTGAGAAAATCACGTTTCCGAAGGTTTCATTCCGTTTGGACTCCGTTTGATATTTTGTTTCTTCGAAATACTGAAAAAGGCAAAAAAACAGCAGTTCTGGGCTGGGCCTCTGGTTAATAGGTTAGTCCCAAAAGTTATATAAAAGTGGAAAATAAAGCCCATTATAGTCCAAAACAATAGATAAAGTAGCATGGAGCAATCAAAAATTATAGATACGTTGGAGACGTATCGAGGCATCTAAGCTTAATTCCTGCATCGTCCTCGAGTAGGTAAATGACAAAAGAGAACTTTTGATGCGGAGTGATACTTTGGCATAATTTCAATGTAAATCTTCTTAATCATGGTATGAATATTCAGATCCGAAAGATTCAAGACAAAAGTTCATATTGACATAAAAAATAATAATACTTCAAGCATACTAATCAAAGTAATCATGTCTTCTCAAAATAGCATGGCAAAAGAAAGTTCATCCCTACAAAATCATATAGTTAGGCTATGTTTCATTTTCGTCACACAAAGATGTTCCCAACTTCTATACCCACGATGACAAGCCAAGCAATTGTTTCATACTTAAATAATCTCAAAAAATTTCAACCTTCACGCAATACATGAGCGTGAGCCATGGATATAGCACCATGGGTGGAATAGAATATGATGATGGGGATTGTGTGGAGAAGACAAAAAAGGAGAAAGTCTCACATTGACGAGGATAATCAATGGGCTATGGAGATGCCCATCAATTGATGTCAACATGAGGAGTAGGGATTGCCATGCGACGGATGCACTAGAGCTATGAATGCTCAACAAAAGAAAACTAGTGGGTGTGCATCCAACTTGCTTGCTCATGAAGACCTAGGGCATTTTGAGGAAGCCCATCGTAGGAATATACAAGCCAAGTTCTATAATGAAAAATTCCCACTAGTATAAAAGGACAACTTATGAGACTCACTATATGAAAAACATGGTGCTACTTTGAAGCACAATATATGAGACTCACTACATGAAGAACAAGGTGCTACTTTGAAGCACAAGTGTGGAAAAAGAGATAGTAGCATTGCCCTTTTTATTTATTTTCTTTTTTTGGGCCTTTCTTTTTTTCTTTTTGGCCTTTCTCTTTTTTTGGGCAATGCTCTAATAATAATGATCATCACACTTCTATTGATTACAACATAAGGATTACAACTCAAAACTATAACAAGGTATGACTCTATATGAATGCCTCCGGCAGTATACCGGGATGGTGCAATGAATCAAGAGTGACATGTATGAAAAATAATGCATGGTGGCTTTGCCACAAATACGATGTCAACTACATGATTATGCAATGGCAATATGACAAAAGTAAAGTATGTCATGATGATGATGAACGGAACGGTGGAAAGTTGCATGGCAATATATCTCGGAATGGCTATGGAAATGCCATAATAGGTAGGTGTGGTGGCTGTTTTGAGGAAGATATAAGGAGGTTTATGTGTGATAGAGCGTATCATATCACGGGGTTTGGATGCACCGTGAAGTTTGCACCAACTCTCAAGGTGAGAAAGGGCAATGCACGGCACCGAAGAGGCTAGCAAAGGCGGAAAGGTAAAAGTGCGTACAATCCATGGACTCAACATTAGTCAAAAGAACTCATATACTTATTGCAAAAATTTAGAAGTCATCAAAAATCAAGTACTACGCAAGATGCTCCTAGGGGGATAGGTTGGTAGGAAAAGACCATCGCTCGTCCCCAACCGCCACTCATAAGGATGCACAAGCCAGGTACACTTCATGTTTCAAATTTGTTACACAACTTTAACCATACGTGCATGCTACGGGATTTGCTAACTTCAACACAAGCATTTCTCAAATTCACAACTACTCAACTAGCACGACTTTGATATTATCACCTCCATATCTCAAAAAAATTATCAAGCATAAAACTTATCTTAGTATTCAACGCACTCAAAAGAAAGTTTCACATATCTTGAATACCAAGTATATTAACATTAAGCAAATTACCATGCTATTAACGACTCTCAAAATATTCTAAGTGAAGCATGAGATATCAAGTTTCTTTAAAATAAATCCACCACCGTGCTCTAAAAGATCTAAGTGAAGCACTAGAGCAAAAATTATCACGCTCAAAAGATATAAGTGAAGCACTATGAGCAAAACTATCAAGCTCAAAAGATATAAGTGAAGCACATAGAGTATTCTATCAAATTCAAATTCATGTATGGCTCTCTCAAAAGGTGTGTACAGCAAGGATGATTGTGGTAAACTAACAAGCAAAGACGCAAATAATACAAGAAGCTCCAAGCAAAACACATATCATGTGGTGAATAAAAATATAGCTCCAAGTAAATTACCGATGGAAGTGGACGAAAGAGGGGATGCCTTCCGGGCATCCCCAAGCTATGAATTTTGGTGTCCTTGGATTATCTTGGGGTGCCCTGGGCATCCCCAAGCTTAGGCTCTGCCACTCCTTGTTTCATAATCCATCAAAAGAATTTACCCAAAACTTGAAAACTTCACAACACAAAACTCAATAGAAATCTCGTGAGCTCCGTTAGAGAAAGAAAACAAAAGACTACTTTAAGGTACTGTAATGAACTCATTCTTTATTTATATTGGTGTTAAACCTACTGTATTCCAACTTCTCTATGGATTATAAACTATTTTACTAGCCATAGATTCATCATAATAAGCAAACAACACACGCAAAACAGAATCTGTCAAAAATAGAATAGTCTGTAGTAATCTGTAACTAACGCAAACTTCTGGAAATCAAAAAATTCTACCAAAATTAGAAGACCTGGAAAATTTGTTTATTGATCATCAGCAATTGGAATCAGTATTTTATCACATTCTTGTGATCTTTAACAATTCGGGCACTGAGCGCAAAGTTTCTGGAAATTACAGCAAGATCAAATAACTATCATCCAAGAAGATCCAATAGGTTTAACTTGGCACAAACACTAATAAAAAGATAAAACCACATCTAAACAGAGGCTATATGAATTATTTATTCCTAAACAGAAGCAAAAACAAAAAACTAAAAATAAAATTGGGTTGCCTCCCAACAAGCGCTATCGTTTAACGTCCCTAGCTAGGCATAAAAGCGAGGATAGATCTAGGTATTGCCATCTTTGGTAGGCAATTCTTCAATGAGGCATCTATCTTTATTATAGATTTATTTCTTTCTAGTAATTATCAAACTTTTAGGCATAAGATCAAAAAATTCACTTGTAGCAAATGGTTCCTTAATGATAGTAAAAAGATCGGGATGAATACTTATAGATTTAAGATCCGCAGTTTCCTTACTAGATGATTCACCCTTATTTTTAGGAACATACATAAGCTTGGCAATTTTAATGGGAGGTCTAGGAGTATTCTTTACGGAAGAAAAAGCAGTTCCCAAGTTGGTAATGATACCCTCAAGTTTATCGATTCGAGTAGAATCTAGATTTATTTTCTCATTAACCATGGGTTCCTTCTCCTTAATATTTTTGAAAGTCATTCCTACCTTAGATCCATATTGAGTAATTTGATTATGGATCTTTTATCTAGATTTTCAATGGATTCAATGGTAGAAACTTTGTTTTCAATAATTTCAAGCCTTTGCATAACATGCTCCAAAGTTAACATAGTTCCATTAACCAAAAGAGGAGGTGAGCCAAATAAATCTATTAAAGCATTATAAGAATCAAAAGAATGGCTACCCAAGAAATTCCCTCCGGTAATGGTATCAAGGATATATCTATTCCAAGGATTAGCACCTACGTAAAAATTACGAAGAAGAACTGAAGTAGGTTGCTTCCTGGTAGATCTATTTTGAGCATTGCAAATTCTATACCAAGCATCTTTTAGATTTTCTCCCTCTATTTGCTTAAAATTTAGAACTTCATTCTCGGGAGATAACGGAGAAGATAAGGAATTTGACATGACGACAAGCAAGCGAACTAACACACGAGCAAACAAAAGGCAAAGGGAAAAAGAGGAGGAGCTTGGGAAAGAGAGGGCGAATAAAACGGCAAGGGTGAAGTGGGGGAGAGGAAAACGAGAGGAAAATGGCAAATAATATAATATGAGAGATAGGGATTGTGATGGGTACTTGGTATGTTGACTTTTGCGTTGACTCCCCGGCAACGGCGCCAGAAATCCTTCTTGCTACGTCTTGAGCTTGCGTTGGTTTTCCCCGAAGAGGAGAGGATGATGCAACATAGTGGCGCAAGTATTTCCCTCAGTTTTTGAGAACCAAGGTATCAATCCAGTAGGAGGCCACGCACAAGTCCCTCGTACCTGCACAAAACGATAGCTACTCGCAACCAACACGATTAGGGGTTGTCAATCCCTTCACGGTCACTTACGAGAGTGAGATCTGATAGAGATAATATTTTTGGTATTTTTGATATATAGATGCAAAGTAAAAAGTAAAAATCAAAGTAAAAAAAGCAAGTATAAAAGTGATGGAGATTGATATGATGAGAATAGACCCGGGGGCCATAGGTTTCACTAGTGGCTTCTCTCATGAGCATAAGTATTCTACGGTGGGTGAACAAATTACTGTTGAGCAATTGACAGAATTGAGCATAGTTATGAGGTTATCTAGGTATGATCATGTATATAGGCATCACGCCTGCGTGACAAGTAGACCAAACGATTACGCATCTACTACTATTACTCCACTCATCGACCGCTATCCAGCATGCATCTAGAGTATTAAGTTAAAAATAGAGTAACGCCTTAAGCAAGATGACATGATGTAGAGGAATAAATTCATGCAATATGATAAATACCCCATCCTGTTATCCTCGATGGCAACAATACAATACGTGCCTTGCAACCCTTTACATCCTTGGGTAAGGACACCGCAAGATTGAACCCAAAGCCATGCACTTCTCCCATTGCAAGAACTACCAATCTAGTTGGCCAAACCAAGCGGATAATTGAAGAGACTTGCAAAGATAACTCAATCATACATAAAAGAATTCAGAGAAGATTCAAATATTATTCATAGATAAGCTGGATCATAAACCCACAATTCATCGATCTCAACAAACACACCGCAAAAATAAGATTACATTGAATAGATCTCCACGAGAGAGCGGGAGAACATTGTATTGAGATCCAAAAAGAGAGAAGAAGCCATCTAGCTACTAGCTATGGACCCGAAGGTCTGCAGTAAACTACTCACACATCATCGGAGAGGCTATGGTGTTGATGTAGAAGCCCTCCATGGTGGATGCCCCCTCCGGCGGAGCTCCGGAACAGGCCCCAAGATGGGATCTCGTGGATACAGGAAGTTACGGCGGTGGAATTAGGTTTATGGCTCCTGTTCTGATTGTTTGGGGGTACGTAGGTATATATAGGAGGAAGGAGTACGGCGGTGGAGCTTCGGGCCCACGAGGCAGGGGGCGCGCCCTAGGGGGGCGCCCCCACCCTCGTGACCGCCTCTCTTGTGCCTTGGCGTAGGGTCCAAGTCTCCTGGATCACGTTCGGTGAGAAAATCACGTTTCCGAAGGTTTCATTTCGTTTGGACTCCGTTTGATATTTTGTTTCTTCGAAATAGTGAAAAAGGCAAAAAACAACAATTCTGGGCTGAGCCTCCGGCTAATAGGTTAGTCCCAAAAGTAATATAAAAGTGGAAAATAAAGCCCATTATAGTCCAAAACAATAGATAAAGTAGCATGGAGCAATCAAAAATTATAGATACGTTGGAGACGTATCAGTGGCGGTTCGGGAGGAACGCCAAGACAAGGGTGTGCCGCGCCAAGCTAGAGCTGATGCAGCGCAGGGTCAGGAAGGCGCAGCAAAGCCATCAGCGGCGGAAGACCAAGTTCAGTAGGGCAACATCGCCGAAGCTCCTGAGGACGGTCAGGTCTCAGGAAACCCTCCACCCTAGGATATGCCCCAATCTCCGCAGGACCCGATCCTCGACAGTGTGCTAGCCCTCGTCGAGCACCTGGTGTACTTCGCCAGCACCGTGCTGCGGGACGCGAGGGCGCGCTACCCCATGCTGCAAAAGCTCCTGCTCGTGCTCTTGGTGGCCTCGCGCAAGCTGCGACACTACTTCCAGGGCCACCCCATCAAGGTCGTCTCAGCTTACCCATTAGAGAGGGTACTTAGGAGCCCAAACTCAGCCGGAAAGGTTGTTGAATGGAACATCGAGCTCCAAGCATTCCAGTTGGAGTTCAGCACTACCAGGGTCATCAAGGGAGCCGCGCTCGCCGATTTTGTGGCAGAATGGATAGATGGCCCAGCTCTTGAGGAAGGAGAAGACCGGTCCACCTCCCCAGGAAGTGAGGCACTAGACGGCTGGGTCATCTATTTCGATGGCGCCTTCGCGCACCAGGGCGCGGGGGCTAGAGCAGTGCTCATCTCGCCCACTCATGACAAGCTTCACTACGCCGTGCAACTCTGCTTCCAGCACGGTGAGAAGGTCTCCAAGAATATCGCAGAATACGAAGGCCTATAGCTGGCCTGAAGGCTGCGGCGGCTCTGGGGGTGAGGCGCCTCACCGTCAAAGGCGACTCGCAGCTCCTCGTCAACTTCTCCAACAAGGTGTACGAGCCGAAGGACGAGCACATGGAGGCCTACCTTGCGGAGGTGCGCAAGATGGAAAAGCAGTTCTCGGGCCTGGAGCTGCAGCACGTGCCCCGGGGCACCAACAAGGAAGCCGACGACATCACCAAGAGAGCATCCAAGAGGCAACCGCAAGAGCCCGGCGTCTTTGAAGAGCGGATATTCAAGCCATCAGCTACGCCACCCCTTTCAAGTATGACTCAGCCTCGGGAGGAGCTCCCACAGCCCCCGGCCACGGGAGCCCCAGCCTGCGGCCCAACCTCAGGAGCTCGGCTGCTCTTGGCACTCGAGCCCCAGGAGGAGTGTTGGACCAAGGAATTCAAGGAGTACCTGATGCATGGGACACTGCCGGAGAAGGAAGAGGACGCGGAGCTTGTGGCCCGGCAAGCCACGGCATACTGCATTCAAGACGACGAGTTGTACAGGAAACGACCGAACGGCGTCACGCTGCGCTGCACCTCCAGCGATCAAGGAAGGGAGCTGCTGATTGACATACACGGCGGGGACTGCGGGCATCACTCGTCGCCACGGACCCTCATCGGCAAGGTGTTCCGCAGTAGATTCTATTGGCCTACAACGCTCAACGACGCAGCCGAGCTGGTGAAGTCCTGCGAAGCTTGCCAATTCCATGCCAAGCAAATCCATCAGCCTGCCCAGGGCCTCCAAACCATCCCTCTCACATGGACGTTCGCGGCCTGGGGGCTGGACATCTTAGGCCCGTTCCCACGGGCGCCAGGGGGCTACCGCTATCTTTACGTCGCCATCGACAAGTTCACCAAGTGGGCGGAAGTGAAAGCCGTCCGTACCATCCCAGCCGGCTCTGCCGTCAAGTTCATCAAGGGCCTCGTGAGCCACTTCGGGGTCCCCAACCGCATCATCACGAATAACGGCTCGCAGTTTACTAGTAACCTCTTCAAAACCTACTGTGCTAACCTTGGAACACAGATCTGCTACACTTTGGTGGCCCACCCCAGGAGCAATGGTCAGGCTGAGCGCGCCAACGCAGAGGTCCTAAGGGGCCTCAAAACCAGGACCTTCAAGAAGAAGCTGGAGGCCTGCGGCAGGGCTGGCACGATGAGCTCTAGTCCGTGCTGTGGTCCATCCGTACCACCGCTACCAAGCCAACAAGCGAGACTCCGTTCTTCCTCATCTACGGAGCCGAAGCAGTCCTCCGTCATGAGGTCAAGCATCGCTCCGCGCGGGTCCTGGCGTTCGACGAAATGCAGCAGGACGCCATGCGGGGGATAGATGTCATGCTGGGGGAGGAACGCCGATGTGAGGCCGCATTGAGGGCGGCAAGGTACCAACAAGCACTGCGGCGGTACCACTGCCGCAACATCCGCTCCAGGACGCTCGAGGTGGGCGACCTCCTCCTGAGGCGGGTCCTCTCCAGAGAAGGGCTGCACAAGCTTTCGCCCATGTGGGAGGGCCCGTTCAGGGTCGTCCATGTCTTGAGGCTGGGTGCAGCGCGCCTGGAGACGCAGGACGGGATACCCATCCAGAATGCCTGGAAAATCCAGCACCTCCGGAAGTTCTATCCATGAAGCAAGGCCCAGAGCCTGAGAAGCAAGGCCTAGAGCCTGAGAAGCAAGGCCGAGAGCCTGAGAAGAAAGGCCCAGAGCCTGTGAAGAAGGCCCGGTGCCTGTGAAGAATCGCTGCCCGTGACACTCTCCCGTAATAATGAGTGGGGCTGTACACGCCCCGGAGTCTCAGGAGCGCCGGCCTCAGCCACAGGGGCTCCCTCCCACGCCTAGTGGACAGCACTTAGCTCCGCGCTGGTGAGAAGACTTGAAGACTAGCTTAGGTGCCGGACGCGGCTTTTCATTTGCTTTCCGTAGTTGGCTCATTTTTTCTTAAATCGGAGTTGCTTTTGGTGTTCGTTGCTGATTTGGTTCCCTAGCCTTTTACCGCGTTTTTCAGCTCTGGTTTGCTCATGTTCTCTCTCTCGCATACCTTGCGAGGGGGCTGGGCAGATGCCCTCGTGAGCATTTTTCTTCTCTCTTCCTTCTCGCGAGCCACCCTCGTTCAAGCCTGGAAGCTGGCACATCTCTCCTAATCCGCGCCCCTCGGGTACCGCGATACAAGGCGCCAAGTCAAGGCTTGGGTGGACGGCAAATCCTTTAGTACACCCCCTAACAAATTTTTTGCAGTTTCCGAGCAACGCAGACACTTCGTGAGGGAAAGGGCGTCCCAAACACGCTAGGTTAAGTTATCTTTGCGCAAAATAACAACACATCATGGGGACAACACGCACAGTGCATTAACCAAAGAACCACAGTTCGATACACGCCCCTCTGGGCCCATACTGGTTTCATTTTCTGATGTAGGGAAAAAGAAAAAGCTAAACAAAGCGGCGTTGCAGCAATCCGCGGAGGCAGGCCCTCAGCGACGCCCCGAGCCTAGCCAGACCCCTCCTCACGCTTCACGGAGGCGCGACGACGAGATGACCCGCTGCCTCCTTCGAAGCGGGCGCGGCGGCTGGTCGTAGCCACCACTGCTGGAGCTGTCATCGGAGGAAGAGCCGCCGTAGCTAGAGGCGAGGTGGTCGCCGCTAAGGGCAGTCTCGCCCTCGTCCTCGTCGCGACCATAACCAAGGCCGAGCACCTCCTCACCATTGTTCGTCTCGGGGCAGCACCCGGCGCGGCGACCCTCTTCCCCGAACACCCTCACATAGAGGGTCGATCCACAATCGTACCTAAAGTGGAGGGTGCACCGCCTGCCCAGGCTGCACGCGTGGGAAAATGTCTGCCAGCCGTGGGCTAGGGCTATGTTGCCCGCGACAGAAGTCTCGATCGCAACCCAAGAGGCCCTGCTACTGCAGCCATCCGCCTGCAGCCAGAGTCCGCCCGCACTAGAGGCCGATAGTTCACCGACGAAGAAGTGCAGAAGTTGAAGCCAGTTGCCAGCCGGGTTCTCCTACCAGACGAAGAACTCCGGCGACACCTCCGCCTAATGGAAGCGTGGGTGGGGAGGCCGCACCACCATCGCGCGCCTCCGCTCATCAGCTGGACCACCATGGACGGGACGATCCCCTCCGCGTGCCGTGGCGCCACCTCGACGGTGGGCCACAGCAGGGTTCGCAGTGTGCTTTCACGGACGGCCGCGGCCGCGCTTGGGTGCCGGGGATCTATGGCCCTTGCGAGGGGCCTTTCCTTTCTCGGCGGCAGAGAACTTCCTTCGTGGCGCCATCGATGGCACTGCAAGCAATGGAGCAAAGAAGCAAGCAAGCGAGGAAGAGATGGGAAAAGAGGGCTCCGCCCCCTCCCCATTTATAGCAAGAGAAGGCCAACCGGCGTCTCCCACGATCGCAGGTAATGATGGTTTTCCTTGCATGTCGCAGGGACTTGTCAAGTCGTGCAATTGGCGAGGCAGCGTGGGGAAGCGGAGATGCCCACGTCCAATCAACCGCCACGCGTCGACCGAGGCCTCAGGCTTTTGGGGCCCGTGGTGCTCCGAACTTGACCCTTGGCTTCGCCGCGAAGCCAAGCCCGAGCGCACCTTGGGCCCGGGGGCTACTATCGGTGTTCTGGGAATGGGGGTTCCCAGACTTGCCTGCCTGCGGCCCACAACGTGGCTAAGCAAGCAGGCCGTACGGCCCATCTTCATCAACAAGGCATCCAAGACCCTCGCGAGGATCCAAGCCTCGCGAGGCGGACGACACGAGACCTCCTCTGGAGCTAGGCAGGCTCACGAGGAGCGGAGATATCAAGGCGGGGCAAACCTCACGAGGCTCTCGTGACGTGAGCCATGACGAACGGCACCAGGCGGGCGCCAGCGCGCGCAGCGTCCTTGTTTCCTCTTTGGTGCTAAGGAGGCCAACGCAGGCGAAGAGTACTGAGGCATCAGGCAAAGGTTGCCATATTGGTGCAACGAGACCAAGACCAGGAGGACGGCAAGGTGGAGGTCATCGTGGAGCCCAAGACGGCGTCACCCCAGAGCTTTTCGCAGGCGAAGACCGCTTTTGTCAGGATAACTTGTACTAGCTGTCCCCCTTCAAATTTGCCCGCCGTTGTTGGCTCCCTTCCCGCTCGATATTTGGGAAGAGGACCAGGGCCTCTATAAATAGGACTAGCCACCATAGTAGGGGCATCTGATCTTAGCTTGATCCAACCCGATCGAGAGCCTAGCCACAAGAACACCTCAACCTCAGGAGGCTGTTCTTCCTTTATACTGTTCATCATCAGCCCAAGAGGCAATCCACCACCACCACCCTGGAGTAGGGTATTACACCACAACGGTGGCCCGAACTAGTATAAACCTCGTGTCTCTCTGTGTTGCGAGTTCGTCGAGTTCGTCCGCGAGATCTTAGCAAGCTAGAGCGTCGATCGGTAGGAGGGAAAGACTTCGCGCGCACCGTAGTGTTCGAGCCTTAAGGGTTTGCCGGAACCCCACATCCGACAAATTGATATGCTACCTCACATAGGTTGGTACTGGTCTTTATCCTGATTATTGCACTTGTCATATGTATTGGTAATTTGGTATTGTGCAACTGCTTGTCGATTTCATAAAGGAGTAACTTGGAGCCTGAACTCGCAGGAAAATCATTACATTGGGTGATATCAGTAGAACTGCACAAAAAGATCAAATGGACATGTACTTATGCTGCTACTATGTAATCCAAAGTTCACTCAGACAAGCATCGATGTTGACAAGAAGAAGTGCCTATATTCATTCGATGATCAACCGATATCAACCAATTGTCAAACTCCAAGTATTAGGAGAGAGAACGCCAAAAATATTGCTTGGCACATAGCCCAGAAAAACAAAGTCCAGTCTTTTGTCCCAACTTGTGCCTTTTGGTTATCGGCACATATGGTAGCGAACTGTATGGCATGGAGTCTAAAGATTCCAGACAAGTTGTTTGCGCGTATATTCATCTGGCACTTAATCAGTCTGCACGACAGGGATGCTCCATTTCATTCTAACTGCACAAAAAAATTTGGGTGGTTCATTTTCTCAACCGCCTCCTTTCTCGTCTGCAATGTAGAATTTTGGCGAGCTACAGGACCAAGATGAGCCCGTAAACAAGTTGGATGAAAGTAGTGGCCAAGTTGCTCAAACCTCCCTCGGCATGAGGCCACTATTTGAGGATAAACCTACAAGCAAAGTTTAGATTGTCCGTGCTGCCTCTTATGTGCTCGACAGTTTACTCGTACAAGCATTAATTTTAGCAAGAAGTACCTCCGACTGAACACCATTTACCAGTCTGCAATATAGAATTTTGGCGAGCTACAGGACCAAGATGATCCAGTAAACTAGTTGGATGAAAGTAGTGGCTAAGTTTCTCAAACCTCCCTCGGCACGAGGCCACTATTGAGGATAAACCTTCAAGCAAAGTTCAGATTGTCTATTCTGCCTCTTATTTACTTGAAAGTTTACTCGTACAAGCATTAATTTTAGCAAGAAGTACCTCCGACTGAACACCATTTACCAATCTGCACCCTAGGTAATTAAAGTTCGTCCATGGATCATATTGGCTGTGATCTCAATCATTTGGATGCATAAACATACTGAACATGTGTATATCTGAATCTTTTTGTGAATTATCTATGAATATTGTTGTGTGATCTATCAATCATTTGGATCCATAGACATGCTAAACTTGTGTATATATGAATCTTTTGAGTTGTTGATAGTGAATGTTGGCTATGAATATGAACGTGTCCTGTGAACCCGAGTTTGATACGAATGTTTACCTTCTCTGTTGTGCTTGTGTGTGAACTTGTTGGTATGCCTACTCTGGGGTATGTGACGTGTGGGTGTCAACGGCACACCTTCTTCTCGAGAAGAATTGCACCTGCTTTGTTAGGGTAGCAACAAATAAGATCGCCTCTTTTTTAATCTTTTGCTCTGTCTTGCCCTCCCCGCTCAACCCCCGCCAGAATGTTTTCGGCCTCAAAACAAACATAGTACTGCGTTGTTTTTGGGGCTTGATGAAAAATTGAGTGCTGGTTTCTGTAGGTTGGGCCGCCAAGAAAATGGGCTGCTGGTCCAACATGGACTGGGAGGCTAAAAATACAAGTTGTATGGTGCAGAGGCAAGTACAAAAACGCCATCGAGAGCCATCGAGTGAAGAAAAAAATCGCTCCTGATGTGCTTCTTCAGTCGTGCCGCCGGCCCATTCTTCAATCCAGTTCGCTCGGGGATCTAGTATCATCTTTTTCCAGAGGGCGAACAAGTATCAGCTAGGCCTAGGTTTTGTATTTTAACATGTGTAGCCCACGACATACGGTGACAGTCGTTTCAACTTATTTTTTGAGGTCCATACCGGCCTATGGGCTTTTTCTTAAAGATTGGCAGCCCAATGTATTTTTTTATCCACATTATATATATTTGTATTATTACTATTATCGTATATTTTATAGAGACTTATATATACATTATAAAAACATCCCACGTGTTATTAACTTATAAAAGTAAATGTTTAACAGAAATTGGCAAGGAAAATCCTGGTTGTTTTTGACTCACAGGCAAGCAAAATCCTGGTGATTGCGTATAAAAGCTTGCGAAGATTTTAAGGACCAATGTAATAATAACACGCTCATTTTTATTTTGAGCAATAACTCGCTAATTTTTTAATTATGTATATAAAAAATGTGCCTCTCCGGTTTATTTTTTGATATTAATTGCTCCTTCTAACATAACATTATATATATAACAAGCCCAACTAATTCGTGTATTTGAAGGAAGTGCAAATGGGCTGGGATTTCGTAGATAATATAAATCGGCCGCATTGACGCGAAATTATTTGTTCACCCAGCCCAGCAAATGGATTGTGCATTCTAGAAAACATGGGTTAAATATATGCCACATTTTTGCAGGCTGACATGTGGGCCAATAGGTCAAAGCCTACACAGGGCGTTGTCAATTTGGTCGGCATGCACCTTCAAAATCTCTCGTCTTCTTCCTCCAGCGTCGCCGGGACCGCCTGGCTCGGCCTCCGGCGACTAGCGGCTCTGCTTAGCACGCATCGCTGCGAAGCGCTACCCCACCGCCGACCAGGCTATCCCTCCACCCCTCCACACCTCCTGTTATTCTCCACCGACTGCAGCCCCACGCTACACCAGAACCAGTTATAACCCTTCTCCTCCACTCAATCTGTGACTCCACTGCCGCGTCTTCCCATCTCCGAGTCGTTCCCGTCCGAGGCCTCGCCGTCGTCCACCGCCTCGCTGCGCTCGGTGCGGCGTGGTCAACAAATGAGAGTCATCAGAAGTGGACTGTACGTGGAGAGCCTGACGGCCGGGACCCACGAGGTCCATGGTCGCACGCAAGGAAATTTCCTCCTTATTAAGCTGAAAAAAATGTTTCCTCCACCTGACACTTGGGACCCATCGTCTGTACCTTCGCACGGAAGGAAGTGCCTCCTTGATATGCGGAAAAAATTATTCCTCCTGTTGACAGCTGGGACCCGTCAGATTTGGTGGCTGACTTGTGGGCCTACTAAGCGGACGTGTACGTAGGGCTTTGTCGACTTAATCAACAAATGATTCTAGCAGCTGGACCGTTGGATGTTAATCCAACAGCCGTGCTCCTTCTTGAACCTCTGTTCTTGCTCCTGTCTCCCGTGGGCGGCATCGCGGCTGTGCTGCCGTGCACCCGAACAAGTCAAGTTTCCCACTCCTCTCCATCTGCGACTCCACTGCCCGTCTTCCCCATCTCTGGGTCGTTCCAGTCTGGGGCCTCGCCGTCGTCCACCGGCCTTTGGTGTGCTCGGCACGGTGTGGTCAATGTGGTCAACAATCGGGAGTCATCGGAAGATGCCTGTACATGAGAGGCTGACAGTGGGGACACACCACGCTCATGGACGCATCCATGCAACGGAACGCGGCGTGGTCAACATGGTCAAGGAACGACTTCCCTCGGAAGTGTATTGTATGTGGAGAGGCTGACAGCTGGGTCCATGGCCGCAGCAAGGAAGTGCCTCCTTATTACACGAAAAATAATGATTCCTCCACCTAACTGCAAGGACCCACCGGATGGGCCACCGTACTTTGAAAAAAAAATCACCCTGATTGCTGGGACCCACCGGACGGGTCACCGTATTTCGCGAAAAAATGTTCCCCCCGCAGCTTGGACCCACCGGAAGTGCCTCCTTATTATGCAGCCTGCTAGCTAGGACCCACCTTGGTGGGAGGCTGACTTGTGGGCCTACTAAGTTGACGGGGATGGAGGGCTTTGTCAACTTAGTCAATATGAACGATTCTAGCTCCAGTGACCGCACAATGTCCATCCAACGACCATAGTGCTTCTTCAACCTCTGGTCATCTTGCTCCAGCCGCCCAAACCAGCGTCGGTCGTGACGCGTGCTCCTGCCTCCCGTGGCCGGCTGTGATGCCACGGAGGCCTCACCGCCCCCTACTACTCCCACCGCTGGCCAGGACATCCCTCTACTCACCCACACCCCCTGTTATTCTGCGGCGATGGCAGCCTCACACCGCAGTCGAACTAGTGAACCCTCGTACTCCTCTCCGCGCGGGCTTCTACTGCCGCGTCTTCCCCGGCTCCGCGTCGTCCCCTTCCTAGGCCTCGCCGTCGTCCACCGCCCTGGTGCTCTCGACGCGGCATGGTCAACGTGGTCAAGGAATGACTTCCATCGGAAGAGTACTGTACGTGGAGAGGCTGACAGCTGGGTCCACGGCGGCCGCAAGGATGTGCCTCCTTATTACGCGCAAAATAAATATTCCTCCACCGACGGCAGGTGTCCACCGCATGGGCCACCGTATTTTGCAAAAAAAAACATTTCCCCCTGACTGCTGGGACCCACCAGCTACGTCTTCGCGTGCAAGGAAGTGCGTCCAGGCAAAAAAATGATTCGCCCCCCTTACTGCTAGGACCCACTAGCTATATCTTCGCACGGAAGGAAGTTCCTGACAGTCGGGACCCTCCTGGTCGAAGCGTACATAGCGTTGTCATTCTGGTCGCGAACGTGGACGTACATACTGGTCGATGTAGAGCACGCACGTGTCGTAGTAGAGGCGTAGATGTAGCATGTACACGTACGTACAACGGCCAGTGTGCAAGAAAGGAAATAAGGCCACGTACGTACATACGGGCGGGGTCTCGAACGCCTACTCACGCATACCTACGGCCAGGGCTCGTGTACATGGCTGGGTCAGAACGGAGAAACTGCGTCATCGTCGTGTTCATGGGGAGGCAACAAAATGTGTCGTGTTCATCTAGAGGTAACGGAACGCGTGGGAGCCAACCGGTTTGGACGAAACAGCCGATGGAAACGAGGCATGGCGTACCGCAGAACGGAGGAAACGGCCTTGAGTTCGACCGGCCACGTTCGAAAAGGGATCATGTTCATCAGGAGGGGTCTGGCGTACCGCAAAACTGAGGAAACAGACCTCCTACGGTCAAAACGGGGTCCTGTTAATCGGGAGGGGTGTGGCGTACCGCAAAAACGGAGGAAACGGACTTGTGTTGGAGCGCTACGGTCGAAACAGGGGTTTTTTTCATCGGGAGGGCTGTGGCGTACCACAAAACGGGACTCCACGAGATACTGTTCATTTCCACCATCGACCCCATCAAGCCTCCATGGGCTACTCTTCATCCACCGTCGACCTCCTCCAGCCTCCACCTGCAACTGTTCATCCACGGGCTCCTGTTCATCCAGCCTCCACCGCGCGCTACTCCACCGCCATCGCTCAACCAGCCCTCTCCACGGGTTCCTGTTCAACCACCCCTCCACGGGCTACTGTTCATCCAGCCCTCCACCGTGTACTGTTCATCCAGCCCTCCACAAGGTGGTCCTGTTCATCCAGCCCTCCACGGGGTCCTATTCATCCAGCCCCAACCGGCTCGATCAATCGGGGTCCTGTTCATCCAAAGGCAACACCACGGGGTCCTGTTCATCCACCCCCACCGGGAACTGTTCATCCACCCCCCCCAGCAATGCTCACTGTTCATCCAGAGGTAGCATCGATCGGCTTCAGTTAGCAGCAGTAGCAAAGGAATCGCTCGATCGGGTTAAGTTAACAGCCATCGATCGATCGCTCGGTTTCAGTAACGCGTAGCCTGCAGTGCAACCGCTCGGGTTCAGTTAGAGCGCAACGCCTCGCTCGGGTTCAGTTAGATCCCAACGCCTCGCACCCACGCGCGTGCATGTACGAGAGAAACGCGCATCGCTTGGCCCGGCCACCCACCGTAACCGGGATCACCCCGATATTTTCCTCGCCCTCGCTTCTACCATGGTTTTTTCCGTCATGGACGACCCAAAGAATGTCATGCAGTTGTGTCTCCGGCCCGCCCAGGACAAAAAGCCCATTTTCTATCATGATATTTTGTCATAGAAGTAGGAGCCCACCACATCTGTGATGATACCAGGTTTTTGTAGTGCTACCACCGTCTGTTATTACTTGTCACTCAAATGGATGTATCTAGCACTATTTAAGTTCTAAATACATCCAGTTGAGCAATAGTTAATTCAATACAAAGGGAGTACATGACAACGTGTACTTACATGAGCAATTTAGAACTTCATAACCATTGGGTTAATTCTACATATATGTAAGAGTAAATATATATCTTATAATTTTGAGCAAAGGGTCGATAAGGAAGCGAACATTTATAGTGGTGCTACATAATCAAACATCAATGAGTGTAAGTATGCTGATAAAGTGCAAGAGGTACTGATAAGAGCAATGTAGTGCCCATTATTGTTGTGATATCCTATGATCCTTTGAGAATGGAGATTCATCTGCAATTAGTTTTCATACAAGAGAGATGATAAGGCACATGCAGAAATGTAGATGTTCAAATTTTAAATTGATATCATAGACAATACCTGACGCTAGGCTCTTTGCAGTTCTAATAGGGCTTTGGCCAGTGGAGTAGGGCTAAAGTGTGGTACATTTGGGCATGTGTGTTTTGGGGCTGCTAATCTATATGATTTATCAGGTATCACCGCCTTTTCAAAATACTTAGTTTGTACTCCTTGAGGATATACACTCACCCTCTTCCTTTTGGACATCTATTACGAAAGAACAACATTTGACTGAAAAAACAAGGTATGATGACACGTGGAATAGGTACAGAAAATGGATATGCATGGCATATACTCATATATGAGGACTAAACTAAGCAGATGGTGGTGTAACAAACTAGAAGTAATGAAAGATGACATATGCAAGATATGTCCGACCAATACAACCTTGCCAAGTTAGAGCAAGCACCTTGATGGGTGAATAAGATAGGTCAGCCTCCACCATGCCAAGTTTGTTAGCCAGTGGATTGTTCTGCAATATTCCTCTCATGCGCCCATTCTCATATTCATTTTGATCATGTTCAATACCTAACATGCATGAAAACATAAAAATAAGTGAGATTATGTTTGTAATGCATAAGTGCTTCTAATCCAATAGTCACTACTGCAGGATGCTACTAACGCGACACTACGATCAACATACGATCAGAGACCCTTTGATGAAACTGTGTGCGATGAATTAATCGCAAATGAGGATGTAAAAAACCTGTCAAAAAAGGTGCAAAATGTTTGCGATAGCGGAGCCATCAAACATGGTTCATATTTTAGTTGCGTGTGCAATGCAGGACACATGGTTAATCCATTCGAACTATTTGCGATGAGGCAGAACAACAGAAACAGGTAGCCATATCAATGTGTGTGTGTGATATACGGCATACAATTTGCTCCAATGAACTGTTTGCTACCAGGGAGTGCAACATAAATGGTTAGCCAGATCAAGGTGTGAGTGATATACGGCATACGGTTCACTCGGACGAACTGTTTTTGATTAGGGAACACAACAAAAACGGTTCAAATTAACAAGATGTGTGTGATACGTGGCAAACAGCTGACTCAGATGAACTGTTTGCCAGAGTGGAGTGCACCGCGGCTGCCTCAATGGTGAGCAAAAAACACGGACGGACGCGAGCTGAGCGCGCCATGGCCGCCTCAACGCGAGCAACCACTTGGTCAACCTTCTGCCAACAATAAATTTTGAGCTCGTTTCTCATTACATTGCAGATTACAATGCAACAAGTAATTGCAAATCTGTCCACACCTATCAAACTAATATGTCTTCACACTTAGCACCAGGCTATAAAAACTACCCACTCAAAAATTACTTCACAGTTCCTCTCCTCATCACCCACAAAACTGGTCTTTCCTGTCAAGTCATTCCGCCATGACCGGTAGGAGGAGTTTCGGGTGGACATATAACCAGGAAGCGAAGACCAAGGCCGCAGAAGCATTAGAGAGGTCCCACTTCAAAGCCGCAGCCGCAGCAGAGATGTCCCTGTGCGTCATAGAGTCGTCGAACAAGCTCTCACGGGCACGTGCAGGCTCTCACAAGCGCACTCGCGGCGTCGGCCATCGCGACGAGCTGGCATTCCTGAAGTCCTTGGCCGGTGACGACGACATTCTCGCTGGCGTCATTAAGCAGCAGGAGCTGGTCGACGGCTTGATGAAGCTGCTCAAGATCAGCGATGCCTTGGTTGACAAGGCGACCAGCCTCGTCGAGCAACTCATGGGTGACAATGCGAAGCTCCGTAAGGCACTCACCGAGAAGGAGGAGGAGGCCGCCGGCTGGAAGATGATGCATGAGCAGAGCAGTGCCTCGGGGATGACGCTGACAGTGGTCGTCGAGGAACTGATGGGTGACTTGAGGAAGCTCCGGAACGAGCGTGAGCAGGAGGTGGAGGAATCCGTGGCTGCTTTCAAGCAAAGTCGTGAGGAATTGTAGAAGGAGCTGGAGGATGTCGTCGCCCGGCGATCCATCGACGAGTACAGACAGTAGCGACCCAAATCTTTGTATGTGATTTCCTTCTTCTCTTGCTCCCGTGTATTCTGGGCTTTGCCGCATGTGGCATTTTAAATTATTCGGAATATGTAATACAATTATTATCCGCACCATTGTAAATTTGTCGTCGTATTATCCGTTGCCATTTTATTTGTGGTCGTATTATCCATTGCCCTATGTGGGAATTGAAATTAGGCCAGAATACGAGTTGAAAACATGAACAAAGCAAATGATGCCATGGGATAGCAAGCAAACACCCTCCCTCCAGGTGCTTTAATTAACCCATTAATGGAGAATTTGTGAGCAAGGCGGGTGGTGGCTGGTGGATGGAGGTCAAAGAGCTTGCATCCCGGTGAGCATGGGCGGCCTTGCTGCTCGCACAAGTCCCGTCGAGCATGCGAGGTGGACAGGATGCACGCGTCCCATCGAGCCTACGAGGTGGACTGCTCGCATGCGTCCCGTAGAGCTTGCACGGCGGACTTTTCTCGCTCATCCCATCTAATCAAACAACTGCACGCACGCCTCCGAGTATGGTTAAATTTGGACACGGTTCATATAATACAACCGTCTGCGATATTAACGTGTCAGCTATTTGTTTCAAAAAGGACTCCGTTGGCAATTAATGTGTGCACCTTGTCTCAAACTAGACGATTTTTTTACCACGACATATATGTGTCATGTCATGAAACCGTGCCAAGTTTCATGTTTTTTGGGCAAGTTTTTGATTTACTGGGATTTAAAAACCGAGATTCTCAATGTTTCAGGACAACGAGAAGTTTGTAATTCATTCCCATTCCTGAAATCAGACCTAAACATGCACCCAATGACATGTGTATGATTTCCCACCCATTTTGCTTCACTGGAGCATGTGCCTGTAGTTCAAATTTGAATTGTGCACTACATTAAATGCCTAGAAAACTTAATTAATATATACAATGGCCAAACGAACCCTAAACAGTTTCAAATTTCAGCACGACACTCCTGTTATTCTTTGTTGCCTGTAGAAAACAAAGTTCAAGGCGAGAAGAGGCAGCGATTATCATCTCGCCCATAAGAGGGGCATGTTTGTCTACCGGAACCACGAGGGTTGCGAGAGGCTCCGGTTTGTAAGAGGCTTGTAATATAGCTTCGCCCAAATTGGACAATTATATGTACCATGTAGTGACACCATGCCAGGTTTCATGATTTCCTGGTGAGGTTTGGATTTACAGAGATTTAAAAACCGAGATTCACAATGTTTGTGGCCAAGCCAGGTTGGCGAGACGGTTGAATTCATTCCCATTCGTTCCATGGGACATAAACATGCACCGCAAGGAAACATGTACATTTTTTCTAGCCATTTTGGTGCACTGGAGCATGTATTTGTATTTCAGATTTGAATTATGGACATTAGATGCCTAGAAAACTCAATTAATGAATAAAAAAGGCCAAACGAACCCTGAATAATTTCAATGTTCAGCGTGAATCTCCCATTGTTCCGTGTTGCGTGTAGAAGAAAATAAGAGGCTAGAAGAGGGAGTGATTATCGTTTGGCCCACAAGGGGACACATTTCCATATCGAAACCACGAGGGTTGCGACAGGCTCCAGTTTGTAAGAGGTTTGTAATAAAGCTTGGCCCAAATTGGCAATGTTTTTACCATCACATATATGTGCCATGACATGACACCATGCCACCTTTGATGACTTTCTGGTGAGTTTTGGATTTATGGGGATTTAAAACCAAGATTCGAAATGTTTGAGGATGAGCCAGGACGTCGGCATGGTTGTAATTCGTTCCCACTCCTAGCATGTAACCTAAACATGCACCCAAGGACACATGTATAAAGTTTCTAGCCAATTTGGTGAACTAGAGCATGTATTTGAAGTTCATATTTGAATTGTGGACATTAAATGCGTAGGAAACTCAATTAATGTATAAAAAGGCCAAACAAACCCTGAATAAGTTTAAATTTTAGCACCGATATCCTGTCGTTCCATGTTGCCCGTATAAGAAAATACAAGGCGAAAAGGGGCAGTGATTACGTTTTGCCCACAAGGGGGACACGTTTCCCTATCGGAACCACGAGGCTTCTTTGAGAGAAGCTCCGGTTTGTAAGAGGCTTGTAATAAAACTTGCGCCAAAATGGAAGAAAAAGTTCCTCAACATATATGTGCCATGTCATGACACCATGCCAGGTTTCACGATTTTCAGGTGAGTTTTGGATTTACGGGGATTTAAAAACCAAGATTCTTCTCACGAAATGTTTCCAAATAGCACACGATTCACTCACGAAAGCCGTGTGCCTACCAAACCGTGGCCGATGCTACCCTCCCCCTACTACGCGCGATCTAAGTCATGCGTTTTGATTGGCCAGAACCCAAACCCCATGGATCGTACGTGTGCACCATTGGATGCTTCCAGATCAAACGGCAACCCTCAGCCCTTTCGACAGCACATGCAGTACATGGGTAAGCACTATGCTCATGCGTCGTGCTAGCTCATGCTTCCTTCTCTACTACGTTTTCTAAACAAGCTACCATTTCCTGCCACTCCTCTCATCGGTTTCCCGCCTCTTCTCCCTCGTTTTCCCGCTACCAGTGTCAGTGCTCATTGAAGGCTAGCGGCGACACACCGGCCACGTAAATATCACACACAGTTTCTAAAAGCACAAATGTGTGTGATAGGAGGGAGTAGGTCCCATAGGGTGACCATCGTGAAACGCCTTAATGGCAAGGAGGCAATTCCCATCAGCAAGGGGCGGCTTCCCATCCGCTAGCATAGTCGAATAGAACGCAGAAGTTAAGCGTGCTCGGGCTAGAGTAGTCCAAGGATGGGTGCCGGTGGGAAGTTGCATATCTCAAGCTTCATTTAAATGCCATGACACGGTCATTATAGAGATTAAATATATCTCTATAGTGACCTATCATGGCAATTATATAAACCTTGGGATCCTTGTTTTGCTAATTTGTAGACTATGTTTTTACTGGTTATTTTTTGCTCTAAAAAATTAAAGAATGATTGACTTGACCTGTCATGGCGATTATATAAACCTTTTTCAAGTCGCATGCAGGGTATAGGGGCCAGGGTTTTCTTATGGAGCATGTCTCCTTTGTGCGTCTTATTGATGCGACACATATATGTGGGCTCCTTGAGGTATATATACTATCCTTTACCGACAATTAGGGGGGCCCACACAATATATCCCTTTGACCCAACAACGAGAAGGGTTTGACCATGATGGTTTCCTATTGATACTAGTAAGATACACGTGCATTGCACGCATGATATTTGGTAAAAAATTATGAATAAATACCACACTATAGTATGTGAGCTTTTAGTCATGTATGCATGATGTAGATGTTTATTTTATATTTATAGTTCATCTCATCCAATATCAATTAGTTCTATTAAAAAAATCTATTTTAAGATTCATGGAATTGTGCATTGTAAAGCATAAGGTAAAAACAAAAAGTGAAAATTCATTTAAAAAAAGATTGGGAAATTAAGATATGGAAGATTCTAGCTCCAAGGAAAAGTGCTTGTGTTTTGAGGTTTGTGCATGATGCTTAAGTTCAACCATGGAGTCTTCTAAATTGTACATGTGGCAGAATCTGGTGGAATGTAGATGATATCCAACGACCAGTAGGGCTTGGATTTTCCATCTCTGTACCATCGGAACTTTCAAAGTTATTCGCACACTATATAGGGGTATAGATGTGTCCTATACGTGGGACGACCCTCCCCCCCCCCCCCCCGTTGCCGCCTCGAAGTTGGGAAACCGACATCGTACGTATTGAACCAGGCTTGGAGTCAGGTACGGTGTTTGGTTTCTAATGTAGTTGGTGGCCCATCGAGGTTGTGCATTCGGGATTTAAACACATCACACGCCACCGTACCCATACATATTTTTGGGCTGCATGCAGTGTATACAGGGTCTTCTGATCAAACACGTCTCCCTTGTGCGGTTTTTTGTGATTACACGCATATCTGTGGGCTCCCCAAGTGTATATATATATCACCCCTTTGATCGATAACGAGGGGTATGTGTTGGCAATGAATGGAATCCTCCTAGTTCGTGTTAGGGACGGTCACCGTAACATGTTGCTCAACCAAAGCTCGAGCTCATGCATTATCAGGATTCCCTCCCACATGCTCGGATTTCTGGGTTCGACCTACATCATACCCTGCGTATCTTGTCCTTAACTACCTTGCCTTCATCGTTGTTGTCTGTATCGAGAGCTAGGCACCATATCTAAATTGTACATTATTCTATATTGAAAACACACATCACCCCTTCCCAACGTACATCATTTTGGGCCGCATGCAAGAGGTGCTGGTTTTGTGGTCCCTCTCGTGCGATTTTTATGATGGTTCAGTCAATTGGCCCAAGCAGTTTATTGACAACAACAATTGTCGTTTGACCAAACGATAGATTCATTGGTCCGTCTTTCGGTAGGTCATGGCGACATGCATGTATGACCAAAGTATCAATCATTACGTGCATCCGCCCCGCTGACACGAAGTGGGAGGTGGTGGGCCAAGCATCCTAGCTAGCTATGACATTATGTCATTATAGATATATCAAAGTGTGCTTTCAGGTTTGCGAGACAGGTGCCACCAAAGTTATGCATTGTGTATTTTAAGTTTAAACATCACACCCAATATTCCTACATATATTTGGCCACTTCCAGGTGGTTCTTGACTTCTGGCCCCTCTCATCGATCTTCGACGCGCCCAACCGGGGGCCCGCGCGGTCAAAGTTGTGCATTGGAATTTTGAACATCACAGACCACCCTTTTCACTCATATATATTTGGGCCACATGCTGGTGTGTCGGTGTACAAAAGTAGGGGCTCTCCTTTTGACCCCTTTACTTGTGCACGGGCAGTCAGAGCCACGTGACACGACCACACTTAGGAGGGTAGAGGAGGGAAGCCGGAAAGAAGCCATTAACCGCATTGGGACAAAGGCTAGGGATGCACCTTTGTGGTGGCTTGCAGATCTTCATCAAGGTCATAAACATGTGAGATCAGATGAGGACTAGAAGACGATGACCCTTGGCGGGATCCTAGCAGAGGGAATCCACAAGACCCCTGGCAAGCGCCTTGCTAGGGACGACCGCAACACCGCGGCAAGACCCTTGCCGGGTCCCCGGCAAGACCCTTGCTGAGGGCATTAGCGGGGCCACTGCCAGGCCCGCGCCTGCCAAGACTCCACTGCCATCCCCAAGCAGCTGCTAGCTCGACCAGCTGGGCAGGCACCTGCGTGGCGACAGGCGGCCTCTACATCGACTCAGCAAGTACCTGCGTGGTGGCATGCAACCCTTCTTGAAGGATCCACCACCGTGCCAGCCCAGCAGCCAGCCAACATGGGGCCACAAGGCCTCATCAGCTCGGGCGCGTGTCAAAGCCAGGCGAGGCGGAGACAGCTGGGACGTCCTTCCTTGCCGTCCCCGATAAAGTAAGGGGGGCACGTTGGCAGCATTAAATGTGTTTGTCTGACGATGCCAGAGGATAGACTCATCCACTGTACACCTTTCCACCTCCTGTGTACCATTGTGCCAGCCCCTTTTTCCTATAAAAGGTGGCCCGAGGCGACCAGGAGGAGGATTCCGATCTTTTGGGCAGATTACACCCCGTAGCTAGCTCAAGAACACAAGAACACTCAATACATCCACCAAAGCAGGACTAGGGTTTTACGCATCCTCACGGCCCGAACCTGGATAAATGATCTGTGTGCTTCCTGTTAGACCCGCTCTTTGCACAACCTCGCACCCGCCAACCATAGAAAGGATCTCAGTGATTCCTTAGGTGTCGATTCCCCCGACATCTTTGGCGCGCCAGGTAGGGGCAGCGCAGTTGTGAAAATCCGGTCTAGCAGTTAGCCTAGCAGTTCTCATCGTCATGGCTCCCAAGAAGAAGAAGGCCATGGCTGTCGGTTCGTCGGGAGCCGGACGGCCCGTACCGGTGTGGGCGACCAGCGGGCCGGTCGCGGACAGAACCCGAGGCGCGGCCCGTGAGCACCAACATTGCTATGGCAGTCAGAGCCTGGCGAGCGGCATCGTTCGTGCGCGAGACGACGGGTCGCACGCCGCCAAATTCAGAGACGGAGCTGGGCCCCCCGTAGGCGGCGCGGGACCGTCCGGGGGCGCCGATGTGCCACCCACGGGCGGCGCCCACGCCAACGCCCACAGCACGCTCTTCCCAGGGTGTGCGTGACGAGCAGCGCCACCACGCTGGAGACCCCGGCCGCCGCCGTGGGAAAAGTCCTGTGCATTATCTGCGGGGCGACAGAGGCCATCATGCCCGCGGAAGTGCTGGCAAAAATGGCACGCAGCAGCTGGGCCGTGATAGAGCTCCTTCTAACGTGGTTAGAAGTCGAAGCGCGCCACGATCCACAGAGCTTTCGCTGCCACCCACGCTAGCAGAAGCTTTGGCGTGCGCATAGCTGCTCCTTGACTTCCCTCCTGCTGTAAAAAAGCTCGACGAGTGGAGAGCCACTATCCGGAGCCTCGTCGGGGTTGCCAACAAAGACGAGCCACGGCCGGCGGGGCCCTTAGGCCGGCGCTCCATTGAACCACCGCACGCCAGCGGTGGAGGGGCCGGAGGCGCCGTAGCCACGGTGCAATCTCCTCCTCCACGCCAGCCACCGCGGGTGTCAGTCCGTCGTGATGACGCTTCTGACAACGTTTCCATAGCATCGTCCGACCCACGGACCCACCACGACCAGCGCCAACTTCGTCGAGAGCGAGCCCATGAAGACGCTCGAACCACCATCAAGCGCCGACGCGATACACACCACCAGTCAGATAGGCGGGCGGGGCCCGCTATGGACCACCCAGTGCCGGGAGGCTCCGGCGGCCTACCTTACGAGGAGGGTTGCCTAACCTTTACCCGTGAGCTGCGGCAGTTCCAGTGGCCGTCCCACCGCACCTTCAAGCCCGACGTCGGCGAGAACTACAACGGCAAGACCCACCCGTGGGAGTTCCCCAGCATCTACACCATCGCGATGAAAGCCGCTGGGCTCGCGACGATATGGTGCTTGCCAATTAATTCCCGTTGGCCCTGAAACCCAATGTCATGTCTTGGTTGATGCACTTGCGGGCGGATTCCATTTCTTCTTTGTCAGGCCTGTGTCATGAGTTCATTGGTGCCTTCACTGGAGGCCACCAGGCTCATGGCCAGGCGAGTGATTTGCATATCATTCCCCAGAAGGAAGGTGAAAACCTGCGCAAGTACATACAGAGGTTCAGCCGAGTGCAATACAACATCCCAGATGTTCACCCTGCCGCCGTGATCAGTGCATTCCATCAGAATGTGCGCAACCTCAAGATGCGTGAAGAGTTGGCAGTGAACAAGGTCAAGGATGTGGCCAAACTTTACGTTCTGGACGATAGATGCGCTCGGGCTGAAGAGGGGAGGAAGTACCCGGGCGAAGACGCAGGCGCGGAAACCGACTCTACCAATGAAGACACCGCCGCCCCGACGAAGAAGGGTCGCCATCGCAATAGGAAGCGCAAGGGCAAGACCGTGCTTGCTGTCGAGGGATCCGACGACATCGGCGCCGCCAAGAATGCCAAGGCAAACGACCCTGGCAAGGAGATTGCTGGGTGCGCCGCTTGTCGGGCCTTGGCGGCTGCCGACAAGCCAGGAGGCTCCGGCAAGCAATACTACAAGATCCACCGCACCAAAGGCCACGACCTCCAGAACTGCAGACAAGTCGAGCTGCTTGTTGAAAAGCAAAAAGCCGAGTATGAGAGATGGAACAAGGAGAAGGGCCAAGATGGCGCTGAAGGATCCGACAAGAAGCCTGGCAGCCAAGGAGGTCACTGTGGCAAGGATAACCAGCAAGGGAGGCCTGCTCGGGGCCGTGACAAGAAGCAGGAAGACGATGATCATGACAAGGATGACGAGTCCGGCGAGCATGAGTTTCAGAAGGCTACGGAGGCCATGTGCGTCGATGGTGGCGCCTCGCTGCATACTTCCCACCGCCAGCTCAAGCAGTGGGCGCGCGAGATTACAGCAGCAGAGCCATCATTCGATGCTCAGAAGCCACTGAAGTGGTCCAGCACGCCCCTCATCTTTGACACCGAGGACCACCCTGACCGCACAACTGCGGTCGGGTGTTTGCCGTTGTTGGTCTCACCAACGATACGCAACCTCAAGGTGAATAAGATGCTAGTTGACGGTGGGGCCGGTCTGAACTTTATCTCACCCGTTGTGATCAAAAGGCCGCAAATTCCTGATGTGGTGACCTCGAGGAAACGGGCACGTTTCAAGGAGTCAACCCGGGAAGGAGCCAGCCGAAGGGGAAGGTCACATTGCCTGTGACGTTTGGAGGCGAGTGGAACTATAAGACAAAGAGGATTGTTTTCGATGTGGCATAGATCCCCTTGCCCTACAACGGGATCCTCGGCCGCCTGGCACTAGCCAAGTTCATGGCGGCGTCGCACTACGCCCACAACACGCTGAAGATGCCTGGGCCGATGTCCATCCTCACCGTCCCCTCCGACAAGAAGGATGTGCTGATATGCACTGACCAGTTCTACCGACAAGAAGTTGCAGCAGCTGCCGCCAAGGCACTTGCTCCTGCCGCTGAAGACCCGGGAGGGAAGAAAAACGCCGGCAAGACCTCTCGCACCCACTGCGGCAAGTGCACCTCTTCGGAGTGTTGTGCTACCGTCGAGGACGTGCCAGAGAGCTCCACCAGCAAGAGCAAGAAATCTAGAGCTGCACCATCAGAGACCAAGAGGGTGTATGTCAAGGAGGATGGCACGGGATGGGCTTTCACCATAAGCTCCACCCTCGACAGCAAATAGGAAAGCGCGCTCGTCACTTTCCTGCGGGCGAATGTCGATGGGTTTGCATGGCAAGCATTCGACATCCCCGGCGTTCCCAGGGAAGTGATTGAGCACCATCTTGCTGTCTATCCCCATGCGTGACCGGTCAAGTAGAAGGCCAGGAAGCAAGCTTTGGAATGGCAGGAGTTCATCACAGAGGAGATCAGGAAGTTGGTAGCGGCGGGCTTGGTGAGAGGAGTGCTCCATCCGACGTGGTTGGCCAACCCGGTGGTGGTGCGCAAGGCGAACGGGAAGTGGAGGTTGTGTATTGATTACACAGATATCAATAAGGCTTGTCCTAAGGACCTCTTCCCGTTGCCACGCATTGACCAGATTGTTGACTCCACGGCCGGGTGCGATCTGTTATCATTCCTCGACGCCTACTCGGGCTACCACCAGATCTTCATGACAAAGGAAGACGAAGAGAAGACAACGTTCATCACCCCATGTGGTACGTATTGCTTTTTACGGATGCCTTTCGGGTTGAAGAGTACTGGCTCAACATTCACAAGGGCGGTCCAAATTGGTTTTAAGCCCCAGCTACATAGAAATATAGGATCTTATATGGATGACATAGTGGTCAAAACCGAGGACAAGGCAACCCTTGTACAAGACTTAGAAGAGATGTTTGCCAAGCTACGCAAGATCAACCTCAAGTTGAACCCTGAGAAGTGTGTCTTCGGCGTTCCGTCCGGCAAACTTCTTGGGTTCCATGTGTCGCAGCGTGAGATCGAGGCAAACCCCGACAAGATCAAGGCTATTGAGCAGATTGAGGCACCCAAGCGGATCAAGGATGTGCGTCGGCTCACTGGCTGCGTTGCCGCCATGAGCAGATTCATCTCCAAGTCTGCTAAGCGTGCCCTTACCTTTTTCAAAATCTTGAAGAAGGTGGGCCAAATGAAGTGGACCCAGAGGCCGAGGCAGCGTTGCAGGATCTGAAGAAATACCTTTCCTCTACACCAATACCGGTTGCACCTAAACCATAAGAGCTGTTGTTGCTGTATCTGGCGGCGACGAATCAAGTGGTCAGTGCCGCGCTAGTGGCGCAGAGGGAGGTCGATGAAGAGGCAGTGGCGACGGCAGGACTGACGGATGGCAAGCCAAAGATTCCCCCAGCAGGGCCCGATGACGGCAAGGCAAGGCCCCCCGCAAAGTCTAACGCCATCAGGACAGGGACCATGCAATCAAATGAGGTGGTGCAGAAGAAGAAGATGATGCAGCACCCGGTTTACTTTGTCAGCTCCCTCCTGCAGGGGGCTAGGTCAAGTTACTCTGGTGTGCAGAAATTGCTCTTCGGCCTCCTTGTGGCCTCGAGGAAGCCGCGTCACTACTTCCAAGCACACGAAATCACCGTCTTCACCCGCCTCCCGTTACAACGGATACTGTACAAACCAGATGCAACCGGAAGGATTGTGGAGTGGGCCTTGGAGCTTTCAAGCTTTGGTTTGAAGTTTGAAAGTACTTTGATAATCCAGAGCAGAGTCTTGGTGGAGTTCATTGCAGAATGGACCTCAACGCCTAACGAGGAAATCTAGGAGACCAGTCTCCCTGGCAAGGAAGCAAGTCACAACTGGATCATGTACTTTGACGGGGCTTTCTCGCTGCAAGGCACCGGTGCTGGTGTGCTGCTCGTCGCACCCACCGGAGAGCACCTCAAGTATGTAATCCGGATGCACTTTCCTGTGGAGATGTCCACCAACAACACCGCTGAGTACGAGGGATGCTTGCCGTCTCGGGATCGCGACGGACCTCGTGGTTAAGAAGCTCATCGTCAGGGGTGATTCACAGCTTGTCGTCAGACAAGTCAACAAAGATTATCAGAGCCCATTGATGGAGGCCTACGTAGATGAGGTGAGGTAGCTGGAGGAGCGCTTCAACGGTATACAAGCGGAGCACGTTCCCCGAGTGGAGAACAACATCACCGATTACCTGTCAAAGCGCGCTGCATTCAAGCTACCTGTGGAACCAGGTACCTTTTTGCTTCGGTTAACTCAACCATTCATCGAAGCATCAACGGAGTAGAACAAACGGAGGAAATTAGGCCCCGGCAAGTACTTTCCCGCTGAGCCCCCGAGGGCCGCCGGCAAGGGTGTTGCCGCGGATTCTAAACGTGCCGTGGAGCGACTGACTCTGACAGGCCGTCAAGCTCTGGCCATAGAGACGACCGCTCCCCTGGCAGAAGAAATGCCTTTGGTCCTTGCCGTCGAGCCCTAGGCTCCGGCATGGGTACAACATACAGTCCGGTTCCTCCAAACAGGGGAGATTCCTGAGGAGCAGGAAGAAGCGGAGAAAGTAGCCCGTCGGTCTGCTATGTATCAGTTCGTCGATGACGCCCTGTACAGGAAGGTGTGGAATTGAAGTGCATTTCCCTGGAGGAAGGACTGGAGCTGTTGGCGGAGATAAACGGAGGCATATGTGGCTCCCGCATAGGGTCGATGGCCCTTGCCGGCAAGGCATTCCGGTAGGGTTTCTTCGCCCATCGCCTCCGTGATGGAACGACACTAGTAACCAAGTGTGAAGCATGTCAGTTCCATTCGAAGAAGCTTCATCAACCAGCTCAAGCCCTTCCAACAATTCCTCTTTCCTGGCCATTCTCGGTCTAGGGGCTCGACATCCTGGGCCCTTTCCCCGCTGGCTGTCGGGGCTTTGAGTACTTGTATGCTATGCGATCGACAAGTTCACAAAGTGGCCGAAGGTGGAAGCAGTGAGGACAGTGACAGCACAGTCAGCCGTCAAGTTCTTCAAGGGGCTAGTGTGCCGTTTTGGTGTGCCAAACAGGGTCATCACCGACAACGGCACGCAGTTCGCAAGCCACACCTTCATGCAATACATCCAAGACCTCGGCAGTTAGGTTCTGCTTTCGCCTGCGGGCACACCCACGCAGCAACAGCCAGGCGGAGAGGGAAAATGCTGAAGTGTTGCGAGGCCTGAGGACAAAGACTTTTGACAGGCTGCACAAGAGCGGAAGGCGCTGGATTGATGAGTTGTCGGCGGTTCTTTGGTCGATCAAAACGACGCCAAATCGAGCCACCGGCCAGACACCCTTTTCCCTGGTATACGGGGCAGAAGTAGTTCTCCCCACGGAACTCATATATGGGTCACCTCGAGTGCTCTCTTACGACAAGCTTGAGCAAGAACAATTGTGGCAAGATGACGCAACGCTCCTTGAGGAAGATCGTCTTCGGGCGGCTGTGAGAGCAAAGACGCTACCAAAGAGCCTTGCGCCGCTACCATAGCCGCAATGTTCATGCTCGAAGCTTTGTGGAAGGCGACCTTGTTCTTCGGCGCGTTCAGTCGGACAAGAATTCCAACAAGTTGATGCCGCAGTGGGAAGGCCCTTATCGTGTAATACGAGTCACCAGGCCTCGCGCAGTCCGCCTGGAGACCGAAGATGCTATTCCAGTGAGCAACTCCTGGAACATTGAACATCTTCGCAAGTTTTACCCATAAGGCTCGGTTGCCGCCCCCCCAGAAAACCACCTTTTGTACAAGCCTTGCCGGCAAGGCATGTAACCCTCTATATAAAGCCAGGCGCAAACCCTAAGCATAATTAAATGAAGCGCTGGCGCCCTAAGTTTTAGCATGCATGCTAGGTTAAGTCTCCCCCGCGGTTAGGGTTGATAGTGCTTAGCAGCGACTAACCCCTAGGCTAGAGATCGATTATGCGTCTTTCTGTCCTCTTTGGTTCACAACACTACAAAAAATAGACACTTTCGTGATGATACGTGTCTGTCACACTAGGTCACGTTTTCTGTCATGCATGTACATCTATGACAATTTTATGACAGAATCAAGATAGTCATACATGTGCTGTCATAGAAGTGTTCCATGACATTACCAAAATTATCATCACGGAAGTGTCCACTTCCAAGACGATAAATCGTGTGTCATAGAAGTGCTTTTGTCAAGGGTGACCGACATGTGGCATCGACCGAAACGGCTCGCCGTTAAGCTATCGGGTCCGGTTTTGGATCCGATAACCCGTTAACAGCCCGGACAAATGGTGATTTTCCACGTGTAAAATTATCATTGGCCGGAGGAAACACGTGTCTGCTCCTCGGTGGGCCAGATGTCGCCCGTCCATTGGAGGAGACATGCCTATGATACGTCGACACGTGGTAGGGCCCAACAGAGGCCCATATAGGTTAAAATGGCCGGCCCAGTCAAAGGCCCGTAGTACTTACTCACGTACTAGTGTGCCAGCCCAATAAAGGCCTATTTAATACAGGCCCATTTACGGCCTGAAGCCAGATCTAGCCCGTTAATTGTTCGCCGAATATTTGGGCCCAATTATAGCCTAGTGAATTTCGGCCTGTTAGAGGCCCGATGTAGACATGGGCCCATTTCAGCCCGGTGTGTCTTTCGGCCTGGGAATGTCCCGTGCTGCCCATGGGCCATATATGGTCCGACGCGACATCCGGCCCACTAACGGCCCATGATAAAGGTGGCAACAGTTCAGCCAAACGTGACTCTGGGCCTGTTAAGGGCCTGTCGTATAACTCGGCCCGTTGATGCATGTACTAAGCTTTCGGCCTCTTAAAGGCCCATGATATCAGTGGGCCAACTAAGGCCCAAGATATGTTTCGGCCTGGTAATGGCTCGTCATATAACTAGGCCAAAAAAGGCCCGGTCTACATTTCAGCCTGCCGAAGGCCCGTCGACGACTAGTGAAAATTGAGGCCCAACATGCATTTCGGCCTGCTAAAGGCCCATGGTTTCTTCTGGGCCGTAAAAGGCCAGTATAATATTCAGCTTGTTAATGGCCGAACGCTACCTGGGCCAATCTAAGCGTTGGGTCCACAAAAGGCCGAACTAGAATTTGGGCCGAATATAGGCCGGAGTAAGTTGTGGGCCTGGCGCAAAGTGTGAGGTCCCAATGGCCATTTGGGCCCAAGAAAGATGCAGGCCGACCCAATTGTGCCCCGCTAAAAACCAGGCCCGTTAGAGGCGAATGTTTCGGCATGGTCGACTACATCATATTTTTTTTCACATAGCGAATGATGGTAGTAACTTGTAGGAATTAAGAACAAACCTACTCTATACAATAAAGAAATTAAAGCATAGTAACTTAGAATAAACCTACACTATACAATAAAGGATTTATGGTATATTACATCCACTGGGCATCGAAGTTCGCCACCAGTGATCATGAAGCGCAACGAAGAAGCAGATTACAAAAATTGGGCACCATTGCAGAATACTGAACTGAGACCACTTCCAAGATAGTTCAAGAAAGGTTAGCCTTGCGCGGGAACTGCCGCACAAGCTACTGAGCAAGGCTGTGAGACCGGCCTAGCATGTCGACCATAGCTTCTAGGTGTAGCTGTTTAGCAATGAGATTCTCATTGGTGTTCTCCGCAATCTTTCTTAGAGATAGGACTTCAAGTCGAAGTTGAGTTGAAGAATGCCTCTCTCCTAGAACTTGGGACTGAAGAAGCTGAACTGATTCAGACAGCAAATTCTTTGAGCTTGTCTGACTGCTAGTCTCAAGTAACTTGAACACTGCATCAAGACAAGACTTTGGGGTTGTCTCGCTATCTTCAAGATGTTTTGCCTTCTTTGCTGCAATATATGTTGGGTTTGTCTCGCAGCCTTCAGCAGACTTGTGCATGCCATCAGGCATATCACCCTGAAACAAGCAGAGAGATGATAGGTTTTCCACGCGTATAAACAAACATGATAATTGTGTTGTCAATTCCATCCAATTTCAAATTATAAAATAAAGAGTAAGTTCAAAATATCAATAGCATAATCTGGCATTGTTAATAATGCGGGGAGCTTCACCACACTACTGGATTACCATGTCAACTTAACAAGCATAGATGAAGGGCAAAGACAATCACTTTACCTATTTTGGTTAATGTGCATGGCATGTTGTTCATATCATCAGCCACATTAGTAAGATAAAACAAGAGATGACAAGGTGCAAACATGGGCTGCTTCACCACACACTACATTATAGATCCACAAAACAAGCATACATATACGGTGTATTTAGTAATGTGCATGGTATGAATAAGGAATTTGGTTTTAAAAGTAAAACTTGGAACTTACGGTTCTTGCAAACATGTATTTTGATATAACAGCAAACCAAACAGCAGTAAACGATAGGGAGTATGAGCAAATTAAACAGCAGTTCAGGATAAAGGCTTTAGAAGGACTGACTCACATTAACAGTTAACATCGACTTTATAATGCCCTTCTCCATGTCAAGGGAAGGAAACTCATGAATTTCAGCACAAAATCTTCTTCATAAGCATTTCCAGTACTCTATATTTTGTAGAGAGTAATTATAGATATGATAATACTCGAAGGGATAGAGGATAATGAAGATAAGATGCAGATTCATGCTACATAATCAACTACGAATCCCTGGAAGTATAAGCGTTACAGGACAAAATGTACTGACAAGACCAATGGGCTACACTTCTGCACTCGCATTGTCTGTGTATTCAACTTTTTGGTAAGATTAAATATAGATCTGATATCTTTTTGTAAATGGTGGGCGAGGGAGATAAGATGCAGAATGCTACACAATGAACCAATCCCTCTTCCCATAATACAAGAGTGTTTTGAACACTTTGGTGTCAGAAAACGCGTTCTTATATTATGGGACGGAGGGAGTAGCTGTTAATGTAAGTACAGTGATAGACAACGTTCAGTCCTTACAAGAGGACTGTAGAGCTAAACCTCTTAAAAAGCATTGGGCTGATTCTAAATTTATGTAAGAGTACATACAGATCTTATAATGTACACCAAATGGCGATAACCAGGCTAACATGTGCAGTGATGCTACATAATCAAACTGCTATGAAAGTAAGTATGGTCACACAGGGCAAGAGGTACTCACAAGAGCAATGCAGTGTGCAGTATAGTTGCGAGATTTTGTGGTCCCTTGAGAATGAATGTTCTTCTGCTAACAGTTTTCGTACAAGTGTGACGTTAAGGTAAATGCAGAAATTTAGTTCAAATTGTGATGTGATATCATAGATGTACCTTCATCGTGCGCAGAGACCAATGTGTAACAAGATTATTCCGATCCTTTGTCAGATAAATGTAGTAATCGGAGACTTTACAGAAATTTCGTGTAGAGGCTTGCCATAGAAGTGCGCTTGCCTCAGGTAGGAATGATACTTCATCAACGAGTGCTTGAAAACCGCAACCAACTCTTGCTCGTCTTGACAATCCATTTTGGTCCTCGCCTATTTAAAAGAATGAAATCTTGTGTCTTTTGTCACAAGAAACATATGCAGTAATTACTATGAATAACATTAGTACATTACTTACACGTAAGTTGCGGAGGAAGACTAGAAATTGTTCTGTGTCTGCGGTATAACCTTTCCATGAAGGAGCGACGCACACAAAGTTCCTGACAACAATATAAGCTTCGTTGTCAGGACCCCGATTCCAAGGCACATCGATCTAGCCGGTAGCACCTCATATCACTTTGCGGCCTCACGCACGGCATTCCCACGGGTGTCGCCTTACCATGGCCCGGGACCGTTTGCGCCTTTTGGCTCACGTATATGATAGTGTCGCTAGCATCCATATGACAGAGAACCCGGGCCGACATGACTAGTTGTGAACCCAAAGTGGCACTAACTTATAGGGACAGGTGAGGGAGTCCTGGATTAGGGGGTATCCGGACAGCCGGACTGTGTACAACGTCCGGACTATTGAAGTGTGAAGATGCAAGACTCAAGACTTCGGCCCGTGTCCGGATGGGACTTTCCTTGGCGTGGAAGGCAAGCTTGGCGTCTGGATATTATATTTCCTTGTAACCGACTCCGTAAACCCTAGCCCTCTCCGGTGCCTATATAAACCGGAGAGGTTGGTCCTAGAAGGCCGATCACAATTACAATCATACCATCATAGGCTAGCTCTTAGGGTTTAGCCTCTACGATCTCGTGGTAGATCTACTCTTGTACTACCCATATCATCAATATTAATCAAGCAGGAAGTAGTGTTTTACCTCCATCGAGAGGGCCCGAACCTGGGTAAACACATGTGTCCCTTACTTCTTGTTACCATCGGCCTTGACGCACAGATCGGGACCCCCTACCCGAGATTCGCCGGTTTTGAAACCGACATTGGTGCTTTCATTGAGAGTTCCTCTGTGTCGTCACCGTCAGGCTCGATGGCTCCTTCTATCATCATCAACAACGCTGTCCAGGGTGAGACTTTCCTCCCCGGACAGATCTTCGTGTTCGGCGGCTTCGTGCTACGGGCCAAATCGCTTGGCCATCTGGAGCAGATCGACAGCTACGCCCCTGGCCACCAGGTCAGGTTCGGAAACCTGAACTACACGACAGACATCCGCGGAGACTTGATCTTCGATGGATTTGGGCCTATGCCAGGAGCACCGGACAGTCGCGACGAGCACGGCTTAGACCTGCCGTCGGACGAAGCTCGGGTATCGCTTCAGAGTATCTCCGGACCTAGATCCGGAGCAGGCCGCGCCATCTAAGGACGGAGGGATGGACCCCGCCCCGCCGGTCGCGCACTCATCGGCGGTAGAGCCGAACACGGGCCTTGCCCCTGTAGTGGCCTATGAATCCGGACCCCCGGATTCGTATCCGGATGTTGGTTCCGGTCCGCACACTCCCGATCCAGTCGAGCCAGGTTGGGCTCCGGTAATGGAGCTCACTACTGCGGATATCTTCCAGCACTCGCCCTTCGGCGACATGCTTAACTCATTAAAATCCCTCTCTTTGTCAGGAGGCTCTTGGCCGAACTACGTCCGGCTCGAGTGGGAAGCAAGCGATGAAGGAATTCTTTACCCACCCACCACCCACTTCATTGCCACAGTCGATGATTTAACCGACGTGACTGACTTTAACTCTGAAGACATCGATGGTATGAACGACGATGCAGGAGAATCACAAGAGCCACCTTTCATTGGGCGGTGGATAGCCGCCTATCCCCATGATATACATATGGCGGACACTCCGAAGGAAACCAACGGCGATGAGGCCGCAGAGGATAATCCCCCAGGCGGAAAAGCAAAGTATGGGCGTCGTCGGCGCCGCTCCGAGCCCCGCCATAGGAACACCGGCCCAGAAGTCGAAAACAATCCGGATGGTGCCGAAGATGAATATAACCCTAGTTGGCGTGCCTTCCATAAGGCCGGCCTGGCCACTGTGGGATACTTGGAGAAGGACAACTATACGCCCCCCTCCGGGGACGAGGCAAGCCTCGGCAATGACAAATTCGGCGTGCCTGAAGATCCAGTGGAACAAGCTCGCTTCGAGCAATGGCTCATGGCCACGGCAAAAAGCCTGCAAAGGAAGCAACAGCAGCTCAAGGCTGACCAAGATTCATTGGTGGATGATGGACCAAGGTCCTCGCCATCGAAAGATACGGACCTGACCGCCCGACAAAAGGCACAACCAGCCACCCCAACCTAAGCAGGAGAACTCAAAGGCGCATACCCGGCGTCAACACGCCACTACGGTCCAAAACAACGTGAAGGACACAAGAAGAAGCATACTCAAGCCCGCCAAGAACGGTCTTAAGCGCCCAACAGAAAGCTGGTGCTAACTCCAGCAACTCCCAGTCCGGTCAACGGACAAAGAAGAGCTCAGACCTATCCGGCCCAAGCCATACACTAGATCAACCATGCGAAATTCACGGTACTCCTAGAAGGACGGCAAAGCATACCAATGGAGAATGCCGGATCGTCAAAGCAAAATGGCTAGCCGCGTGCCGGAAACAATGAAGGGAGACTTCTGGTCAAGATATCCCCCCCTCCATAACATATAGGTACGGCCGCTTGCCCCAGACCACGCTAACCACAAAGAACTCAGTTGGCACTGAGACATAGCAAACCAGGGGCTCCATAAAACATAAAACCCCCGCAGGTGTGAAATCACCAACAACATCTCTTAAAAGATGCTGGGGGCAAAGGCCAAGTTCTTCTGGCCCATCACTCTAAACGGTTGTCTTTGGATCACCAAACAAATACTACGCCAAAGAATAAATCCTCGGCACCTTCCCACCATATGGTAATTTACCGTATGTTAGCGGGACGAACCACGTTGGCTGGATCCGGCGTGGTAAATCACTCAGGCCAACACCATGTGATATAATCACACCTATGTGCAAGGCCGAACCCTGCCCTCGGCGTGGATACCATACAGCCGCCGGAGTAGCGAGTCGATCATGCCTATCAAGATTTTGATATAACAGACGACTATCCGGACATCAATTGAGGAGTCCGCGCTACCCACGGTATGATGGCTAGGTTTACCAGGCCCGATCAGAGCCCTCGACCAACCAAGCGGACGCTTCGGCTACCTCCGAGTATTTGCCTTACAAACTAACTTTGAGCAGAACAGCATAGGTGACGTGGAATCGGCCAGGACACACAAGGAGCCCCCCCCCCCCTAAAAGAAGGCAGTCCGAATTCACTTCTGATCCACTAACAAACTCCCTCCAGTCCGACCATCACAGGTTCCGCCAAAAAACACCTCTTTTCATAATCATACATCGTACTCATATGCATAGACATATCATTTTGCTACAATACGTAGACTTAAATAACACTTACCGGCCGTCGCTTCTCATCGACACCCCGTGTTACACCTGACTACGCCAGGGGCTTCATAATACGGCAATAAAGTCCGACCACCTTCTCGGTCGTCCAGCACCCCGAACTTATAGCACTATATGCATCAGCTCCGAATCATGTCTTGGGTCATTGGTTGGGTTTGCCCGGCTCCCTTGTTTTGGTACCTTACGTTCCGTTATATCAGCTAAGGTAGCGCAGGGAGAACTACTGCGATTGTGTCTCGGATCTGCCGGACGAGCACCTCAGTAGAGAAAGCCAAAAACCGACTGTCATGATATAGCGAGAGCTGGTCAGCTGTTCGAGAGGTTGTAAAATACTTAAAGATTTATTCCAAGACAACGCCATTATAAATGCTGAGTGCGACGGATCGATCTTCCGATCAGCGCCAATAGAGCCCCTAGTTCGGCCTTCCGAACACTAGGGGTTGCGCCGACCATACTCGAATTCCTATGGCTAAGTGAGAGTAATAAAGCCTTATAGTCCAATTGCCTGGTTCATGGTGAGAAACGCCTCCGCAAAGGGACCCAACTATGGGATAAAGAGCGTTCAAATATATCCCGAACACCCCAGTATTCTTTTTACGTGGGGGCAGAAGCCGACGAATGGCCAACTCTCAAGATTTACATACATTAAACAGCCGCGCAAGAAGAACATATGTTCAAACAAAACAGGCAATATATAAACGCCACAATCCCATATTACAAAAAAGTGGCACGGATGCCCTCAGGGAAATATAATGTCTTTGGTACATTTATCCGCTGCAAGGCATGCCCCTTTCAGTACACCTTCGTAGTACAGTTCGGGCTTGCGATGCTCCTTTCTCCGGGCGGCCCTCACCATCGCCTTCTCCGTCAAGCTTCCCCAATGCACTTTTGCATCGGGCGAATGCCATGCGCGCACCCTCTATGCAGACCGATCGCTTAATAGCATCAAGCCGAGGACAAGCGCCCGCAATCCGCTTCACGAGCCCGGCAAGTAATCGCCGGAATTGGCTCCGCGCCACACCGGACAATCAAGTCCTTCATGGCTAGTTCGGCCGCTGGTGCGATTCGACCAGCTGCTTCAGCTGATCGATAAAGGGCACCGGATAGTTCGGTGCCAAATACTGCGACGAGAAATCCCTCTCCGCAGACTTCTTTTCCTCGGTTCGGTAGAATCGGGCGGCATCTGATATGCTGCGAGGAAGATACGCAAACGCCCCTGGAAAATAAGAATTCAGCTTGTCGCTTAGAATTCTTCTCATCATCATGAATAAATGGCTAAGAATACAGAAGGCCTTACCAGCCGCAACTTTCCGGGCATCTTGAATGTCCCAGACAAGATTCTCGGGCTTCTTCCCGGGCATCTTCCACAGCTTGGAGCGCTTGGGCGAGTTCGGCTTCTTTCTCTATTGCACTCTGCTCCAAGCCCTTGCTTTTCTTCACAGCCTCCTGGAGCTCCCGCTCAGCTGTGGCAACCCTGGCGTCGTGTTTTTCACGAAGTGGCTGTTCGGCAGCAGCCTTCTTGTTGGCATCATCCACGGCCTTCTTCAGTGCCTCATATTCGGCACTAGCTCCTAGGGCATACAACACAAATACTTTTCAATAAGCACAATTACTTATTCGTGCCTCATGCAAGACAATGATTTATCATACCTTGTTTATCTTCTAATTGCTTCGTCACGCGGCCAAGTTCTTCCTCGGCCCGTTCTAGGCTCTGCTTCAGTTCGGACACTTTCCGCATTATGAGCGGTCGTCTTCTCCGCAGACGCCTGTATTCAAACAAAGAGGTACATGTCATTAACATAAGTTCCCACGACAAGAGAGGATTTGATCCCCGCCTGCCCTCTCCTTTGCCGGACAAAGTGTATCGTGGGCTACTACTCATATACTGATGATTCCTCAAAGGTTTCTCAGGAAACATACCTCAAAGGCCTTTATAAGGCCAAGGCAGGACTCGTTCAGCCCGCTCTCGGTGGACTGAACTTTTCAACCACCGCACCCATAAGGGTCCGATGTTCATCGACGATGGACGCATTCTTTAACACCGTCGATAGACCACCAGGCAGCTATGTTCGAACAGAGGTTGCCGGCGGAGTAGGCAGACCCCCCCACCGTTGAAGGTGGCTGCTTGCCCGATCCGGGAGCCTTAGAGGTCTCCCGGACCTTGTCCGGCTGTGGGCCGAACCCAAGGTCGCCCCCGCTGACGGCACACTCTGGGGCCATCGTTCCCGTGTGTCTGGCCCCAGGGATATGCCCCCCTGGTCCTAGCCCCGTTGAGACGACACCTCAATGTCGCGCTGGGACTTTGGGGAAGGGGCCTTTGGAGGTGTCTCGCTCGCCAAAGCGTCCGAGCTCAGCGAATCCTCGGATGAGGACTGGCCGGCGCGGGATCTCGCCAGACTGTGCGAAGTATAGCAACGGTTAAAGCTATTATACCCAAAATCAATCCCGGACGCATATGCATGTTCGGATCTTGTACACTTACGACTTCTCCAGGGGCTGGGCCCTGGGTTCCCACTCCGGACCGCTGTCGGCAGCCGTGGTGGATGCCTCTGGGAGGGAACCTTTTCTCCTCTTGGGCGATTCAGCCTCCAGGGACGAGGAAGCTACGCGCTTCTTCTCACGTCCAGAATGAGGCTCGCCCTCCTCTGCTTCTTCCTCTTTGTCTTTCGAAGAGGGAGCGTCGCTTGAGTCTTCGGAATTTGCGTCCGAAGCCTCGCGGTGACGGAGGCTACTCCGGGTCTTCTTGATCTTCTTGGAGGCCTCCTTGTCGGCGCCTGGTAAGGCGCGGGGACCAGCATCTTCGTCAGAAGAGGTCCGGTCGGTTCCTCCGGCAACGGGGCCGGACAATGTATCCGCTCCACACTTTCTTTATCCATCCCTGAGGTCACGATGAAATGCAATTAGGATGTCTCCCCCATGACATGCCAGCTGAAGCGCGAATAGACAGAGCTTGGCTGTGACTTACCGAGCTTGGAGAATGGGATAACTGATACCCACGGTCCTTGGTTGGACCCGGCCATGATTTGCCGGACTTAAAGAGCACCTTCCAGATATCCTTGTGGGAGGAATCGTAAAGCTCCCGAAGGGTTTGGTGCTCGGCAGGGTCGAACTCCCACAGAGTACAAGCTCGGCGCTGACAAGGGAGAACCAGGCGAACTAGCATCACCTGGACTACATACACAAGTTTCACGTCCCTATCGACCACGCCCTGAAGGCGCGTTTGGAGCAGTACAGCTCATCGGACGAGGACCAGTTCGGGCCCTTCTCAGGCCAGGATGTGAGCCTCAGGAGAGCTCCGGATCTGAACTCTGGAGCGGCCGCCCACTTTTTGCGGCGTGGTTCGGTGATGTAGAACCACTGCTGCTGCCACTCCTTGACGGAGTCGTTGAAAGCGCCCGACGGCCAAACGGCCTTGGGCATCTTGCTCACCATGGCGCCGCCGCACTCGGCGTGTTCACCACTCACCACCTTGGGCTTCAAATTAAAGGTCTTTAGCCACAAGCCGAAGTGAGGTGAGATCTGAAGAAAGTTTCGCACACGCATTTATGAACGCCGAGATATTGAGGAAGGAGTTGGGGGAAAGATCATGAAAATCAATCCCGTAGTAATACATGACTCCGCAAACAAATGGGTGCACGGGAAACCAAAGCTCGCGGACAAAGTGACGAAGGAACACGACTCTCTCGTGAGGTTCCGGGGTGGGGACGACCTGTCCCGCCGGGGGGAGACGGTGGCCGATCTTCTGAGCCAGATACCCGGCGTCCCGGAGCTTCTTAATATCCTTCTCCCAGACACTAGAGGCCATCCATCTGCCTCCTGCTACAGATCCAGACATCTTTGGAAAGCCTCTCTTTGGTGGAAAGGAAGAGTGCTTGGGCGTTAGGGCTTGAAAAGAGGGGAATGAGCAAGCAGAGGGAGAAAGGCGTGGGTAAAGTGAAGGAGGCCTTGTCTCTTTATAGGGGCGGTAAGTGCCTTTTGCGCCTCCCCATTTGCCTGGTTGAGCCCGTTTGCCTCCCGCTCGCCATGATTAGCGGTGTGGTTGGATTGCCCATGCCCGTATTGATGAGAATCCCGTAATAAGGGGGCACGATCTCTGCTTTGACAAGACGTGTCAAGGAAACCGCCTCGCAATATGCGCTGTGGCTGGTTGTGGGAAGACAGTTCGAATAATGACCCGACCGTGATGACACGTCGCGTTGCCTAAAAAGTTGTCAGCAGATTGCATTTGTGAAACATCATTCTCTCTACGGTGGCATACGAAGATCATCTTGTGGATCCGGACACGGTTTGAGTGTTCGATAATTACCTTGGAGTATTCGGAGAAGGAACCCGCCTTGCAATTCCGAAGACGATACTTCGCGCCGGACTCATCGTCATTGAAGCCTGGTTCAGGGGCTACTGAGGGAGTCCTGGATTAGGGGGTATCCAGACAGCCGGACTGTGTACAACATCCGGACTATTGAAGCGTGAAGATGCAAGACTCAAGACTTTGGCCCGTGTCTGGATGGGACTTTCCTTGGCGTGGAAGGCAAGCTTGGCGGTCCAGATATTATATTTCCTTCTTGTAACCCACTCCATGTAAACCCTAGCCCTCTCCGGTGCCTATATAAACCGGAGAGGTTGGTCCTTAGAAGGCCGATCACAATTACAATCATACCATCATAGGCTAGCTCTTAGGGCTTAGCCTCTACGATCTCGTGGTAGATCTACTCTTGTACTACCCATATCGTCAATATTAATCAAGTAGGAAGTAGGGTTTTACCTCCATCGAGAGGGCCTGAACCTGGGTAAACACCTGTGTCCCTTACTTCTTGTTACCATCGGCCTTGACGCACAGATTGGGACCCCCTACCCGAGATCCGCCGGTTTTGACACCGACAACAGGCATACATGAATCGACATCGAGCATGTCGGTCAGCAGCGTGCGAATTCGAGCTGTAGCACTGGGCTAACTGGACTCCGGATGTCATCGCGTGACATTTCCTCGAAGGGATAGACACAGGAACGAAGTGAATCACATGTCGGCCATTCAAGTGTTCCGGAGCAGTAGTGCTGGGCTAGCAGGACTCCGGTGAACCGGGCTGTAGCGGACTACTATGGCTCATGGAAGCACAAGACTACATTTCCCCATAAGAGAGGCTACCAAGGATAAACAACTAGGTTGTCGGATCCCACACATACCAAGCATTTCAATCATACACACAATATGCTTGATATGTGTAAATACAACATGGCATCACAACATAACTCTACCACTCAAGTATTTATTCATTAGGCTCCGAGGAGCGAGATATTACAAACATGGGTCTCATGACCCAACATTCAGAGCATACAAATCAAAGCACAAGCGGAAGCTTAACATGTCTGAGTACAGACGTCTACAAATGAAAAAGGCTTATAAGCCAGACTATCTACCAGATTCTACCGGGGGCACAAGATCGTAGTTGAGGTATCAAGCTAAACGTCGAAGTCCACACGGAACTACTAGCGAGACCGACGTCTCTCTGCAAAACATTAAATAGGCAAACGTGAGTACAAATGTATCCAGCAAGACTTACATCAGAACTAACTACATATGCATCATATCAACAAATGGGGGTGGTGGAGTTTAACTGCAGTAAGCCAGCTTTGACTCAGTGGCTATCCTGAACTACGACTGCAATGTAACTCTTTTGAGGTGACGCACACGAGTCCACATATTCACCATATCAATACACCACTATGGATCCGCTCCCGTCTCCTTACGAGAACGCCATCCATAGCACTCACCCTTATCTTGCGCATTTTAGAGTATCCACTTTCTCTTGTCTATGAACTGTTATAGGCAACCCAGAAGTCCTTTACCGCGGACACGGCTATTCGAATAGATGATGTTAACCCTGCAGGGGTGTACTTCTTCACACAGGCTCTCATCACTTACCGCCGTTACACGACATGTACTCGGCAACCTTCAAGTGGAAGCCCAACGTGGGTGTCGGCCACAGCCTACCTAAACACTCAAGTCTCTAGTCCAGGTTTATCACCAACTCAGGTTCCATCCGCAGGGAGTCCGACCGAGGTTTCCACATACGGCCCCGAACGATGTGTACAGGGTTCCGCGACACCAAACGGGCGCCCGTCATACCTGGCCACGTGCCTACCGCATCACAGCCCACCCCTCCGGTCAGCGTGGCCCACGGCCTCTAGCATACTACAAACACCAGAAACTACTTGCAACTCCTGGACAGAGGACAAGGGTGATTAAGAAGCCGAGAGGGTCCATTGGTTTCGGGCCCAATGCGTGGTAGTGACTGCTTCATGGATCACAAACACGTAACTCGGTTCTCGAGGACGGCTTCAATGAGATAACCCACCATGTACTCCTACATGGCCTCTCACCGCTACCTTTACGAAATCGTGTTCAGACAATTAGCTCACACACGGTAGGACATGTTCACACACCTCTGATTCATCCCCGATGAATCAGACCTGACTCAACTCTAAGTAGTAGCAGGCATGACAAACAAGCATGAAGTGTAGGCACAACAGGGCTCAAACAACTCCTACTCATGCTAGTGGGTTTCATCTATTTACTGTGGCAATGACAGGTCATGCAGAGGATAAAGGGGTTCAGCTACCGCAACAAGTAACAGTTGTATCTTTGTTGTCCTAATGCAGTAAAAGAGAGCAGGAGCGAGAGGGTGGGATTGTATCGGAATGAACAAGGGGGTTTTTGCTTGCCTGGCACTTCTGAAGATAATATAGTTCTTCATCGGTGTCATTGAACTCATCGTCGGTACGTCGTCTACTGAGAGGGGGCAAACACCGGCAACACATAAAGAAGAACCATCAGTGCAATGCACAGTATGATGCATGATCATGACATGGCAATATGCTGTGGTTTGAGCTAATGCAACTAGCAGCAGGTTAAATGAAGTTAGTTTGAACCCTAGGTTCGAATTCAAACTCCATATGTGAAGGTTTAAATGCCATTATAAGATTTGGCCTAAACATCAGCCCTAAGTTGTTCTATCATGCATGAAAAAGGTACAGATGGATAGATTGGATTTTTCTGATCATTTTTCTGATATAATTTATCTTATTTGGTGTTACGGTTGAATTTATATGAATTTTTGAAGTTTGCACTATTTTCTGGAATTTCCTAATTATAACTAAATCCAGAAAATACTTTATTGCGTGAGCATTGCGTCCTTGTGTGACGTCAAGAGGTCAACGGCGTCGACCAGGTCAAACCTGACCAGTGGGACCCACTGGTCAGTGACCCAGTCAACTAACTAAGTTAGTTAGCCCTAACTAACTGGGCAGGGCCCACTAGTCAGTGACTGTAGTAACTAACCTAACTAGTTAATTAGTGCTAACTAGAGTAATTAGTCGGGCAGGGCCCGCAAGTCAGTTAGAGAGAGAGGGAAGTCAAACTGGGCAGTGGGTTCAACCCACGCCGGTCAACGGGTCAGCGGTCACCGGCGTTTAGCCGCCGGCGAGTCCAGACGCGGTGGTGCGCTGCAGGATTCGCCTACAGAGTGTCGTTTGGTGCGCGAAGCTCAGCTACGGGATGCGGACGCTCGTCCACATCCAACCATGGTGGTGGCGGAGGCTGGGGTGGCCGGAGTTGTCGCCGGTGACGACCTTGGCGGTCGCCGGAGTTCGGGCGGGGTCGAAGCCGTCGCTATGAGGAACGGCGAGGCACGTGGGGAGGTGCTACGGGCTTCTGCGAGTACGGTGAAGACGATGGCGTGCTCGGAATCAAGCCAACGTGGCTGTGGCCACGACAGCGACGTGCCGTGGTGGCGGCAGGTGCGGCCGAGCTCGGTGTTGTCGCTGTGGTGCACAAGAAGGCAAACGGATAGGGGGAGAAGGGGCAAGATCTCACAGCGGTTCCAGGGAGACGAACGGCGAGCGCGGGGAGGCACGGACGACGAGGGAGCATCTCCGGCGATCTGGGGGGCAGAAGGTTGAAGACGACGGCGTTGGCGGTGTTCAGGGGCGTCTGGTGTTTCCTGACTCGGCGGTGAGGATGAGGGCATCAAGGCGAAGCTCGCAGACATGACGGGGAGGCGAGGGGAGCACGGTGGCCATGGCAAACGGCGTCGGCGACGACGTTTGCGCTCGGGCGCGAGAGGGAGAGAGAGCGGAGGAGGGGAGAGGCACCGAAGAGGGTGAGAGGGGGCCAGGGGGTGTGTGGCGTCTCCGTGGCATCGTCTAGGAGCACCGGGGAGGAGCCAGGCAGGCAGGGAGGGAGGAGGTGGCCGGCGCGTGGTGGCCACGCGCCTTCGTCCTTCTGGCGGGGGAGGAAGACGACAGGGGGGAAAGCGGTGGTGGGCTGGGCCGGCCAGCTGCAGTGCTGGGCTGGTCATGTGGGCTGCGCAGGTGGGCTGGTGTCTCTGGTGGACCTCAAGGTAAGTCCAGGTAAGGTCTGTTCCTTCCCTTTTCTATTTCTGTTTTTTTGTTTTTATTCAAATCTTTGCCACTGTTTTAAATCTAAGCAAAATTTAAAACTAGTGCCAAACTCCACTGAAATATTTATGTTGCCACAATGGACCCAGCCAAATGCATATAAATTATTTCAGGGTATTTTGAAATATGTTCCACATATTATGAATATAATTCCAAATGCAAATACAATAATGATTTAAATTCAGTGCCCAAAATATTCCACGAAAATGTTCACTATTTTTGGTTTGGACCCAAGGCCTTGCCAAAATTACCAAACATTGATGGAAGCATTTTGGGTTCATTGAATGCATTTTTTAAGCTGGACCTATTTGGATTTTAAAGTGCTAGGGTTTGATCACCCCCATTTCAGGTTTCCAATAAATTTAGACATGATGCATACATGAAGCTAGCCCAGTGCATGCCAGAAGCTAGGGATGTGACATTCGTCTTCTAAACTAGGAACAAATGGAACATGGGTCCTATTTGCTGCAATTGGGGCTCTCTCTGGTTTGAATAGGGATTTGGCAACTGGATTTGGTGTACTCTTTGCCGGAATGGGGGTTTTGCATCGTAGAGCTGGTGCTATGTCAACTGGCATCGTCATACTGTTTGCTGCAGTTGGGGTCTGCTGAGGAGGTGCATCAGAAATGACCAGTGTAGTAGTACTAGAGTCTACTAGAGTTGGGGTGTTTTGCGGGTCAAGTGATATTGCAACTACACCTAATGGGCTATTTGATTTATCAGGTGTCACTACCTTTTACAAATACTTTGCTTGTGCAACTCCGCAATCAGCAATCGCCCTCTTCCTTTCCATGCGCGCAAGCTCATAATCATTATGATGCTGTTCAGAATCTGAGATTCATGAAAACATAAAAAGTAGTCAGATTATCTATGAAATGCATTGCGGATTCAACTCGAAGAGTGTCTCCCTATAAACCCCTGCATATGAGAGTTCACCCCGCAACCGTGCTAACCAGACCACACACAGAAATACAAACCCCTTATGTCTCTATAACAAGCAGACACACATTTCAAAACTGAAGTAGGAACATTTGAATCATATCAAATTCGTATTTGAACAGATAAACTGAGGAATTATGAGTGGCATAATGTTTAGCTTCAAGAGTGGAGTGTTGGTAGTGCGACACAAAGCAAGTAGGCAGATTGTATTCCATGTATAAGATTGTAAGCTATGTAAAAGCTAGAAATGACACTTTCTTTCTATACAATGCAGTGTTCGTTGCCCGCACATGATGGAAGAGATCACATAGAGAAATACTATTCACTCATGTCTACGGTTCCAGTATTTTGAAACAGGGTGGTACACCCTAAAAGAATATTGTCAAAAAATATGAGAAGGAAAGCATAGATGTAGTGAATCAATCATTTACTTGTGAGCTCACTAGGACAAGCATGCAAAATTGTAACTGCAGTAAGAGACTGTCCAAAATCTGAATCAAGAAGTTTGTCTAGCACTTACTGTTTGCAACTAATCGACGTGAATAATTGGATATCATATCGAATGAGTAAGGAAGACAAGTAAAATTGTCAAGAAACCTGGCCTGCAGTAGTAATCTGGGTCAATGTCACTATGACCAACAATCCAAAATGACTAGTGTCTGTTCCTAGGGCTGGAATTTTGAAACCCTGTGAACTTTACAGGTACTAAAGATTACTCAAATACATCTGAACCATTAAGTGTAGGTAGCACTCAGCACATAACAAACCATAATGACAGTCCTGCCTAATGAGTAATGAATCAATTAGAAAATGGGTGATGAGGAGTGGCTGCTGAAGTGCTGAGTGTTGAGGACGTATCTCAGGATAAATCGGGTTGGCTTAGTGGGTGCTGCACGCCTGAGCCCTGAACAAACTGGGAAGGTAGGCACGGCGGCGCGCCCGGGCAGCGGTGATGCTGTAGGGCGAGCGGCTCCTAACCTCCTGCTAGTCCGGCGTCTCCTCCTAAAGTCATGCCGTCCGGGGACGGCAAGTCGCCGGCGAGGCAGGCGGCTGGGGGCGAGTAGAGATCGGAAGCGCGCAGCAAAACAGAGGGGAATCGGGGCCTGGGATGACCCAAAATCCCAGGGTGGGCCGGCCCACCATGGGCACCCTGTAGAGATACACACCCGAGCGGCGAAAATGCATCTTTGAAACTAAATTAGGAACATTTAGCTGACCAATTAAACGGCTCTGTTTTAATAATATCATATTCGTATTTGAACAACTAAGCTTGTTTAGCTTGATGGGTGGAGTAGTGCTATTATGACACGAAGCACATATTCTGAACGTATAGTGATCATAAAAGGGGGAAACCCTAAGCTTTTTTAGCAAAAGAGGGTTTCCCCTCCGATTTGTATTAAAGAAACCACCACGGAACCAACATGATCAATTAAACCCTAAGCATGATCAATTAAATTGTATTATGGTTGTGCCATGGCAGATTTAAAGCTACAAACCGGAGAAATGATATTTAGCGTCCATTGTTTGCTTTGAACTAAGAACTAAATTCTAAGAGCTGAAGAGCAAGTAGAGTAACCAAGTTACGATCTATTTTCTGGTTGAGATCAAAAAGTTGAGGAGATATGAAGTACCACCTCTCTTGGGCCGCCGTCTAGGCATCAGGCGTGCGATGGGTGTCGGTGGTGTTGAAGCAGATCTGCGACGGGTGCATCGGGGGATAAGTCCCGTTGCGGTGGAAGAGAAGGTCGTGTGAGCGGCCCCGGCAAAGAGGACGACGGTGTCGATGAAGCGAGAGGACGCGATGCAAGGCCCTTGGTCCGTCCCGGTGGATGAGAAACGTCCATCTCTAGCAGTGGACGACGCGGTCTTGGTAGGCGCTCCGGCATGGTGGAGGACAGTGGCGATGGATGGAGTGGAGGATGGCGGCGATGGATGGGGTAGTGGACGGAGGAGGCTAGTGTGGGGATGGTGTTCTAGAGCGGACGGTGTATGAATGGGAAAATGGAGGGAGAGGTACGGGGAACCATGTTTTTGGGAAGCGCCAGTCTGAAATATGGGGAAGTTACCAACTTAGCCCCCGTTTAAAATTTAGACGTCTCGTCGGTTGGGGATAGGACGGTAATCTCGCATCTCGCCAATATTTGCCCAGAGCGATTTCGGGCGAGGAGAGGGTGTTTTGGCACCCATGGTTGGCACCCACGGTGTATGAACGGGGCTGACATGTAGGGCGGTTGTGTCACATGTGAGTGAAGTTACAAACCTGTCCCTATTGAAAATATTTGCCTACATCGATTTCGGCCGAGTCGAGTTTGTTTTGCCGCCCACTGTGTATGAATGGGGAAATGGAGGGAGAAATAGAGGTCTTGCGTACGAGCTTGAATCAAATGTGTTTTGCTGCCCATGTTTGGCGCTCATCGTGTCGGAATGGGCTCAGAGGCGGTCGTGTCACGTCTAATTGAAGTTACTAACCTACCCCTATTGAAAGCAGTGGAAATCGGGCCGATGGATTGTCCGTGTAATGGGTAGACAGTAATTTCCATCTCCTAAACACTTGGCTGCAGGCAGCCAATGTGGGAGTGGACATTTTGCCGCTTCTTTCGAATTTTGGGACAATAAGCATCCACATTTACCCTGGCAACTAAATTCAAATCCATTTTGTATTCCTATACGAATCTTTATAAATCATTCTATGTGTTTTCATATATCTTCAAAAGCATGACAAATACGTATTCCACTGTCTTATATGAATATGATTTACAAATGTCATTACTCAAATTCAGAAGCTAGAATCCAGTTTAAGGTGAATTCGAATATTTGGAACACTTTATGTCCAACTCAAATATCACACGCAGCATAATGTGTACTCCCATTTAGATATGTACACAAGCCATGTATCAAGATTCAAATACCGAGTCAATCAACCAAGAATGTACATAACTAACAGACATATAAACACTTATTGAGTATATGGATCAATAATATCAACTAACATACATAAGCCAGGCCGCTGTACTTATTTTTGCTAGAACAGCATCCTTTTTTAGCGAAGCTACTACAACATCTTTGGCCTTTCTGATGCGTGCCACTTATGGTCCATCTATACTACTATTATTGCTGGATGCACATTCAGCCCGATTCGCATATTTGTAGGTCTCGCACAACAATCAAAATGAAATGTCTCCGAGTCTTATCAATTAATACAGACTTGTGCTCAAATAAAATTAAAAACCAAAAAACAAAAAACAATTGTTATATGATCTCTAAAACAAATGGTTTGATTGATTGAATGAACAAGCAACACAAAGGTGATGCAATGATGGAAAGAACATTTCACCTATGATCTACCAAGTGGGAATTTAATTTCCTTTTTTCCTTCAGGACCTTAACAATGCGACCAGTCTCAGCTTGCTTTGTTTTGAAATCCACCAAATATTTAATGGTTGTCTTGAGTACTGCTTGTGATTGTGCAGTTTGGTTCCTCAACATGTCAACTTCATCTCTAAGTGTAGAAGTAGAATCTCTTTCTACCACTAGTTTAGCCTCTAGAGCATCAGTAGTTGGCAATTCATGATGCATGATTGGGTCGGTGCCACTTCTGTGGGATGATACAACGTCCTTGGGGACCTCGCTCTTTGATCTTGGGCTAATCTGTTTTTCCATTAAAGTTCCGATTGGATTCCGAAAAGTTGAAGTTAGCAAAACATCTCAACTGGGAGTTATAACAGCAAACCAGTTAAACAAAGAAGGAATTAAAGAGTTTCAATTGGATCTTGAAAAGTAGTTATTAACATCATTGTAACTGGTTGTTGTAGCAGTAAAGCAGTTAAACAAACAAGTTTTGCAAAAGGTACCTGTTGTGGCACTGGAGTTTCTCTTGGATCCTGAAAAGTTGAGTAGCCAGTAACGTGATTAGAGCACCCGGTTGCAGCAGCAAAGCAGTTAAACAAACAAGTTTTGCAAAAGGAACCTGTTGTGGCATTGGAGTTTCTCTTGGATCCTGAAAAGTTGAGTAGTCAGTAACTTGATTAGAGCAACAAGTTACATCAGCAAACCTGTTACACAAATATATTTTTGAAAATGTACCTACTATGCAATTGGACTTCCAATTCAATCCTGAAAACTTGAAGTTGGAAAGATGATTACAGCAACAAGTTACAGCAGCAAACCAGGTAAACAAGGAAGTTTCTGAAAACATACATGTTGTGCCAACGGAGTTTCTGTTGGATCCTGCAAATTTGAATGTTAGCAATCAATAAATAAAGTTTTGCAAGAGCCATAAGAAACTAACATCAAACTAGTAAAACTAACCGGTTTCGGCAATGTATTTAATTACACATGAACTAGTAAAACTTACAAGTTCTTGGCAACGTATTAAAGTAACAAGTCGGTACCATTTACCAGCAACACAGACATCTGTAAATTTCTTTGATGTAAGAAAAATGATTCCAACACATATATAAGTTAAAAAGACGGTGTCCCTCATATAAACCTGACATTTGTCTATCTATGGACATGCAAACATTACTAGTGCTACAAGTGATAACAACAAACCATTTAAACAAACAGGGTATCAGAACGGAAATTGCACGTGAATTCTGCTGCACCCTAGAAGTACATATGACCAGCTATCTATGTGCTTAAGTAGCTATTTAAGTTCAGGCAAACAGGTAATTCTTAACAGTAAGTATCAAACACATAGATAGGCGCAGTCTATAATAGGATTAATAGGCTATGGCATTATGTAATCAGTAGCAAACTAAATTAAGCCAAGCAACGTAATTGAACAATTTTGCAATAAGTGGCTAACTAAAATTCCGAGAAGCAGATAACTGATTTTACGCTAGCTCTTTGTACAGGCACACTGCAACTTCTTTTTTGCTTACAAGGTTCTATGAAGGAGTCCATGGCATCAATTGCTTGGATACGCAGTCCCAATACTTCTTTCTTCCCACACTATATTGGTAAGTCGAATGGTTAATCTGGTAAGATGGTGCGTCCTTGATATGTTATATGAGGACGTGTAGTCAGACTAGTTGTAGCCACACACATCACACTGGCTTTTACTGTATATTTCATGCGATTACATTTGGCATATCGAGATCTAAGCAATCTATAATAGGATGAAAAGACTGGCATCCTTCACATTATTGGCGAACTCAGTTCATAGAAACAAGCAATTCAACCATTCTGTGGGTAAATCCGAAGCGCCACTGGAATGTTTTTCACTACCCCAATCATACACACAAAAAGGCAGGCCCTATAGCAGGCTCGCGGCCCAAATAAGCGCCTCCCGTATCGATCGACAGCAGGAAAAATCCCAATTCATTCACTCCAGCCTCCAGTCTGGTTCGCTCCTAACCTAGCCATCGCTGGATAGACCGACACATCACTTCCTCACGCCCTCGTTGGAGGGCGGTCGTCGAGCTTCGATCGAACGGAAGGACAAGAAGATGAAGATCCAACCCTGGGTGTAGCTTGCGTGGGAGGCAGCGGCGGCACCAAGGGCATGGCATCGAGCTTGCACAAACAGACAGTCGTAGCTTGCAAGAGTAGCATGCACAACGAGCAGGTATATCACATCCCTGATTATTCTAATTCAACTGTTCAATTTCTAGCCAATAGTTAAAGTTAACGGTGTTGTAAAACTGCTTGTATGTAGGGAATCTATGATAAAATGAAACCAATTTCTGCTTATTTTATAACTCCCCCAATCAAAACTGAACTGACTGAATCTGATGTATCTAATCAAGTTTCCAGTGCAAACATACAAGCTCATGTTGTTCTTGAGCCTGAAGTGTCTAATGAGCATCGCTAATGAAGGATTTGATGCAAACATTTTACATGCTCCTGGTGATGAACATATAGTGTCTAATGAGGTATCTAATGCAAGCATTTTGCAAGCTCCCATTGAAGGATTTAGTGTCTAATGATTATCTGCTATGTTGAGAGAGACATAAAGATTTGCAGGCATTGATGACAAGCAAATTATAGTACATTTTCATGGCTAGAGGAAACGTCGAGGCCATCTACCAGAAAGTCCCTATATCATGACAACGTAGCATAAATACTTCTCTAATCTATTATTTGAAACTATTGGCATACTTGTGCAGGATAGATATATTGATATGCACGGTTATGCATTTGGTTATAGGTGCAATTACACTTTGATATTTTCAGCGGAGAGCGAATAATTCAAGCGGTATGCAGACCATGTTAGTAGTCCTTGTACACCATGTTGCATTTTGTGTTTTTGGTGCTTGCATCATATAGTGTTTTATAATCTGAACTACTTTGGATCATTAGCTGGTTTTCAAAGTGCATGTAGCTTCTCTTTTCTCAAGTTATGTTGATTTCCGGAGTGCAAGTGCCTTCGTATTTTTTAACTTAAATGTTCGCCCCTGGTAACTTGAATTTGTGGATCCGCCACTGCACACAAATCATACATGCATGCCAGTACGAATTACATGAAACGCAGGGACTTACGCTAGCTTGTTGTACAGGCTCAGTGCAGCTCTGCTTGCACTTGGGATGTTCCATGTACAAGTCCATGTTACCACTTGCTTGGATGTGCTGGCCTTATGCTCCTTGCATCCCCCTCTGCATTTTTTACACGGAGAATGGTTGATCAAATAAGAGGAATCAACCTTGCTGTTGTACCGGAGGACGGATACTTAAAAGGTTTGTCAGAATAGTGCACAAGGGAGTGATGTGTGGATATCTAGTTCGGGCTGGTGTTTGGGCATGCTCGCCTACCTAGAGTGCGGGTCACTTCAGAGCCGTTGAGGGTGATGCTCTAGCGTTGGCTGGCCACGCACGGATGCAGATCTTGTGTGGCAGCGGAGCGCTACGATTCAGTGGACGAGACCATTGGTGAAGCCCCAACGGCCTCGGGGGGCAGAGGTGCGACGATGTGCTCGGTGAAGTAGCCCCAGTGAGATGGGAGACGGCGTCGGTGAAGCGCACCTGATGTGGTGGAAGTCGGTGTCTGTGAGGCACGTCGGATGCGGCGGCCGACGTTGTTGGTCGATCACCCGGTGCGGTGGACGAGGGCATATATGAGGTAGCTCCGATGCAGTGGTGAAGCGCGGCCATCGTCTTCATCGTCGTCGTCCGGCACAGAGGTGGGAAAGAGATGAGATGAGGGGCGATTCAAACTTTGCTTGGGTTGGCGGAGAATTGGGGATTTGAGCAATCTGGGCGTGGAAGGGGACGGTGGAGAAGGGAGATTTTGCAGGGCTGGAATTGGGGCCGCCAGATATTTTAGTCTGAAACGTGGAAGCACGAGCTTATTTTGTTGTAATCCGGTTTTTGTGGGGAGGGGGGAGGGAGGGAGGAGGGTGGGTGGCTAGGTGCTAAGTGTCCGTACGACACATGCAACCACCACGACATGACCTTGGTCTGTGTGGTGCACCTACATTTGAGAGGAGATTTGAGAATGCAAACCCTTTCACTTGCAGACGAATCTGTATGTATTACCATGGCCATGTTTTCCTTGCAAATAATTAGTCATTCGAAACGAGATACTATATATTAATTAATGCGGAGTTATTTGAAAAAAACAAAACGGTATCCATGCTAACGTGGATTAGAGTGTGTGTCACATAATTAGTTATTTGAATTAGAGTGAGTGTCACATAGCGATCTCCAATTCTAACGTGGATTTCGCATTTCACTGTATCCACGCTACTCTTTTAATACAAATTCATATGTACATGATGAACATCATGGTAGTGAGAAAACTTTTGGATTCAAACATATGACCTACAAAAATAGCACAACAATCGAGTCAATGTCAACTTTTCCAAACCTAGTATGGCATGAATTCGAAATAATTACCCGTATGCATGGTCCTCAGTTCAAATCTTACAATGTACACCGAATTTAAACATCAATATTAAATATAGTACTATCTACATTAAAATGTTGTTTTTAGCCCCCCCCCCCCCCCGGCACACACGCTACATACTTCCTGTATCGGTCAATCTTCCTCTCCTAACCACCTTAGGAAGCTATCGGTTTCTGACACACGTTCATTCTTTCTCTCCATGTTTCGATCTCTAACTCTCTCAACTATACAACCCCCTTTTTCCACTCGGTTACCAAATGTATTTACCTCACACGCCCGCCATTGCACCCCATGCTGAGCTCTCTCTCTCTCCCTCCCACTCTGTCTCGCTAGATACATGCATTGCCTATCTAGCCCCCAACCTCTCGCGCGCACGCACGCACGTTGTCTATCTAGGTCACTCCCTCGAGACCGTCTCACTCTTTATTCCGCACGCGGGCCACACTCGCTCAATCTCACTCTCTTTATCTGAGTCTCGATTAACCTCATTTTCTTTCACACACAAATGATATATCTCCCTGTTCGGGCCTCGATCGACACACTTTATATTCTCTCACACAGATTGTCTATCTACGTCAGTCCATCCAAGACGCCCCCACTCTTTCGACCTAATGGCGGGCCATGCTCGCTCAATCTCTCTCTCCCCCTCCCCCTCTCTCTCTCTGTCTCTCTTTGTATGTCTCGATTGACCTCGCTATTTCTCGGACACAAACGATTTATCTCCATGTTTGAGCCCAATTCGACATATTCATATTGTATACTTTCTCATGCACATTGTCTATCTAGGTCACTCTCTCCAACCTGTATCACTCTTTCGATCGCACGACGACCCACACTCGCTCAATCTCTCTCCCTTTATATATGTAATCGATTGACCTTGCTTCCTCCCACGCACAAAATATATCTACAGTTCTATGACTGGATTATCTCTCAAGCTCTATCTTATAGCCCTCACCCTTCCCAAAAGCTCAATCGAACAATATCTCTCCAGAGCATAAATATCTTATCAATGAATATCGGACCACACTCACTTTGTCTCTCTATCTATATGTCTCTCGATTGACCTCGCTTTCTCACGCTGTATCTTCCACACATTGAAGCTACCTCTCCATCCCTCACAAATCCGGAGTTATTTCCATTGCGAGTGGGACTCCAACCTTGTATTAATTTGTGTAGGCATTTATTCCGGTGGTAGATTATATTTTCGTAGCATTCAGCCCATAACTACTCCAAACACCGTTGCAACCCTAGCACCTCCACCTATTGATTTCCCTCTGGCTCGGTCATCGCTCTCTCGCACGTCATTTCTCGCCTTCAACGTCGCACCATGGTATTATTGCAAAAAACTCCGATTATTACAAATAAGCTACAAAACTACACACCGATAGTCCACTTGGAATGGAACAAATTTCGACCCACAAATTAAAGTGCCACAAACTACACACCGAGGGGGCCACCTATCATGAAACAAATTTGGACCCATATACAAACTAAATAATAAAGGAAGAGGATCGAACATGCGACCAAGGCCTTCAAGCCGCACGTCAATAGGCAACATACGTAGAACAACAATGTTTGTTGTACCCCCTCTTTGTTCATATAATGTTTTTTATATTACCATAGCCTATTTAATGGATAACACGTAATATTATTTTTAGTTCATTAGTGGGACCGGCTCGTTAGCACGTACTATTTGCCTTCACTTACTGGTGTGTTCCATGTGTGCTCTCTCTCTCTCTCCTCCCCTTCTGCGTTTAGACGCACGGGCAAACACGAAGAACTCGCGGGCGATGTTGCTATTGACCATATCTGGATGTGTTCACAAGTTACGGCACCAGTTTCACGTACTAGTATTACTAGTCAATGTGTACGTGCAATGCATGTTAATTTGGAAGTATATTAAGTGCATGCGGATATTAAGTAGGATATTATTTGCGTGTTATTATGTGATTAGCAGTATTTTTGGCATGAAATTAACTGCACGCTAAACATGTTGAGCGCTCGACATTGTAGTAGTCTAGGTCGTTGGATGAGAAGGAATACATGTGGCTTGATGATGTTTTATATTTAATTTGATACGGCTCTAGCAGAACATTCAATCGATCAAACCATAGATTTCATTCAGTCTGACTCCGACTTTACATTCATACGACGATCGATCTAAAATAAAGGGAAATGATAAACGTTCGTATTTTAAGCATGGCAATCCGAACGTTTTCCATGGCAAATCTAGATTACGCGGCGGCGGGGGGGGGGGGGCGTCTTGCGGTGGGAAGCGGCTCCACTGACCGACGGCGATGGCAGCGTCTTGCGCCGTTGTTGGCGTACTCCTGGACGTTGGCCCTAGCTTCAAGGAAGGCCAAAATGTTCTAGACTTCGATCTCCAGGAGCGAGTCAACTAGCGGGAGGAGGCAACTGGCATTGGTGCAAGGAAGCGGCCGACGACGGCCATCCATGCCGCTGAGGGGGGCACCGCACTACTAGGGAATTTCTTATAGGTAGACATTTTGCAGTAGCGTTGGTTAAAGACCCCACGCTACTGCTATTTAGCAGTAGCGCCAGACAACACCAGCGCTACAAGCGCATGCTAGTAGTAGCGCGGGATTTCCCGGCTAGCGCCGCTGTTGATGGGCCACGCTCTCGGCCCCCTGTTGTAGCTTTAGCTATAGCGCTGGGCCTCCTCCCCCGCGCTACTGCTAAGCCCACCTCTGCTTCCTCCCGCGCCGGCCCACGTGCCGCACCCGTCTCACTCACTCATACTCACACGCTCACACTCACAGAATCCCTTAATCCCCCGATCTGGCCGCCGCCCCCGCGTCCCGCTCCGGCCGCCGCCCATGCGTCCTACTCCGGCCGCCCTCCCCCGCGTGGGCCCTCTTCCCCTGTCGGCCGCCCTTCCCGCGCCGGCCCTCCTCCCGGGACGCCCCCCACTGCACCAGCCATCCTCCCCGCCGCCCCAGCATGACCCTCCTCCACCGAGAGATACTCCTCAATCCTTCCTCCTCCTCCCTCCCTCCCTAGTTATCGTTATTAGAGAGTAGTTATTTTGAATCCTATATAGTTGAAAAAATGTACGTTCTTAGAATAATGTAGGTTATGATTGAACCCTAGCTAGGACAGATTAGGTAGTATGAACCTTAGTTAATTCGTATGAACCCTAGGTATTTAAATTTAGCTAGGTTTTTAATTAGGTGTAGTTAATAGAATTTAGGTGTTTTAAGTGTATTTAACAGAATTTTAGGTGTTTTAGTTGTTTTTGATGTAGTTAACAGAATTCTAGCTATTTTTTTAGTTAAGGCAATTGTTGTTATTTTTTTAGTTAAAGCAATTTTTCCTGTTATATGCAAATTTGCAGTGGACATGTCATATTTTGAACATGCCACATTTTGGACATGTCATATTTTTCCGAGTGGCCTATGTTTTGCCAGAAATGTCGATTCGTTTATGTTCTGGCAAATTTCAGGCGCTCGATATGTCTTGCTTTTAGCAAAGGTCATGCCGAATTTTGCTAAGTGTTTATTAATTTTGTTTTCATAATTAAGCATTTTGTTCTCGACGTCGATGAAGCCTATCCGCATCCTCGTAAATGCCGACTTCGGAGGAGGCCTGCTTGAGCAGAGGGGCCATGTCCGGGACTGGGCTCCGCCAGGCTGGTACTGGGTTGTGCTACCTTATGGTGAGCGCATCTTAGTGAGGAGCCAGCCCGTCATCGACCCAGAGCATCTTTGGTAGTGGTCACGGGGGCCTGCATCAGTGCAGAGGCATGAGTCCCCCATGCAGGTGGTACAACACCGTGTCACGGAGGAGGAGGCGCGTCCATTGCTACATGGTTGCATTGGCAGACGGCAGGTTCTCCAATACCTGGCAGATTCTTCAAGGATCTCACCGGAGCTATGATCCTGTGATGGTTCCTTCTCTTTGGGTGTCCACTGCGGCCCATTGAATCTAGAGGAGCTATTATTCGAGATGTATTAGTGATATTATATGATGATCTTTGCTAAAAACTACTATATATGTATTCGATGATGGATTATTAATTACCTATTAGTTATTTGCTTATCGAATATATGCTAATTTGAATGGAGTAACTTGTTTTATCTCTATTATGATTTTAGTTTTTCTTATTGAATGCATGTCTGTTTCAACAATGAACATATAGGAAATGTCTGACGATGAAAGGGAATTTGCTATGTGCGAGTACTGCGAAGATGAGCGCGGTCTGTGCGATAGTCCTCACCTGGTAGAAGGTCGGCGCTTCAGCATCAAGCTCCAAGAGACCTTCGATGTTGAAGCAGTGCATAGCAACGATAAGTGTTTTTTGTTATTTTTTGCGCGACTTCTCTGCTTCTTCAACATGTAATTTCTGTCTTTTACAATTCGACTAGCTTATCCCATGCCATGCAAGACGCTATGTCTTGGAGAAGCTGGGTTTTGAAGAACATGAAAGCATGGAGACAAAGATAATTCAACTAAGGACCCATCATGGTTATGATTTTGCTGTAAATCTATACAATTCTGTGAACTCATCCAATTTTGGTTGCCTGAATTGGGAAGCACTTTGCAAGGCGTATGATTTTCATGAGGGTATGCTTCTACCTTCGATCTTGGTGATCCTGACATCGACGAAAAGAATATGACCATTTGGGTCCTTATTGACACGCTTCCAGTTCTACCGCTGTGTGAGTTTTTCAAACATATTTATTAAGCAATTTATATTGTTTATTTAGAAATAGTTGACAGCTTATTTCCATTGACAACCTATTTTCATTCTTCAAAAAATATACGGAAGATGGTAGTCAGAACCTACTACTACAATGATGAAGCACAATTAACTTATAAGGAGAAAGATGGTCTTATCGCATTTTTTACTGATCTTGAGAATTACAATAGCTATTATCAAACTCCTGCACATTATGGTCAATACGTGCCACTAGTGCACGTGTTGAACTACGGTAACATCAATAGAGATAGCATGGTAAGATTTTCTACTATTACGACATATGTGCATCTTTTGCATAAATTCTTCTAAAACTAAACTACATTGCTAACTACAAAGTTATTACTATGTTTTTAACAGAAAATCCCGATGGATTGTGTGCCTCATCTGATGTTGCCGATAGGTCGCGTTGATGTTATGAGCTTACGGCCACCACGGCCAGGTCTGCCGCAGTATCCATATCACTCCTGTCCATACCGGATTCCTAAAAGCGAGGAAGCCATGATAATAAATGCTTTGAAAAAATGTTTCTACCATCATAGAGAGCTACTTGGAAGCAACATTGTGCGTAGGCCAAGACTTGGAGACAGGATGATCTCCGTTCTTTATTATGGAGAGTCTATTTTCCTTAATGGAGAGTCTATTTTCCTTAATGGAGAGTCGATGCCTATCTTGTTTTATGATATTTTACCTAAGAGAGGGTAGAGTAGGTCCTATGAGAGGAGTAGGTCCTAGATAGAATGTGTTATTGTGTTCTATAATGTATTAGAGTTGATGATGAGGAGGAGGAGTTGTGATTATGACTAGTGAACAACTTGTTATATGATGTCTCATTGACGAACATTGTTTGGTGGTGATGACTAGTGGTAATGAATATGCTATTTAAATAGACTAGTTCATGATGAGTTGTTATTGTATAAAAGATATATTTGTTTAAACATGTACAACGCCAAAATGCAAAAAAACATAAATTTTAGCACTGGCGCGGGCCATAAAATTACCAACAACGCTCATTTACCAGTAGCGCTTTCCAGTGGCGCGCTACTCGTATCTGAACATACCAGTAGCACTGGCCTAAACAAGCGCTACTGCTACAAAATAGATGTAGCATCGTAGTAGTAGCATGGGCACCCGCGCTACTGGTAGCTCAAAAACCAGCGCTGCTGGTAAGGTTTTCCCTAGTAGTGCCAACACCAGCGCGGGGACAGGCGCTGGCAATGGCACGGCGGAGACATTCGTGTGCACGGGCACTGGCATGGGCACGCATGTAGCCGATTCATCTTGTGGCGCATCTTGGCGGTGCAGGTGCACGGGCACCGGCACGGGCGTGTGCATCAGTGCACGCGCAGGAGCATGTGCTGGCAGGTGCACGGGCGCGTGAAAGTCGGCGGGGACCTCGTGGAATCCCGTGGCATCAAGCTCGGTGGCAATGTGCGGCTCCCAACCCATCAAGGCCACGGGATGGTCATTTGGCCTTGATCGGGGCGGCGGGAGCCGGAGCAGGAGGCGGGGCAGGCGCGGCGTCTTCCCACTAGGCCGGTTCAAGCTCGTCCCAAAGCGCCTTATGTTCTTGAGACGCCGGCTGGGTGTCTTCCTCAGGAAACTGGAAGACTAAGGGCAGACCATCGTAATGCGGGATGGTGTACATTTAGGTCAGGCTTGTTGGAGGTAGATGACAGGAGAATCGGAGAGGAAGAGAGAAGATTGTAGCGATACCGGGTAGTGCGGGGTTGACTTTAAACTGCCGTGCCGGGAACATTAAAAGTTGGAGCAGTTGGGACGAAGGTGGGCGATGAGTTCGGTCAAAGGCTCACCTCCCGGTGAGCTGCGCGGCAGTGTCCGCTCCTGCGCCTCCTGTCGGTGGCCGACGCAGTCTGCTCGCACGCCTCCCGTTGACTCACACGCTTGCTCGGACAGCACCTGCCGATGAGAGGCGGGACCCGTGGCGGCACGTAAACGCCCACGGTTTCAATAGTGAAAGCGTTCGCCTTAACGTGACAGGTCTTTGTTCCAAAATACCTTAGCTCTTCATTTGTGCAACTTTTCATAAGCAGCTTGTCTCAAACTGAAGAAAAAATTACGAACGAATATTCGTGCCATATCACGTGACCATGCTCAGTGTCATGAATTTCTGGTCACTTTTGGATTTTCTGAAATTTAAAATCCAGGATTCAAACAAATATCATAACCTTCATCAGGCAATAAATTTTCAAGCGATACATCTGTATTGTTGTATTTCTTAAGAAACGATTTGGTCAAACATTTTTCTTAGTTAGACTTTAGACAAGTTATATATGTAGAGTAAAAGGATAATCCGTCTGTACCAGTGCATTGCTTGATATATTAACTCTTTTTTACGGCTTCGTGATATATTAACTCAAGTACTAGGCACGAACAAACGGTCTCAATTCTGTGCTCATCCTAGTGTTGTAATAGTAGTACTAGGCAATGCAGTTGATGGGTGACCTTGGGGAGCGGCGACCGAGGGAATTGAACCGTGCTCGATACGGTAGGTAACGTTGTCTAGTTACTCCCTGTGTTCCTATTTTGTCTGCGTATAATTTTTTCTCATTTTTTCCGTATTAGTCTGTGCGATTCTCCTTTCTTCCCTCAGTTCCCAACCATGCCCTCGCTTCTACCCGAGTAAGTGGTGCTTCTGCGGACGTATTTACTATACGCATGCAGAGACCAACCAATCCAACGCGCCATGTAGAGGGCCCATCTTGCGCGCGCATGCGAGAGAGAAATAAAGACCGAAGCGAGCGGCCAATCTGATGCATCCAGCGAGTGAAACGGCTTGGGCTCTCTCTACGGAGCAGAGGGGTAATATAGTCTAAAAAAGATCGAGCTTGGGGATTCTTGGTATCCGGGTCTAATCTTATGCGCAAACAAAAAAGAAACCGAGGGAGTACTAAATCATCCCTCCATTGTTCATCGGTAGTCATTATGGACCGGGGAAATGAGGGAAATTTCCTAGGGTTGGAATTCTAGCCGCCAGATATTTTGACTCGAAACGCGGAGTCTCGACTGGTTGGGGTTGGCTAATGTGCGTACCACGCACGCCACAAGAAGTACACGAGCCCGGTTTTTTTTAGGATCAACACGAGCCAAGGTCTGGCTGGTACGCCGTTGGGTACCATTCGATAATACGAAAGGAATCTTTTAAATTGCCGAATGAATCTATGTGTATTACAATGCCCGTATTTTCCTTCCAAATAGTAATATCTACGTGGTAATTGATTTATGACGAGTTCTTGAATTAGTGTGAGTTTGTGATATAGTGATCTCAACGTGGATTTCACATTTCATGGTATCCCTAGTAAGTTTTTCATTGCAAATTAAAATTTAAAAGATGAACAATATGGTGGTGAGAAAACTTTGTATGTATCAAGCATATGACCACACACACACACACACACAGTCACACACACAGTCACACACACACTCGAACACAACAACAATCCAATAAGTATAGTGCATCTATTTTTGTAAACCATGCATGTATGACACGAATTCAAAAATACTCCTTTTGTTCCTAAATATTAGTCTTTTAGAGATTTCAACGAGTGGCAACATACGGAGCAAAATGAGTGAATGTACACTCTAAAATATGTCTATATACACTCGTATGTGCCAGTCCATTTGAAATCTCTAAAAAGATTAATATTTAGGAACGAAGGGAGTAAAATGTAAGACATGCATGGTCCTCAATTCAATATTTAAAATGAACAGGAAACTGAAAGATGAATATTAAGTCTAGTACTACAGTTCATGCAAATGTTGTGTTTAGGCGGAGCTATGTAGATTGTCGGGGGTTAACCCCTCGACCTTAGATAAATTTGTGAAGCTCTATTTAGGATTGCTTAGATTATATTTGTCCCCACCCTAGCTCCCAAACACCGATTGGTTGTGCACCCCCTCCTCCCCGAGATAATATCATGTGCCCCCACACCTTAGATGCTATACGTTGATACGAGTTGCTTGGAGCTTGTAGATCTGAGATATAGCAGCTCACGTGATGTTTTAATATTTTTACAGGAAACCTTAATGAGTTTGAGAATTGCACATAATTTGCACAAAAACTACTCAGATTCCCTTGGATCCCATATCCAACGACCTCGAAGCTCATATCACCGTAGCATCTAAGATGAAGGAGGACATCATATTCTCCTGCGTGTAAGAATATCATGTGCTACCACACCTTAGATGCTTTGGTGATATATGCTCTTCGGATCCGTTGGATTTATGACCCAACAACTCCTGGGTGGTTCCAACGGTTTTTTGCAGAAAAGCCCCCAAAGAGTTCGGCCACTGCTTACAAGCACAAAGACTGCTCATATGCCATTGGATCTCAGATCAAACGACCTTGAAGCTCGCATCACCGTATCATCCAAGCTGCGAGAGCACCTGATGTTTTCTCGCACGGGTGAATATGAGGTGCTCCCGCACCGTAGATTCTATGGTGATACGAGTTCATGGAGATCTAATAGCCACAATAGGAGGTTTGAATGTTTTTGCAATATACGACTGAGAGAGTTTGGGAACTGCGCATAAAGTACAAGTACTATGCATGTGCCATCTGATCATAGATCAAACGACCTAGATGCTCGTATCACCGTAGTAGCTAATTAAGCTACGGGAAGCACCTAATATGTGCAATAGGGAGCCGTTGGATCCAAGAAGCAGCGACACACACGAGGCCTGAATGTTTTATTTGCAAAAAAACCTTTGGAGAGTTTGGAAATTGCACATAATTACAAAGACTACTCCCAAGCCATTGGATCTCACTTCCAACGATGTAAAAACTCGTATCACCATAGCATCTAAGCTGCGGGGTGGATGTGATATTCTATGCCGTTGTCATTTTTTTTGTAAACTTGCAAAATGCGTGTAACCTGTGCCGTTACTTGTCTAACCGCGCAAAGTGTTTGTTCAAAAAAAAACCATCCTACACTGAAATATCGGAACAACACACGGGGGTCCCACTTGTCATTGATCAAATTTGGACCTAAACTAACAAATCTGAAAGACGAGATTCGAACTGGCAACCTGGACTACAAAGCGTAAGTCGATAGCCTGAAACAACAATGGTTGTTGGCTTTGTCGCATAACTTGATTTTCTACAGTATTATGTTGAGTAGAGTAGAGGGAGTGCCTCGTCAACACGTGCATGACCGTTGACTCACTTACTGGTGGGTCCCAGGTCTTCGATCTCTCTCCCCTCTCCATCATCTAAGCTTTAGACGCAAGGGCACACACGAAGAGCGGCGCTAGCTTGCCGTGGTGTTATTATAACTAAAAAAATCTTGGAAAATAGAAGAATCGCCTAGAACAAGAGACGTTGTGGCTGGTCGAGACGGAGCTAACCACACCTATCCTCTGTACCATGTTAGCATGATGAAGTTGTGTGGCTAGTGGGGTGTTTCCGACCGACTGGCTGGGTCCCGAGGTCGAACCATAGGTACAACTACGTCTGATATAGTATATTTTACACGCACATTTTTCCTCCGTGCCGAGACATGGCACACCCTACCGTGTTGTTTCGGAGTCCTCCCGGGTTGTGCACGCATATATTCTTCCTTGCCGAGATGGGGGACGCCCTACAGCGCATTTTCTAGGTCCTCCTCGGTCGTAGCGTCGAAGCAAGTAAATGAGTCATCAAATCACGAAAGACCACCTTTCCCGCCGAGTACATCAGTGAAGCACGGTGGCTAGCTAGTTGGGTTAGTGCGACCGATTAGCAAGGCTGCCGCCACATTTGTTTTTTCACCCTTTTTTTATCTCCTTGCCAGCAGGTAAATTTAAATATCCACCGTGGCATTGCTCTAGTCTTTGGGTGCGGCAGGTGCGGCAGGATTTTTAATTTTTTGATTGATGGGAGCAGGCGCGACATGATTTTTAATTTTTTGCTTGACGGGAGTAGGCGCGGCAGTAATTAGTCGTGATGATTCCGCCTGTAAAACCCACTGCTCCCTGATGTGAGAAGTCGTCGACCGGTGTTTTCCCATGGTGAAAACCTAAAGATTCCCCGCTCCTCGGCTGGCTCCCTCCGCCTTCCTGATGTTGCATAGCCTTTCAACCGTTTCGCCCCCTTTGCTTCCTCTCCCCATTGCTTCTACCTGGTGCCATGGCGGCACAGAAGATCACGGAGTCTGAGGTGAGGCGCCTAACACAGGAGCTCGAGGCTAAGGATACGGAGCTCAGGGCCAAGGACGTGGAGCGCCATGAGCTCAAGGAGGAGAGGAGTGCCATGCTCCTCCGTTATGTGCGGGAGTTCACGGATCTTCAAAAGCGGCAGGTGTCCACCACAAAGATGCTCGAGGTGTCGACGGCGTTGCTGCAGAAAGCGGGAGATACGATAGGCCGTCAGGGGAGGCGGCTGGAGCGCGAGTGGGCCTATCGTGACGAGGTCCAGGACCGTCTCAGCCACTTGGTGGACCAAGTTGCCACGCACGTGTTGCGGCTGCGTGATGCCTACCGTCATGCCAGCGCAACCATGCCGTCCGTCAGGCTAAACCCGTTCGACCACCCCATCGACTTCAATGAGCTGTGCTTCCTGACCTGGTCTCCTTCTTCACCTATATCTGCAAGGAGCTGAGCCGTATCCGCGCGATGGTGTGGGTGGAGATGGATAAGAAGGGGTTGCGGGCTGCCGTCACCGTTGCCGGGCGAATCCTCTCAAGGCTCCGTCACCGAAATCAATTCGTGCCATTGGACGCCGTCTTTGACGAGCTGGCTCCCGTCGACCGGGAGCGGGTTCTGTGGGTTGTTGCACTCTACATCACCAATGTCGTGCGCCTCGAGAAGCAGAGGAACTTCGATGGTGTTTAGGCATCCTCTACATGGGCATGTCCATGTCTCGGTGCAACATGACTGTTGGATCAAAATCAGACGGTGCAGATCAGTCACTTTAGCACAAAGCGTGTGGGTGTGTTTGGTTGCATTCTCATCTAAATATAGTTGTTCCCTCTTCGTGTATTTGTGTTAACCTACTGGTGTGCACTCATGCACCCTTCATGCACTCTGCCAAACACCCAAAAGTGGGTCGACAAGGGAACTCTCCCATCCCGTGCACCCTTCATACACCCTGCCTAACACTGAGTCGCCGTGCTTCATATGGTTCATGTTTCGTGGAGTACTGTAGCACAGTACTCTCTGTGCGCTGTAGACCTAGTTCTGTTAACATTCTCACTGTTCATTCTTGACCAGACAGTAGAAAAAGCGGTACTATGTTACATTACTGTTCATATAGTTGACATGCGCACAACATCATTTGTGATCGTCATATCTTACTACACTAGCAACAAGATTATGTAGTACCGGCGTATGAACCACTGCACATGCTTAGTAGTAGGAGCACTGTGTATGTTCAAGTGGCTACCATGTTTCGCACTCCTCCGTCATAAGAGTGGAAACTCTTGCTGTAATCATTTTTTTCTTCAGAAAAAACAGTGGACACGCTCTACCATGCACATCCTCCTCGATGGTCGTCGGGAACTTTGCTACTCACTTTCGCCAACGTGTGGGACAACCATCATCAGGGTCCACCAGCCATGCACTAAGTTACTCCGTAGTAGAGTGCCCAACTGCACGGTAGACTTCCCCAATCGGTGGCAGTAATGCCCAATGAGCCTTCAAATCACAAAACCCCCTCCTTTCCAGCAGTAGGTTGGACAGACGAAGCAACCATAATTTCACTCTTCTCTCTCAGCTTCCTCTCCACCCAACCCTCGCTTTTCCCTCATCTTGTTCCTCATTTCTTCAAGAAAACCCCGACCTGCTTCTGCCATTTTTCTTCTCTCCCAAAGAAGGAAAGGTGAGCGCATCAATGGTGTTGATTTTGTCCAAGGCCCAGTCTTGCAACCCCGAGACTGATCCTATAACTCCCTCTCTATTCTTCTTTTGGGTTTGTGATTATGGTTTCTTTTCTTTTATTTCTATTTGACAGTTTCTTGATGGAGGCTGGAGCACTGGCCGAATTGATGTCTATGGCTCTGGCAAAAACCATCGAGGCTCATGGTACGAAGTAGCACAATTACACCACCGAGACTACCGCAGACAAGCTCAAAGTCATCGCCCTGACCAAACCCCCTCTTCGGGATCCCTCATTAAGCTAGTCCAGGTAATATCTCCTCTTGACGATATTTTTCTTGATCTTTATCGTGTTTTTTCATCTAACATGCAGTACTAGTACTAGTAGTACCACTTTTTGGGTGATCTTGCATGTGATTTTTGTGTGCCAAATGGCGGTTTCTAAATTCATCTTTTGACCAAAACATGCGAGAGGTTGACACTAATTTCTTATAGATTACTTTCAACTACTTTATGAAAATCAATGCTACCTTTGAAGAGGGTATATTTGCATCAGTTACTTCTGTTATGGATATTGCAAGTAATCCCTCTGCTCTCATGCCTTTGAAGACATGTTATAGTGTCTTTGTCCACTCATTTCTGTGTGTATATGTAGTCATATATGGAGTAAAATATCAAAAATCATCTTATATTTTTTAACGGAGGTAGTAATAAAATATTCTGTTTCTGTTTGAATTAGAACCAGGTCCGCGGTGAAGATGAAGTTCTCAAAGTGATGTCGTGTAAACTGGAAGACCTGAGGATGAGTTCTACTGCTAAACTATCCAGCTGCCGTGTCCTTATCGCCACGTGTCCTGAAATAGTGCTTTCCTGTAGCATTGTTGTCAGGCGTGTTCTCGAGTCTGTACTTGACCAAAACAATTTCCTGGTTGTGCCTTCGATTATGAAGGGTGTAGTTCTTATAAAGCTTCCCGACAAATCTTATGTGGCTTGTCTTCATCGTCATGTTTATGAGTGGAAAGACCACTCTGTTAGGTTCTCCAAGGTTGAGGAGATGGTGATGGTGCCGGTAGACATCTCTCACGAAGTCCATGGCCTAGTCAGTTATGCGGGGTTTATCCCGTAGGTTGGTGGCAAGAAATAGTCTGCAGAGTTTAATTAGTGCAACTTTGCTTGTCTGTAGTAAGTACTATTGTTCAGTACTTGATCTGTGTTTGTGAACCCTCTATTGCTTAGTACTACCGCTTTTGTTGTGTGGTGAGTCCTGAAACAGTCTATGTTTATGTCTGTCCACTCAATTTAGTCTGTATATTTTGAAGTATCCAGATCATATTTTTTGTGAGGATGGTTTATCAATTATGGTTACACTCTAATATATGTATGCATTGCGGTGTTTATCGCACCCACCAGGATTTCCAGTCCCATGGATGTTCGGTCCATACAATTTGTCACGACCTTTGGACTGTCCTTCTTGTGGGAGTAGGCGGGAGCCCTGCATGCCACGCATGTTGGACGACCAATCTTCTGTTTAGTACTTCAACATAGTGTTTTCTTGGTAAGGATTCACTCGTGTCACATCAAGTAAATCTTATTGATTTACTGTCTAGATCTTATTGATTTAATGTCATGTTTTCTTTCTTTTGCTGCAATTTTATGATGCAGATTTTGCCACGTGACATTCTTCACAAAATAAACCGTTTGGTTTGCTCTACGATGGATATTTTTGCAGTTTTCACTTATTATGTCGTGTCAGTAATGAAGGCACTATCCATCAATTATATTACTGGGAAAAATTGGATCAGTCTGTTGTCTGAGTACAAGCTGAATCCCTATGATGATCTACAGTTTGGTTTAACAAACACGCCACAATTAGTCCTTCTCGCGTTTAAAAGAAATGAAGGAAAAGACTAGATCACGGTCACGGAGCCTAGTCAAGTTAGAAAGCTGATCATAGCAGATCAGACACGATCGCCGCTATCTCGCACATCGGAACCACCTTCAGCAACGGATCGAGCATCGGTAATTGCACTTGCACTGACAGCGGCAGCAGCTCAGTCTGATCTAGCTAAGGATTGGGCACCGACCACGTCAGCGGATCAGGCTGATCTACCATAGTATCAGACATCGACACTGGCACCTTACTCCGTCACCTGCACCAGATCTACAAGGAGCACCATCTCCTGCAGTAGTAGCGGCCCTACCAGTCGCACCGGCACGGACACCAGCAACGGCTTCAGCACCTACACCAACACTTGCACTTGCATCTGCTCCGGCCCGTGCAGCGGCAACGGAACCAGCAGTTGCACCAGCAATAGACTGGGCTGTAGTTCGCACTTCATATACCAAAGTCCTTACAAACCCACATGTACACCTTCTTGGTAAGCATTGGCCGCCCAAGTGCTTCGTTCTTTTTCCTTTCCATGTTGTTTCACATGATTCCTTTGTGTTGATCTAACTGTTTGTGTATGTCTTCTTGTTTGCAAACAGAGAATTCCTAGAGCAACAAGGGAGTCGTTCAACAATTCGGGCGACTGTGGCCAAGTTTCTCTTACCATGCGCAGCCTTGGTGTGAATGAACCTGCTCAATATACCATAAGTACAAAGGATAGTCGCATGATGATCGATGCTGAAGGATGGTATAGGTTCAAATCTAAATCATATCTTGCGGTAGGGGATGATGTCAAAATCGAACTTTCTCGGCAAGGAGAGCTGGTCCAAATCAACTTTGAAATTCTTCAGTAGCAACACGCAACTGCCGAACTGATCTATCCTCCGAGAGATTTTGATGTAATACTCTGGCATGGTGAAACAAGTGTCCTGTGTGTATAAGTAGTATGACAGTATCGTTGATAGAATTACAACTCTGATTGCTTGTTCGGAACCGTCGTTTGATTTCATTCAAACAGCTGCCATGCTTTATTCATTTTTGTGTATTCGCCTTGCGACAACATCTAAAACCAGCGCCGTACCGACCGCTTGCAATATGAAAAGCACTGAGGTAGAACACATGGGCCCCCAAACATGCAGGCTCACAGGCCTGTGGCCCAAAGTCCAGAACCGTGAGCCTGTCTGAGTATTTCTCAGCTGAACCCCCATAATGCCCATGCGTTGCACGTAACATCAAGATGCATTTGTATGATTATTTTATCTTGAGAGAGAAAAGGATGAACAAGGGAAGGCCTTATTTGAAAATGTGGGGAGGTGTGTGGGTACCTTTTTGCAAAATTGCCATAGTTTCCTTCCTATCCATCAGATATAAATCGGACGGCCTATATTGCAGGATGGCAGGCACACCATCATTACCAACTCATCTATACCGTGTTAAAAAAACTCTATTTTTTATAATTATATATTATATATATATATTCCCTTGATTTTCTTATGTATAAAGTTGTGATATAAAAGATCTCTATATTTCTTTACAGAGGGAGTACCTCTCTGTCAAAAATATATTTATGTGTAACTAGTTACTCCTGTCTTTCTACTTCCCTTCGCTGATATGTGGGGCATCCGACAACAGGGTCCACATGCCATATGCACCAAATTAGAGTGCACAACTGCACGGTAGACACACCCCGGTCTTAGTGCCGCAGTAATGCCCAATGAGCCGTCAAATCACAAAAACCCCCACCTTTCCAGCTTTAGCAGTAAGCTGGACAGACGAAGAAGCAATATTTTACTGGGCCTGAATCCCCTTCTCCCTCGTCTACTTGTTCAGAGAAAACCCCCGCTCGGCGATTGCATAGGGTTTTCTCATGGAGAACCTGGTACGAGTTCTTCATCCATCCCTGATAAATCCAAGTCCCTTTGTTGCAGGTACTCCTAGGATGCCAGTCGCCGCCGTTGATGCATTTTTCTTCCTACTGAATCTAGTGTGTTTCATTTGAAGTTTCCAAAGTGCAAGGACCCTACAGGTTTCTGCGCCCTCGGCGAGATGCCATACTTGTTCCTTCTCATCCTAACACAGGATGTTCCTATAATCCTCTTTTCTATCTGGGAGGGTGGGGTTTTTCGAACATGCTGTCAACTAATTTGGAAATTTGGATTGCTATATTTGGATAAAAGGTACTAGTACCATGGTCAACACTAACGTGAAGGAGGAAATTATTTCTAGATTTGGATATAGGGAATACATTGTGTTCTCATATTATTTTTCCTGCAGTCGATTCCTTGCTCTGCCAGAACACATGTACTCAAGATGCTCGGCCTTGGCATAACTGAATACACCAGTTTAATGTTCATAGTGAAGACAAGCCATGGATATAAGTTTCGAGTTGGGTTCATGAATCAAGAAGATCGCTTCTTTTTTATGGCCGAACTTGGATAAACTTTCTCAAGTGTTACGAACTGAAAGTTGGCACACGAATGTTGATGGAAATAGCAGAACCTGGTCTCATCTTCACTGCGATCTTCCACCCCGACGTCGTTCCAATTGTTCATCCATGTTAGTTTTGTATCTGGTTCTTGCTTCTTGCCTCGATTACTTCTTAATCCACCTATTCTGTCTAACTAATCACAATTTAACTTTAGAAGTAGCAACGCATCTCTCACGAAGATGCTACTTCTAACTAATATTTTCTTATAATTGGTGGCACGTTTAGGTTTTTCAGAGTTAAGTTGGATACTCATTTGTTATTCTATAAGAAATCGGTTGTTACTCATGGCACCGAAGTTGACTTGAACGACATCCACAAGTTCCTACACTTTATTGCTTGTCTTCAGGTCCTTGTGGGGCGTTTCAATGGTGGAAGGCCATGTGGGATATGTGTGCCACTGCTACACTCGTTGAACAGGTCCAACTGTGTTGAGAAACTTATGGTACGAGCTGTTTTGTGTTATATATGTTGTTCATAAACTCTTGCTTATCCACAGTTTTACAGTTGTGATCTTCTTGAAACAGGAACTGCCTGGGTCTATTGTTCCTATACAGATGCCTGGCCATGGTTGGGTTAGACTTGCGCTTGGTCACACACATGATGTTTATGTCGACCTACTCCATTCCCCTTGGAGGTGAAAAGATACTTATTGATGGGTGGTCTCAAATAATGAAGGCCCGTCCATCTTGGAGAATAGGACAGAAGATTATATTCCTGCTTTTCCATGGCTCTAAAGCGAATACCCTGTTTATTGACCACATTGCAAGATGAAGCCGCTTTCAGAAGGTTGTGGATGCGGGGGGTGGCGCCTGGGCCTTGTCCTGGGGCTTGGCGGCCTCACCCTTTGGTTAACTGTAGGCAAAGTAGCACTGTTCAAGGCGTGCTTTGTACGGTAGGCAAAGTGCCCCTGCTGGTTTCAGTTAAGGTTGTTAAGTACTCCTGCTGCTTTTACAGTCTGTCGTGTTTCTTCAGTCCTGTCTTCCTCCAGCCGCCAAAAGCAAACCAGCGTCGGCAGGGCCGCCTGCTTCCGCCTCCCATGACTGGGTGTGCCTCAGCGCAAGCATCACCGCCCCACCGTCTCCAAAATCATTAACACCTACCTCCGAGGCCTCGCCGTCGTCCTCCGCGCGCTTTGCTGTGCTCGCCGCGGCGCTGCCCTCTCGCGTTGTCAACATGTTTAACAAACAAGAGGAATCGGCAAAGGACTGTACGTGGAGAGGATGACAGTAGAGGCCCACCATGTCTATGGCCAGACGCAAGGAAGTTCCTCATTTTTTGTTATATATATATATACTCCATTGTCAGCGTATGGAAAAAGAAAATGCTTCCTACTATTGGTTTCCTGACATTTGAGACCCACGACATTGTCAGCGTATATAGTCAATAGACAAGAGAACATCACAAGATCGGTTGACACCTCGGACGTAGCTACTCGAGCAGTATTTTTTTTGTTATTGTTGAGACGGAGCAAGGTTTCAACTGGGCTGTGGCCCTTCTAGCCCAGGCTTATATTTTTTGTTCACCACATGACCAGCCCAACTATTTTTTGTTTGTGAAAATGAGCGCAGTTTATTATGTCTGAAGAATACCCAATCCAGGCCTACTTATTTTTCTATGCCCTGGTGGGCTGCAACTCTTTCAAGACGCCTGCAAATCTTGAAAGTAATATGAAATGGGCTTTAAATATAAAAAATAGATGACAAATTGGAAATTACTTTATAATTTCTGAATTTTTTCACATTTTCAGATTCCAATTTAACTAGGCTTTAACCTAATTCAAATATATATTCAAAGTACTTTAAATCTGGCTCGGCATTTCGGTATTAAAAATAGTTTGGAACCCACAGAAATATGCGAAATTTCGTTTGAATTTTTAACCCTGGCGCTGGCCAGCAAAAAAACGGACTGCAATAAATTGCATAAGTTGCAATTAGCTAAATATAAATTATTAAAAAAATAGGGAATGGTCTGACTTGTGGGCCTATTAAGTTGACGCATATGCAAGATTTTTTTTATTTATTATATACGACAACAAACGATTCTAGCAGACATAAACATTGGATGTAAATCCAACGGCCGTCGTGTTTCTTCAATCTCTGATCTTCTTGCTCCAGCCGCCAAATCCAGCGCCGGCGGGACCGCCTGCTCCCGCCTCCCGTGGCGGCTGCTGCGATCTGGCCTCACGCCCCCTACTACTCCCACCGCTGGCCAGGCCATCCCTCTACTCACCCACATCCCTCCACTGTTGTGGCTTTGCCGCCTCCGGGTCATTCCCTTCCTGGGTCTCGCCGTCGTCCATCGTGCTGGTGTTCTCGGGACGGCGTGGTAAACATTGTCAACAAACGACAACATCGGAAGAGGGACATACATGGAGGGGCTGACAGTTGGGACCGACATGGTCCATGGCCGCACGCAAACAAGTACCTCCTTATTACACCAAAAAGAATGAATACTCCCGCTGACAGCTCGGACCCACCAGCTATATCTTCGCACGCAATGAAGTGCCTCTTTATTAAGCAAAAAAATGAATACTCACCCTGCTAGCTGGGACCCACCATAGTGGGAGGCTGACTTGTGGGCCTACTAAGTTGACGCGGAAAGAGAGTTTGATCAACTTAGTCAACAAACGATTCTATCACCAGTGACCGTTGGATTGTTAACATCCAACGTTCGTCTTGCTTCTTCAACCTATGATTTTGTTGCTCTAGCCATCCAAACCACCACGTGCTCTTGCCTCCCGTGGCCGGCTGTGCTGCCGCGGAGGCCTCACCGCCCCCTACTACTCCCACCGCTGGCCAGGCCCTGCGGCGACGGCAGCCTCACACCGCAGCATAACCAGTGAACCCTCGTACTCCTATCCGCGTGGGCATCCACTGCCGCCTCTTACCCGGCCGGCTCCGCGTCGTTCCCTTCCTAGGCCTCGCCATCGTCCACCATGTTGGTGCTCTCGGCGCGGCATGGTCAATGTGGTCAACGAACGACTTCCATCGGAAGAGTACTGTATGTTGAGAGGATGACAACTGGCTCGACTGCCACATCAAGGAAGTGCCTCCTTATTACGCGCAAAATAATTATTCCTCCACCTGACAGCAGGGAACCACCGGACGGGCCACCGTATTTCGGGAAAAAATTGTTCCCCGCTGACTGCTGGGACCCACCAGCTATATCTTCACACGCAAGGAAGTGCATCCGTATTACAGGCAAAAAAATAATTCGCCCCCTGACTGCTGGGACCCAGCTACACCTTCGCACGCAAGGAAGTGCGTCCATATTACGGGCAAAAAATTTGATTTCCCCCCTGACTGCTGGGACCGACCAGCTACGTCTTCGCACGCAAGGAAGTGCCTGACAGTTGGGACCCACCTGGTCGAAGCGTACGTAGCGTTGTCATTCTGGTCGCGAACGTATACGTACATACTGGTCGATGTAGAGGCACGCACGTGTCATAGTAGAGGCGCTCACGTAGCATATACACGTACGTACGGCGGCCAGGGTGCAAGAAAGAAAATGCGGCCACGTACATATGTACGGGCGGGGTCCCGAACGCCTACTCGCGCATACGTACGGCCAGGGCTTGTGTACATGGCTGAGAAGCCGCGCCGTCGTCGTGTTCATGGGGAGACAACCGGCTGGGTCGGAACGGAATGCGTCATTGTGTTCATCAGGAGCCAACCGGCTTGGATGGAACAACCGATGGAAACGAGGCCTGGCGTACCGCAGCACGGAGGAAACGGCCTTGTGTTCGATTGGCCATGGTGGAAACGAGATCCTGTTCATCGGGAGGGGTATAGCGTACCGCAAAACGAAGGAAACGGACCTCCTACAGTCGAAACGGGGTCCTGTTGATCGGGAGGGGTGTGGCGTACCGCAAAACGGAGTAAACGGACTTGTGTTGGAGCGCTACGATCGAAACCGGGGTCCTGTTCATTAGGAGGGGTGTGGCGTACCACAAAACGGACTCCACGGGATACTGTTCATCTCCACCGTCGACCTACTCCAGCCTCCACGGGCTACTGTTCATCCACCGTCGACCTCCTCCAGCCTCCACCTGCGACAGTTCATCCACGGGCTCCTGTTCATCCAGCCTCCACCACTCCTCCACCGGCTACTGTTCAGCCAACCCTCTCCATGTGGTCCTGTTCAACCACCCCTCCACGGGCTACTGTTCATCCAACCCTCCACCGGGTACTGTTCAACCAGCCCTCCACTGGCTACTGTTCAACCAGCCCTCCACGGGGTCCTATTCAGCCAGCCCTCTCCACGAGGTCCTGTTCAACCACCCCTCCACTGGCTACTGTTCATCCAGCCCTCCACCGACTACTGTTCAACCAGCCCTCCACCGGCTACTGTTCAACCAGCCCTCCACCGGCTACTGTTCAACCAGCCCTCCACCGGCTACTATTCAACCGGCCCTCCACGGGGTCCTGTTCATCCAGCCCTCCATGGGGTCCTGTTCATCCACCGCTCGATCGATCGGGTACTGCTCGTCATTCAAGAACAACCTCTACTACCTCGGGGTCCTGTTCATCCAACCCCCCACCGGAAACTGTTCATCCAAACCCCTCCACAACGCTCACTGTTCATCCAGGGAAGGAGGCAGCTATGTTCGATCGGCTTTAGTTAGCAGCAGTAGCGAAGGAATTACTCGGGATCACTTAACATCAAGGTATCGATCGATCGCACGGGTTCAGTAATGCATAGCCTGCTGTGCAGTCGCTCGGGTTTAGTTAGAGCACAACGCCTCACTCGGGTTCAGTTAGAGCCCAACGCCTCGCACTCACGCGCGTACGTACGAGAGAAATGCGCATCGCACGGCCCCCGACCACCCACCGCAACCGGGAACTCCCTGATATTTTCCTCGCCCTGGCTTCTACCACGGTTTTTTCCATCATGGACGGCCCAAAGAATGTCATGCAGCAGCGTCACCGGCCTGCCCAGGACTAAAAGCCCATTTTCTGTGATGATTGTTTGTCATAGAAGTAGGACCCCACCACATCTATGATGATACCGGGTTTTGTCATAATTATCGTCATAGAAGTGTCATAAGTATGATAGAAAAAAAATTCGTTCGGCCCAAAATATCACAGATGTGTCTTTTTTTTGTATTGTAATATGCATAATGAATCTGAACATATAATCTTCCACCAAATAAACCATATAGTAATCAACTACAAGATGTAATCAACACTACTAGTCACTCCCGGGCAACAATCTATAGTTCCTGTAACAAGATTGAATGCAAGAGGTGAACTAGGGTTTGAGATGAGATGGTGCTGGTGAATATGTTGATGGATATTTCCATCCCCAAGATGGGAGAGTTGTTGGTGATGATGATGACGATGGTTCCCCCTCCGGGAGGGAAGTTCCCCCGGCAGAATCGCTCCGCCGGAGGGCAAAATTTCTCGTGCCCAAGTTCCGCCTCAAGACGGCGGCGCTCCGTCCCGAAAGTATTCTCCTTATTTTTTCTAGGTCAAAACCACTTATATACCAGAAGATGGGAACCGGAGGTGCGCCGAGGAGGCCACAACCTAGCAGGGCGCGCCACGGGGGTCTGGCATGCCCAGGTTGGTTGTGCCCACCTAGTGGCCCCCCTCTGGTACTTATTGGCTCCAATATTTCTTATATATTCAATAAAAAAATCTCCGTGAAGTTTCAGCCCATTTGGAGTTGTGCAAAATAGGTGCCCTGACGTAGCTTTTTCAGGTCCAGATTTCTAGCTACCGGAATTCTCCCTCTTGGTTTGTACCATGCAAATTATGAGAGAAAAGGCATTAGAATTACTCCAAAAAGAATTATTATGGACAAAAACATTATAAATAACAATAAGAAAACATGATGCAAAATGGACGTATCAACTCACCCTAGCTTAGACCTCGCTTGTCCTCAAGCAAAAACCAAAATCGAGAAACATGTTCACATGCTTTGAGAATGAGGTGTCGATAAAAACAAAATACATACATAGAAGCATCATGTTGATTATTATAACAGCCATAAATTTAAACATAGGACTTTTATCATAGAACTTGCATCATATACTTCCCATGAATAAGTAATAGTTCATCACACAAACTATGTTCTCAGTCAAACTATGTTCTCAGTCAACTTTGCAACTACAATTCATCATCTTTTCAGGAAGGGTCACGTATCGGAGCTCTTAAGCAAGTCCACATACTCAACCATCATATAGTATTTTATGATTGCTAACACTCACCTTGTACCCATGAGCAAAATGTTTCAACTAGACACATAGAAAGATAGGGGCTTATAGTTTCACTTCCCAACTTACTCACCTCAAGGATAATAACCCATGCTATCTATATTCAACTTGACATATGTGCCTAGATCTTTCCTCACCACATGATGCTTGCCAAAAGAATAAATAAAAAGGAATAGAAGGAAAACTTTGACTCTTTTCATAAAAGTAAATACATAAAAGTAAGAGATAGACCCTTCGTAGAGGGAAGCAGAGGTTGCCATGCGCTTATTTGTTTGCATGCTCAATACCTTAGTGCAAAAGAACGCCACGTTGTATTTCCCCATAAGATGACAACCTTTATTATGCAGTCTGTCGCTTTTATTCTTTCTCAACCAAGTTCGTACTACGCTCAATTTTCTCTTACACTAAATGATCTTACATATTTAGAATCAATTTTTATTCCCTTTTTGCACCGATGACAACTTACTTGAAGGATCTTGTTCAATCCATAGGTAGGTATGGTGGACACTTGAAAAAGGTTTGGGTTTAACGGTTTTTGGATGCACAAGTAGTATCTCTACTTAGTGTGGAGTTTTTGGCTAGCAAAGATAGGGGCAAGCATCGCATGTTGAAGGATCTATGACTTCTATGTGAATATAAACAAACATAAACCATTAAGTTGTCTTCCTTGTCCAACATCAACAATTTTGGCATATAATATTTTGGTGAGGGCTCACAATCACAAAAGATTTCTAGGTTGGTATATTTATATGTGAATCTTCTCTTCACTTATTAATTCTTTCAAGAGTTGCATCATTGACTAATTCTATGTTTGTCAATCTCTAATAAAATTTTCTTACTTATACTTTTCCTTATGTAGTGCTATCACCTACCATAGGATTAATATGTGATCTTATTGATTTACTTCCTTTCTTTTCTTTCTTTCTTATTTGTTTTCTTTATTCCAACATGAAAGTAAAGAAAGTAAAAATTCAAACTAACTTTATTATATAACTTGCACATGATTATAATGATAGATTACTAAGCAAATTCACAAAGAAGAAAGGACCGAACTAAACTTTATTCATCCAAGCAAAAGATTGAACTAATATAAGTAAAAGTAAAAAGATAGTGGGATGATACGATACCGGAGAACCTCCCCCAAGCTTGGCGAAAGCCAAGGGGAGTGCCCATACCCGACACTCAGTTCTCCTTTGGTGGTGGTGATGAAGAAGGTAATTTGCCCTTTTCTTCCTTCAGCTTCGTTTCGATCTTCTTCAGCCAAGCATCTTCTTCCATGTGCTTGGAGGAGCAGGAAGTCATGATGCTTAGCTTGATAAATCTAACCAGAAACAACAAGAAAATAGAACAACTAGTTTTCTCCCGATATGGTGGTTAACACATTTAGGAAGTACTAGCACAAATACCCGTGCGTTGCAACGGGAGACATAATTAATGTGTATTTACATTTAGTAAGAATTATATGTGCGAAACACAATGATAGTTCATGCGAAATTTAATGCTCACCAAAATCCGTAGACCCACACAACAAGAAGTTATATATTGATTCCAAATGGACTTATAATTTATTTATATGGAGCTATAATTCATCATCATATTCGAAGTTAAAAAGAACTGGTTATCTCCGTTCCCAGCTTGAAATATATTTCATAATGGTTGTAGAGGTGGTATCGGCATGTGTTGGATGGCTGGTGAGCACCAGTTGTCATCTATCCGTGCCGTTGTCACACAACATTATCAAAAAATAAAATGGAAATCCTGACATTTTACACAAACATTTCCACAAATCAAAAATAGTAGGTAGCAAGCTCTAGAGGTCCTAAACACATATGTTTCAATTGTGAAAGGATGATACATATGTCATCAACTTGTAAGGAGAAGATGTACCAACTTTAGTTGACTCGGTAGCATGAGATTAATATTAATAAAATTATTATTAATAAAAACATAAATAATGAGATCACATGGCTGGTTGAGATATTAATATCATTTATGGAAGAAGACAATGAATATACATGGGGCTCATTGACTTTAGTTGACTTAGTAGCATGAGATTTGGTTTCCGTTGTTGTTCCTAATTCTTCCTTTTCATCACCATTGTCGATGGTGGCCTTGTTTTTCCACCTATCCATGACGAGCGTAACTAATCCCACAACAATGTGTTTTATCATCATACTGTTCCACTTCCACATGCTTAGTGAGTCTCCCTTGCCCACCAACTTGTAATTACGTGGACTTGTAATGCTCCTAGTATTAATTGACATTTCAAACGGGAAAGCGCAATCATAAACCTAACCTCTTAAAGAAATAAACTCATTAAATTTTTTCTGTGAGTAACTCATTAATTAATATACAAATACAACACTAAAAAGGATGTTAGTATTTTAGCCGCATTCATATTTTTGTTCACACCAAAGAAATGTTCATATAATGTTGTGTGCACCCTCAACCATCTAAATATTTAGGCGACAGTCAAATCTTTCCTTTTTAATTAAAGTAGCCTCACACAATCCTTCCTTATTAAGGATCCCACCCCTTTAAATCCTTCCTTATGATCACACAATCATCCTCAACCATCTTCAAATTTCAGTCCAGAATCAAATCATTCCTTTCCTTTTAATTATTACCCTCACATAATCCTTCCATAATTCTTCCATAGTACATAGCTAATTAACCGAGCCCACACAAGCTTTCCTTTGAATTAGTCTCATCTATTTAGCCACGACCCTTTCTTTATAATTAGCCCATCCGCTTAATTAGCTCTTCTTCTGTTTGTTAATTTCTACTGCGGCTGCTATATTAACCGGTCAGACTGTGTTTAAAATTGCGAGGTGGGACAATTCATCATGTTACGTGTTTATCCCAGTTGGCTGTCGTGGCTGAAATATAAATAGGGTAGATCCCAAGCTCGATTCTCCACTATAACATATTTTTTTCCTTTCTTTCTCTAAGATCGATAAGAGAGCCTACTCGTGTGCATACAACCCATAAGGGAAGGCCCATAATTTTTGTGGCCAGTGAGATGGGCTAGCGTGGCTGGGTGATTACGTATGAAATTTCAAGCCCAACTAACCTTCGAACCAGCGTGTTATCAAGGAAAGGATCGAGGCGGAGCGATGTACGAATGACGGTGAAACGATGGAATGAAACGGACGAAAATCAAGGGTAAGAAGCGATCCGTGCTTTATTATTAGGGAAAGATACATATAATTTTTATTTTGCGGGACAAGCACACGGAAGAAAAACAGAGTACAGGAGGTGTCCCGGGTGGGCACAACCCACCTGGGCACGCCACGGGGGCCTGGCATGCCCTGGTGTCTTGTCCCCACTAGCCAACACTTCCTGGCAGTTTCTTTATTCCCAAAATTCTAAATTATTCCAAAACTGACAAAAAATATTTTTGCAGATTTTTCGGAGTCCATTTACTTACCGTGTCACGTACCTCCTTATTTTGACGATTCCGGAGTGTTCTGGAAGGACTCTTTTATGTGTTCTTCCGGTTTCAAAGTTTGGATAATATTACTTTCAACATTAATAGGCGTACCTGAGATATAATGCTTTATTCGTTGCCCGTTGACAACCTTCGCGTTAGTGCCTTCGAAATTATTTATTTTGATGGAACCTGACCGGTAAACCTCCTAGATGACATATGGGCCTTCCCACTTCGAGAGGAGCTTCCCTGCAAAGAATCTAAAACCAGAGTTGTACAAAAGAACATATTCTCCGACTTTAAACTCACGTTTTTGGATTATTTTGTCATGCCATCTTTTAACTTTTTCTTTGAATAACTTTGCATTTTCATATGCTTGGGTTCTCCATTCATCTAAAGAGCTTATACCAAATAACCTCTTTTCACCAGAAAGTTGGAAGTCATAGTTGAGTTCTTTAACTGCCCAATATGCGTCATGTTCTAACTCAAGAGGCAAATAACAAGCTTTTCCATAAAACATTTTATAAGGAGACATACCCATAGGATTTTTATATGTTGTTCTATAAGCCCAAAGTGCATCATCTAATTTCTTAGACCAATTGTTCATGGACCTATTGACAGTCTTTTAAAAAATTAATTTTATTTCTCTATTGTTAAGTTCAACTTGACCACTAGACTGAGGATGATAGGGTGATGCAATTCTATAGTTAACATGATACTTAGCAAGCATTTTACGGAAAGCACCATGAATAAAGTGTGAACCACCATCAGTCATTAAATATCTAGGGACTCCAAACCTTGGGAAAATAACTTCCTTAAGCATTTTAATTGAGGAGTTGTGATCAACACTACTGGTTGCAATTGCTTCTACCCATTTAGTAACATAACCAACAGCAACGAAAATATGTGTATTCCCATTAGAGGAAGGAAAAGGTCCCATGTAAACAAATCCCCAAACATCAAATGGTTCAACAACAAGAGAATAGTTCATAGGCATTTCTTGATGCTTACCAATATTACCTATTCTTTGGCATTCATCACAAGATGAGACATACTTACGAGCATCCTTGAAGAGAGTAGGCCAATAAAATCCAGACTGCAATACCTTGTGAGAAGTTCTATCTCAACCATGATGCCCTCCATAAGCTTCGGAGTGACATTTCTGTAGGATTTGTGCCTTTTCATGCTCAGGTACACAACATCTAATAATACCATCTACCCCTTCTTTATAAAGATGTGCGTCATCCCAAAAGTAATGTCTTAAATCATAGGAGAATTTATTATTTTGTTGGTAAGTAAAGCTAGGTGGTACATATTTAGCAAGAATGTAATTAGCATAGTCAGCATACCAAGGAGTTCCATTAGCAACGTTTATTGCAGCTAACTGCTCATCAGGAAAACTATCGTCAATAGGTAGTGGGTCATCAAGCACATTTTCAAGCCTAGACAAGTTATCATCTACGGGGTTCTCAGCTCCTTTTCTAGCAATAATATGCAAATCAAATTCTTGTAACAAGAGAACCCAACGAATAAGTCTAGGTTTAGCATCTTTCTTTTCCATAAGATATTTAATAGCAGCATGGTCTGTGTGAACAGTTACTTTAGAATCAACTATATAAGGTCTAAACTTATCACAAGAAAACACCACTGCTAAGAATTCTTTTTTAGTAGTAGCATAATTTATTTGAGCACTGTCTAGAGTTTTACTAGAATAATGAATAACATTCAATTTCTTATCAACTCTTTGTCCTAGAACAACACCAACAGCATAATCACTAGCATCACACATAATTTCAAAGGGCAAATTCCAATCAGGTGGTTGAACAATAGGTGCAGTAATTAAGGCTTTCTTGAGTGTTTCAAAGGCTTCAAGACAATCATCGTCAAAGACAAAAGGAATATCCTTTTGCAAAAGATTAGTAAGAGGCCTAGAAATTTTAGAAAAGTCTTTGATAAATCTCCCATAGAAACCAGCACAACGTAAGAAACTACGAATACCTTTGATGTCCTTGGGACATGGCATTTTCTCAATAGCATCAACCTTAGCTTGGTCCACTTCAATACCTATTTCAGAAATTTTATGACCCAAGATAATGCCTTCATTAACCATAAAGTGGCACTTCTCCCAATTCAGGACAAGATTTGTTTGTTCACATCTTTGCAAAACTCGACCAAGATTGCTTAAACAATCATCAAAAGACTTCCCATAAACAGAGAAGTCATCCATGAAAACCTCAACAATCTTCTCACAAAAGTCAGAGAATATAGCCATCATGCATTTTTGAAAGGTAGTAGGTGCATTACATAAACCAAAAAGGCATACGTCTATAAGCATAGGTTGCAAAGGGACAAGTAAAAGTGGTCTTTTCTTGATCAGGTTGAGAAAAAAGGTATTTGTGAAAAACCAGAATATCCATCAAGGAAGCAAAAGTGTGTGTGCTTAGATAATCTTTCAAGCATTTGATCAATAAAAGGAAAAGGGTAATGATCTTTTCTAGTAGATTTATTTAATTTTCTGATATCAATTACCATTCTATAGCCTTTAACAATTCTTTGTGGAATAAGTTCATTCTTATCATTATGAACAATAGTAATACCTCCTTTCTTAGGGACACAATGAACATGACTTAGCCATCTACTATCAGCGGATAGATTATACTTGCTTCCAGAAGTTTTAATATTTCCGTTCTTACCACCTCTTTTATCTTTGGATTTAACCAACGTTGGTGATCAACAACGGGTTTAGCATCAGGTTCCATATTCATTTTATGCTGACATAGAGTGGGACTAATGCCCTTTAAATCATCAAGAGTATATCCAATAGCAGCTCAGTGCTTCCTTAGAACTTTGCATAATGTTTCTTCTTCATGCTCTGAAAGGTTAGCACTAATAATAACATGATATATCTTCTTTTGATCAAGATAAGCATATTTCAATGTGTCTGGCAATTGTTTTAATTCAAACACAGTATCACCTTTAGGTGGAGAAGGACCTCCGAGAGTTTCAATAGGCAAATTGTGTTCAAGTAGAGGGCATTGTTCAAAGAAAATATTATCTATTTCATTTCTTTCATGCATATGTAAATAATTTTCATTGTCTAGCAAGTATTGTTCCAAAGGATCAGTAGGTGGCAGCAATAGAAGCAAGACCAATTAATTCATCCTTACTAGGCAATTCTTTTTCATGATGGTTTCTACTAAACTTGGAAAAATTAAACTCATGAGACTCATCACCAAAGCTAACACCGACAGTTTGTTTCTGGCAGTCTATCTGAGCATTAATTGTGTTCAAGAAAGTTCTACCAAAAATAATGGGACAAAAGTCATCTTGCGGGGTACCAAGAACAAGAAAATCAGTAGGATGTTTTATTTTCCCACACAAGAATTCAACATCTCTAATGATCCCACGCGGTGATATGGTGTCTCTATTAGCAAGTTTAATAGTAACATCTATGTCTTCTAACTTCGTAGGTGCTATGTCTTCTCTAATCTCTTCATATAACTTGGAAGGAATAGCACTCACACTAGCACCCATGTCACATAAACAATGATAACAGTGATCTCCTATTTTAACTGAACTGACAGGCATGCCAACAACTGGTCTATGTTTTTCTTTTCCATCAGGTTTAGCAATTCTACCAACTTCTTTACAGAAGTAAATAACATGCCCATCCACATCTTCTTCTAAGAGATCGTTAACAGAGCTTTTGTTGACCACAATTGCAATATTAGGTTCAACTCTAATTTGTTCATCTAGTTTAGGTGCTCTAACAGAGCTTTTGTTGACCACAGTTGTAACCTTAGCATGTTCCTTTATCCTAACTGGAAAAGGGGTTTCTTAATATAAGCAGTAGGAACAACTGGATCAACATTATAGAGAATAGTTTCTTCTTTAACTGGCACCAGTTCTTTAATTTCTTCTTTAATAGGTGGGTGATATTTAAGCCATTCCTCTTTAGGGAGTTCAACATGAGTAGCAAATGATTCACAAAATGAGGCTACTATCTCAGAGTCAAGTCCATATTTAGTGCTAAACTTTTGAAAAGCATCAGTATCCATAAAAGATTTAACACAATCATACTTAAGCTATATACATTACTCTTTAACTTCATCGAGTTCCCAATCTTCAGAGTTGCGTTTAATTCTTTCCAGAAGATCCCACCGAAATTAATTAGTTTTCTTCATAAAAGAACCAGCACAAGAAGTATCCAGCATGGTTCGATCATTACGAGAAAGTCGAGCATAAAAATTCTGGATAATAATTTCTCTTGAGAGCTCATGATTGGGGCATGAATATAGCATTGACTTAAGCCTCCCCCAAGCTAGAGCGATACTTTCTCCTTCACGAGGCCAAAAATTATATATATAATTCTGATCACAATGAACTAGATGCATAGGATAAAATTTTTGGTGGAACTCCAATTTTAAACGATTCCAATTCCATGATCCAATATCATCGCATAGCCTATACCATGCCAATGCTTTTCCCTTCAAAGATAAAGGGAAAACCTTTTTCATAACTTCATCACTGGGCAAACCTGCAAGCATAAACAATCCACAAATTTGTTCCACATGTATCAAGTGCATATCAGGATGTTCCGTTCCATCTCATGCATAAGGATTAGCTAGCAGTTGTTCTATCATACCTGAAGGAATTTCATATTCAATATTTTCTGTAGGTGCAGTAGGTTGAGGGAAATTAGTTGTTGTTCCGGACGAGGTGAAGGTACCCCGAGCAAACCCCTCAGAGGATTGTTTTCCATAGTAACAAGTGACAATAAATTTCAGCAAACTATATAAATGTTTCCTTACCGAATTCCACTTACCAAAGGCGCTTCACTCCCCGGCTATGGCGCCAGAAAATAGCCTTGATGACCCACAAGTATAGGGGATCAATTGTAGCTCTTTTTGATAAGTAATATTGTCGAACCCAACGAGGAGTAGAAGGAAATGACAAGTAGTTTTCAGTAGGGTAATATCTGCAAGTGCTGAAATTGTAAGTAGCAGAGTAGTTTGATAGCAAGATAGTTTGTAATGAGCAAGTAATGATAATAGTAACAAGTATGCAGCAAGGTAGCACAATCCTTTTGAGGCAAAGGACAGGTCAAAACGATCTCTTATGATAAGGAAAGCGTCCTTGAGGGTACACGAGAATTTCATCTAGTCACTTTCATCATGTTGGTTTGACTTATGTTCGCTACTTTGATAATTTGATATGTGGGTGGATCGGTGCTTAGGTGCTGTTCTTACTTGAACAAACCTCCTACTTATGATTAACCCTCCCGCAAGCATCCGCAACTACGAGAAAAGTATTAAGGATAAATCCTAACCATAACATTAAATTCTAGGATCCAATCGGTCCCTTACGAAATAGTGCATAAACTGGGGTTTAAGTTTCTGTCACTCTCGCAACCCACCATCTATTTACTACTCCACAATGCATTCCCTTAGGCCCAAATATGGTGAAGTGTCATGTAGTCGATGTTCACATGACACCACTGAGGGAATCACAACATACGTACCATCAAAATATCGAACACATATCAAATTGACATGATTACTTGCAACATGATTTATCCCGTGACCTCAAGAACAAAAGTAACTACTGACAATCAACAAACATGCTCATGATCAGAGGGGTATTAATATGCATAATGGATCTGAACATATAATATATCTACCACCAAATAAACCATATAGTAATCAACTACAAGATGTAACCAACACTACTAGTCACTCCCGGGCGACAATCTATAGTTCTGGTAACAAGATTGAATACAAGAGGTGAACTAGGGTTTGAGATGAGATGGTGCTGGTGAAGATGTTGATGGGGATTGCCCTCCCCAAGATCGGAGAGTTGTTGGTGATGATGATGACGATGATTTCCCCCTCTGGGAGGGAAGTTCCCCCGGCAGAATCGCTTCGCCGGAGGGCAAAAGTGCTCCTGCCCAAGTTCCGCCTCGAGACGGCGGCGCTCCGTCCCGAAATATTCTCCTTATTTTTCTAGGTCAAAACCACTTATATACCAGAAGTTGGGCACCGGAGGTCGGCCGCGGAGGCCACAACCCACCAGGGCGCGCCAGGGCAGCCTGGCGTGCCTAGGTGGGTTGTGCCCACCTGGTGGCCCCCCTCTGGTACTTATTGGCTCCAATATTTCTTATATATTCCATAAAAAATCTGCGTGAAGTTTCAGCCCATTCGGAGTTGTGCAGAATAGGTGGCCTGACGTAGCTTTTTCAGGTCCAGATTTCCAGCTGCCGGATTCTCCCTCTTGGTGTGTACCTTGCAAATTATGAGAGAAAAGGCATTAGAATTACTCCAAAAAGCGTTATTATCGATAAAACATTATAAATAACAGTAAGAAAACATGATGCAAAAATGATTGTATCAGTAGGCGGCTCGGAACATCAAGGTAAGTTCTGACTGCTAACTTATTTTCTCTTATGTTGTCTTCATTGCAGGATTAACACAACATCCGCGCAGCCGCCTTCAACTCCCATGTCCAGGAGTTGGCCAAGCGGACCACTGACTTGACCGAGAGCCGGAGTGAGCACTCCGTCTTCTCTCTCGCGGGGGCGCGTCAGCGCACCAGCTGGGTGTAGCCCCCGAGATTCGAGCCGATTGTTAAGCACTCGGGCCGGATCTCCCGGCAACCACTTGTCTTCTTTGTTGATTGTTGATGTCCTTTCTTTCTTATCTTTGCAGGGGCAGCCGCTGAACTGCAGTAGCGCCTGGGCGAGGCCCAAACCGAGCTGCGCACCAAGGAGTAGGAGCGCAGCAAGGCGGCTCACGAGTGCGACTGCGTGGCCAAGGAGCTAGCGGACCAGGTGGAGCGACAGAAGGCGGAGCTCCAAAAGTTGAAGGAGGCGGAAGACCCCCTCATGGCCGAGTTCGAGACTCAAAGCTCAAACTGGGCCAAGAAGGAGAAAATCCTCACTGACGGCTACGGCGAGATCGAGGACATGATCGATGGTAAGTCCCTTTTTCCTTTGAACAACCGTCGACTGCAGTAGGAGTCGGCTTCCGGTTCTAATTTTTTATTTTCTTCTTGCGCAGAATTCTTCCCCGGTTACGCTGACGCCATGAGCCAGGCCATCGAGGCGTGGTGTGAGCCGCGTAGGTGGGTTGGAGTGGAGATTCCGGCCAACACGCCTCGGAACCTCAACGAGCAGCTTCTGGCCGTCAGGACGCGGCTTCAGCCAGCCCACCGCCTGCTCCGTCGCCTTCAGCGCGCCGGGTCCCAGGTCCTGAGCGCCCTCTGGCCGAATGCTCAAGAGCTGCGCACCCCCAGTCGTACAGCCGACTGGCTGGAGGTAGCAGTCGGCCGCTTTGAGGCTTGGAAGCGCGTCGCAGCTCGGGCGGGTGCGCGGACGGCCTTGGAGTTCATCAAGGCGTGGTACCTCGAGCTGAACCTGGCCCAACTGGCCACTTTTCGGGCTGAGGCCGGGCCGGAGCTAGCAGCGGTGGACCGCGTACTCTCTCAACGCACGGCATCGCTTGCCGAGTACGCCAACACCAACGTCTTCATCCCTGAACTAGATGAGCAGTGTGCCGAGGTGCCACCGACTGGTCCGGGCTGAACCCGGACGATGGGGGAGACTCGGCGGAGGAGATCGTCTCCAGCGATGAGGGTGAGGACGAAGAGGGTGAGGATGGCGAAGATAACGCACCGGAAGACGGAGCGGACGACCAGCCTAAGCCCGATCGAGCCTCGAGCAACGAGCCATGTGTGGCAGCGCTGACTGCTGCTAACGCTGACCAGGCAGAGACTCACCATTCGGCCGCTCCACCAACCGGCGCCGCTGCCTCCACCAACCTGCCGGACCCGCCTGCCGCTCCTCTGGCCTAGGCGGCCAGTTTTATCTTATATTTTCCTCCTCTTGTAATCTTTTGAACAAGCTTGTTAAATTTGTGCTGTTCCACCCGCTGGGGGTGTATTCAAGCTTTGTTGAATTCTGGCTATAAGCTTTGCTATGTAAATTAATTCTCGCACAAATGTGTGCTTTGTCGGGTTCTACTTTGCCTTGCTTTTCTGTTCTATTTTGGCTTTTTCCTTTGCTGCTTTCCTTCGGCTGCCACCCTGCCAGCTGGACAGTCGCTCTGCCGTTTGTGGTTGGGTTAGGGACTTAGCAGTTTTTGGACGAAAAGTACTTTGGCCGCTTAGAACGTAGCGAGTCAAATGAGAAGCCGGCCGGCCGGCTGCTCAGCACCTGGACAGTAAGGCGAGGAGCCGTCTTTGACTATGCTGGCGCATTTTTCCGTAGTCATTTTTCGTGTGGACACCATTTCCTGCCTTTAGCTCTTGCCAGCCGGACAGTCACTCTACGAGTTGCGGCTTGAGGCAAGAGAGGGATTTAGATGTCGGCACACTACTTGTCCGACAAGTAGCGCTACCATAGGACAAGGCGGCGAGCCCCCGGGCCGACTGGTCGGACCCGGTACCAGGCGGAGGAATGAAAATAATACATTCACATGTAGAATCTTATCATATAGATAAAAAGGGTAGCCCCTGAGTGCTCCTCGAGGGACCCGGATTCGTCCATCTTGCACGCCCTGGGCTTCTACGCGTCGATGGGGTAGTAGGAGTCATTGCCAGGGCTTTGCTAATGATAAAGGGCCCTTCCCAAGGGGCCGCTTGTGCTAGCCGGCTATTTGTTGGATCAGTCGGAGCACAAGGTCCCCCTATCGAATGGATCGAGGCCTGACCTTCCGACTGTGGTAGCGGCGTAGGCCCTGCTGGTAGATGGCGGCTGGCTGAGTGCCAACAGCGGGCCTTCTTCCAGCAGGTCGACACCATCTTCTCGCGCCTCTGTAGCTTCCGCCTCCATGTACATGGTGACGCGAGGTGAGTCAAACTCGATGTCAGTTGGGATGTCAGCCTCGGCCCCGTACACGAGGAAGAAGGGAGTGAAGCCGGTTGATTTTTTCGGCGTGGTCCGGAGACTCCAGAGGACGGCTGGCAGCTCGTTAATCCAGCAGTTGGCCGAATGCTCCAGCGGCTCGATCAGTCGGGGCTTGATGCCGGACAAGATGAGGCCGTTTGCTCGCTCGACTTGGCTGTTTGACTGCAGATGGGCAACAGACGATAAGTCTAGTCAGATGCTCTGCGTCGCACATAAACGGGCCCAGGCGCCTTTGCCAAAGTTGGTATCATTGTCGGTGATGATGATGTACGGTACACCGTACCGGACGGTGATATCTGCGACGAATGTCACAGCAGTTGGACCATTCAGCTTCTTGATTGGCTTCACTTCAATCCACTTGGTGAATTGTCCACGGCGACCAACATGTGCCCACCATGCTACCGCGTGCTGCCTTGAATGGGCCCACCATGTCGAGTCCCCAGACGGCAAATGGCCAAGTGAGGGGGATGGCCTTGAGTGCAGAAGCCGAAAGGTGTTGCTTGGAGCCGAATTTTTGGCACCCTATGCACTTCTTGACCAAGTCCTTGGCGTCTTCCGAAGAAGTAGGCCAAAAGAATCCATGGCAGAAGGATTTGGTGACAAGGGATTTGGAGGCCGCGTGGTGGCCGCACTCGCCTTGGTGGATGTCTCTCAGGATTGGCTTGCCTTTCTCTGGCTCGACAAAGCGCTGGAAGACGCCAGTCATGCTGCGCCTAACAAGCTCTCTGTTTACTATGGTGTATGCTGCTGCTCGGTGTTTCACTTGCCGGGCCAAGATCTTGTCGGCTGGTAGCTCTCCGCTCACCAGGAAGTTGAGGATGGGCTGCGCCTATGATGGTGCTTCGACTACTGTCATCATGGCTACTGGTACCAGGGCGGCTGGGTTTGGAGGAGGCGGGTTGGAGTCAGCCGCCGCTTGCTGGATCGTTGAAGTCCCCTTGCCGGCTGCTGCAGCCCCCGAGCCGGGTTCTGAAGTCCCCGGGCCGGGTGCGACTGCTGCAGTCCCCGAGCCGCCTGCCGAAGTCCCCGGGCCGACTGCTGCAGCCCCCGGGCTGGGTTCTGAAGTCCCCGGGCCAGGTGCGATTGCTGCAGTCCCGGAGCTGCCTGCCGAAGTCCCGGGGCCGGCTGCTGCAGCCCCCGAGTCGGATCCGACTATTCCAGGTGCAGCTGGCTCGAACATGGACTCTAATTCCTGGGAAGGCTTGATAGATGGCTTGCGGAGGCACTAAAGGGAGACGCCGGCTGGTATTGCTAGGCGGGTGGAGCCGATCCGTGCCAGGGCATCAACTTGCTCGTTGTCGCCCCGTGGCACCTGAAGGAACTCGCACCCATCAAAGTATCTGCTGATCTGCTAGACGAGGAAGCGGTAGCTTTCCATGTTTGCATCATTGGCGTCCCAATCACCAGACGACTGCTAGACTACCAAGTCTGAGTCGCCGTAGCACAGAATCCGGCGGATGCCAATCTCCTTGGCCAATCGTAGTCCGTGTACGAGCGCCTCATACTCGGCCACATTGTTGGAGGCGGCAAAGTGAATTTGCAGCGTGTATCTGAGCTTGTCACCTTTGGGAGAGGTGACGATGATGCCGGCTCCCAAACCGGTTCGCATATTCAAGCCATCAAAGTGCATCCGCCAATAGGTGGAGTCCGGAGCATAAGGCAGGTACTGGGTCTCGGCCTAGTAGATGAGGAAGTTGGCCAGTGCTTGGGACTTGATGGCGGTGCGTGGCTGGTAGAAGATAGTGTAGGGGGGCCAGCTCAATGGCCCATTTGGTCACTCGGCTGATGCATCTCTGCTGCATATGATCTCAGCAAGCGGGGCGGTGCAAAAAACCGTGATGGGGTGCTCTTGAAAGTATGGCTTGAGCTTCTTCGCGGCAAAGTGCACGCCATAACACATCTTCTGGTAGTGGGGGTAATTCTACTTGGAGGCCGACAACACCTCACTCAACTAGTACATGGGCCTCTGGACCGGCTGTGCCCTACCGTCTTCTGGATGGTCTACCACAATGACAGTGCTGACCACCCGGCTGGTGGCAGCGATGTAGAGGAACATGGGCTCCTTAGTAGCCGGAGCCGCCAGGACAGGTGGTGTAGTCAGCATTATCTTGACCTGGAGGAAGGCCTCGTCCGCCTTGTCATTCCACTCAAAGTGAGTGGTTTTCTTTATTAAGTGGTTAAGGGGAATAGCCTTCTCACCTAGCCGACTGATGGATGCCAAGCAGCCGGTGAACTTCTGGACGTCTCGCGGTCGGGTGGGTCTCTCCATCCGCTCAATGGCCTTGATCTTCACAGGGTTGCACTCGATGCCGCGTTCTGAGACAAGGAAGCCAAGGAACTGGCCGGCTGGGACTCTGAAGACACACTTCTCTGGGTTGAGCTTGATTTGAAAATGGCGCAGATTATCAAAAGTTCCCTTGAGATCTTCCAGGAGGGTGCCAGGCTTCTCCGTCTTCACCACAATATCTTTTACATAGACGTGGGCATTTCTGCCGAGTTGCTTGAGGAGGCACTTCTGAATGCAACGCTGAAACATGGCACCGGGATTTCTCAAGCCGAATGTCATGGTCAGGTAGCAGAAGGCTCCGAATGGTGTGATGAAGGCAGCCTTCAAGCGGTCTGCAGGGTTCAGTTTGATCTGGTGGTAACTAGAGTAGGCATCCAAAAAACACAATCACTCGCTCGGTCCGAGGCAGAGCAAACGGATCTTTGGGCAGGTTTGTTGAGGCTGGTGTAATCAATGCACATGCGCCACTTGTTGTTCTTCTTCAGTACAAGTACTAGGTTGGCAAGCCATTCTGGAAAAAAATACTTCCATGATGAAGCCAGCTGCCAGAACACGGGCGACCTCTTCACCAACAATTCTTCACTTTTCTTCTAATAGGAGGCGGAGGGGTTGCTTGACTGGTTTTGCATCCGATCTGACATGTAGCTTGTGCTCGGTGAAATCCGTCGGAACACCCGGCATGTCTTTGGGAGACCATGCGAAGATGTCCCGATTCTCATGGAGGAAATCAACGAGCTCGCTTTCCTATTTGCTATCGAGGTTGGTCCCCATGATAGCGTGCCTCTCCGGGTGGTCTGGGTCCAAGGGGATCCTCTTTGTTTCTTTGGCCGGCTGGAAGGAGCCCTGGGTCTCCGACTCCTTGGGATCTGGTGACAGGTCCGGCTACTTGCTGTCCATGGCCACAACTCGGTCAAGGAGCTTCTTCTCGGCAGCAATCACCAGGGACTCGGCCAGCCGACTGCTAGCAACAGCACAGGTGGCCGACTTCTTGTAGTTGTCGGCTATAGTGATAATGCCCTTGGTACCCGTTCATCTTGAGGTAGGCATAGTGCGGCACCGCCATGAACTTGGCTAGAGCTGGCCGGCCTAGGAGCACGTGATAAGGGCTCTCCAGGTTAACCACCTAAAACCAAATTGGCTCACGGCAAAAGTGATCTTTGTCTCTGAAGAGGACATCTATCTTGATCTTGCCAATTCGTGAGCAGGAAAGGCTAGGTACAATGCCATGGAAGACAGTCCGACTAGGCTGGAGTTGCTTTTCTTTGATGCACCACTTCTCCATGGTGTCGCGGTAGAGGATGTTGATGCTGCTACCGCGGTCTATTAGGACTCGGGACAAGCCAGCAGCTCGCCTCTCTATTGAAAAGGTGGCATCCAACACCATGGCGTAGGAGCACGGAGAAGGCATCACTTCCGGGTGGTCTTCATGGCTCTAGCTGATGGGCCTCTCAGACCAATGCATGAACTCAAGAGTCTCAGAAGCGACAACATTCACCTCACAGTGCTGCTAATGTCTGTTGTGCCTGTCGTCAGCCACGCTGGTGATGACAACGTAGGCTCCGTGCTGTTCGGGCAATTCATCTTGATGGCGGCGACCGGGCGGGCCGCCGGCTGCTGAGGAGGCGGAGCCGGCGGGCCAGCAGGTGGAGGCGGCAGTCCTTCGCCCTTGGCAATGCGGACGAGCCAGTGGCACTTCCGGGTCGTGTGGTTGGACGGCTTCGCACCACTTTGGAACTTGCAGGGAGCATCAAGGGTCTGCTCGAAGGAGAAGGCGGGCAACCAAGCGGGCTTGCCGCCTTTTTGGCGCTTGGGGACGGGTTGACCCTCCGGCTGCTGGTCTTCAACTATTGCCACCTGCCGACTGGTGGAAGCCAGTTGCGGGGCCTTGCGATTGTTGCCGTTTTGCTGCTGGCGCCGACTGTTGTCACCAGCCGGCGTCTGAGGAGCCGGAGGGAGCACCTTTCCAGATGCGTCCACTCGGAGCTCCTACTTCATGGAGGAGTCGGTAGTGGCGTACTTGTCAGCTATGATCAGCAACTCGTCAAGTTTGGCCGGCTCGTCGCAGAGGAGTCGGTGCTTGAGTAAGGTGCCCTCTCGGCACCCTGTAGTGAAGTACTCTATGGCTTGCACCTCGTGCACCCCTTCGCAGGAGTTGTGCAGTTCAGCCCACCACGCCAAGTAATCACGGGTGGACTCAGTCGAGCCTTGAACGCACAGCGAGAGCTGGCGAGGCTTGGGAGGCCGCTTGTAGGTGCTGGTGAAGTTGCGGATGAAGACTTTGATGAAGTCCAGCCAGCTGTCGACGCTATAGGGCTTGAAGCTGTTCAGACATGTCCGGGCCGTGCCCTAGAGCATGAACAGAACGTACTTCACAGAAATGCGCTTGTTGTCGTTTGCTATGCTGACGGTTGTGGAGTAGTCGACCAGCCAATCCTCCGGCTTCACGGAGCCATTGTACTTGGGAGTGTCTCGATTGAGCGAGAACCCTTTGGGGAAGGGCTCGTCGCGAATGCGGGGGCTGAAACAAGGCGGGCGATTGCATCTTCTTCTTCTACCTCCATGGATTGAGCCAGGCGGTCGATCTGGTGGTGGGCATCATTCTCTCTGACTCCTACACGACGTCCTAGCCGGTCTCCGAGAGTCGGGTGCTTAACAGGCGGCGGGGAAGCGCACCTCCCCTGCACGGAGGAGGCGGACGATCGTCCCGCTGTTCCACTGCTCGCGGGTGGCCGTGTTGGTCGCAGTCGATGGTGATGCGTGTGCGGCTGCGGCTAGCAGCCGGCTCTTGGTCTCTTCGGTCGCGGGCGCCACCTTCCCTAGACCAGGAGTTCGCACCGTGTTCTCAGCGAGGGGAAAGGTTCTCGGCTTGTGGGCCGAGTTCTAGCACACGGCGGCCGGCTTCTTGCTGCATGGCAGCCGCGTCGATGAGCTGCTGGACGCACTTCATCATGCAACGACGCTCGTCACCCTCTAGGTGGTCCAGCTTGTCTACAGCCACTTGGGCAGCGCGCGGGTTCTCTATGGGCGGGGCATAGACAGGGCGGTCGGCCCCTAGCAAGCTAGCGATGGCCGCACAGTGTTGTCAGACAGTGCCCACGCGGCTGGGTTCGCCAGCAGCCAGCGTGTCACAGACGGCGTGGTTGATCTCGCGCTGGTAGGCTTCGGTGAGGCATCTCATGGTGGCCAACTTTTTGGCGCTCTCGAGGAGGGCAACGCAGCATGCTTCCAGCATCTCTCCATTTTCCCCAGGCGCTACGGGCGCGGACAGGTGTCGCATTGCCGCCTGGAACGGGTCTTGGCCGGCCGCATCAGAGGCTCTGTCGTGGCTGATGACCAGCACCTCCGTGACAGTGCTGGTGATCGCGTTGCTGGTCGCAGGAGGGAGTGGGTCGTCGAAGACCACCACGTTGGTGGGGAAAGCATCGAGGGATGCCGCGTCGGAGTCGACGAGCATCGGGTCAGTGGAGCCAACTGACTCTAGGTCAGAGGCCAGCTTGTTGGCGATGTGGAGCTTTCCAAGGAGATCGACAAGGCAGCTCCCAGAGCTGGCTGCTCCCGCGTCAGGCGCAGGCTAGTCGGAGAGGCGGATCCCGCTGATGAGATCAGTGAGACAGCTCGCGGCGCAGGCAGCTTCTGCGCCGCGCAGTGCGTCGACGCAAATGTCGTCGGGCGAGCTGGGCTGGCTGCGCTCGCGAGGAAGAGGGTTCCCGGCCAGAATGTGCTTCCGGACGACGATGCACCTAGCCCCACGGTGGGCGCCAAATGTCTGGGTATCGTGCGACATATGCCAGGGGTGGCTTATCATGGATGGGGGCAAGAGTACGTCGCCGGGCTCTAGAGGCGGGAGTGAGCGAGACCGCATGCGCCTGCGAATCTTACCCATGTTCGGGGCTCTCCTAGGAGATAACACCCCTAGTCCTGCTCTACGGGGTCTCCGCATGATCACTATCTCAACAAGGTAGCTACAAGCTTGCTCCTTGAGCTGTTTAGCTTGAGGAGGAAGAAGAACAAGGCTAGCCCTACTTCACTCTCTCTATGTGGGTGTGTGGTGACTGATGTGCTCAACCCTTTGCATGGGTGACCTGGGGGGGGGGGGCTTATATAGGCCTACCCCCCAGGGGTACAATGCTAATCCGGCTGGGTGTAGGACCTGACCGCCAGTGTCTCTGGTCGCCGACTTCTCCACCGGCTGCTGGGCCTGCCGCCTGGTGGGTCCCGCTGACTGTCGTGCTCTCGGCAGACAGGTAGGGTCCATCGCTGGTGGGTCATGTCGGCTGCTCTGTTCTGTAGCCTCGCCCCTGATGAGGGAGGCATTGTCGAGGGGAGCATGGCTACCGTCCCGCCGCCTAGCAGGCACTCACTGTAGCTATACCCCTGATACGTCTCCAACGTATCTATAATTTATGAAGTATTCATGCTGTTATTTTATCATTCTTTGGTGTTTTACAATCATTTTATAGCAACTTTATATAATTTTTGGGACTACCTATTGACCCAATGAACAGTGTCAGTTGTTGTTTTTTGCTTGTTTTTTACAACGCATGAAATCAATACCAAACGGAGTCCAAACGCAACGAAACTCCACGGGGATTTTTTATGGGCCAGGAGACACCCATTGGGCCAGAGTAGCACCTGAGGTGCCCTGAGGGGCGCACAACCCACCAGGGCGCGCCAGGCCCCCCTGGCGCGCCTAGGTGGGTTGTGCCCACCTCGGTGGCCTCCCGTACCCCTTCTTTGCACTATAAATTCCCAAATATTCTGAAACACCTAGGGGTTAACCTAGATCAGAAGTTCCGCCGCCGCAGGGCTCCGTAGCAACCGGTCTCCAATCTAGACCCGTTCCGGCACCCTGCTGGAGGGGGGAATCATCACCGGTGGCCATCTTCATCATCCCGGCGGCCACCACGATGAGGAGGGAGTAGTCCACCCTCAGGGCTGAGGGTTTGTACCAGTAGCTATGTGTTTAATGTCTCTCTCTCTCTCGTGATTTCTATCATGGGCTTTGTTAATATAGTCGAATCATATGATGTTTCTACCCTCTATACTCTTGTTATGATAAATTGAATCTTTACCCTTTGAAGTTTTGTCATGCCGGATTGAATATTCAAAGATGAGAACACATGATATATGTATTGCGATATGAATACTTGAGGTGACAATTGGGGTATCTTATTGATTCACTTGATATATGTTATGGCATTCAACTCATGGATTCCCGGTGATATTGGGGTAATATATGCATAGGGTTGATGCACGCTTTCTCTCCGGTAGAAACTGTGGGGTCTCTTTACAGTTCTTTGTGTGGATTGAGTATTATGAATATGAACTTGCTTTGGTGTTATCTTAGTACTAACTCTAGGATAGATCGAACGGAAAAAATAGCTTTTGTTATTTTGGTACAAACTCTTGAATAGATCGAACAGAAAGAATAGCTTTGAGGTGGTCTCATACCCTACAAAAAATGTCTATCTTTTGCTATCCGCTAATAGGAACTCGGGAGTGATTCTTTATTACACTTTGGGAGATAATCATATGATCCAACTATGTTAGCATTGTTAAGAGTTTGCACTAGCGAAAGTACGGACCCTAGGCCTCATTTTGAAGCATTGCAACATCGTTTTTGTGCCTGTTTGCTACCTTGTTGTTTTATTTATTCAGATTATAAAAATACATTTCTACCATCAATATTACACTTTTATCACCATCTCTTTGCCAAACTAGTGCACCTATACAGTTTGCCATTGTATTGGGTGTGTTGGGGAAACAAGATATTTCTTGTATTTGGTTGCAGGGTCGTTTGAGAGATACCATCGTCATCCTACACCTCCTACGGATTGATAAACCTTAGGAAATCCACTTGAGGGAAAATTGCTACTGTCCTACAAAACTCTGCGCTTGGAGGCCCAACACGAGTTTACAAGAGTAAAGTTACATAGTAGACATCAAGCTCTTTTCGGGCGCTGTTGCCGGGGAGGTGAGTGCTTGCAGGTACATCTTTAGATATTGCAATTTAATCTTTTAGTTTCTTGTTTTATCACTAGTTGGTTTTATTAAAGAAAACTACATAAAAATGGAATTTAGGTTGCATCATATTATTGATCATCTTTATAATGTCTTTCTTGAAAATGATGGTTCGGAAAATTTTGCTCAATTATTAGAAGAATAAGTCAATAAAATGCTTGGCACAAAATATTTGAATGATGAGCATGCTTGCAATGTTGTTAGTGTGAATTCTTTGAATATCCTAAATGCTAATGATGATTGCACTAGTCATGAAAAAGAAGTTTCTTATAAGCATGTCACTTTTTGTGGAGTTAATTGGGAGTGCCTTTGCACACCAAAAAGGGAAGATAGATTTTGCAAGAAGCATAAATATTTAGAAATGAAAAACTTGCAATAGAGTCTAGATGATTGTGCTGAAAGATGTAATTTTTTGGACATCCTTGTGAACTTTGCAATGAACGTGGTCATTTAAATCTCCAATGCAAATTCTTTCATGATCGCATTGTGTCAAAAAATTATGATAACTTGATTACCATTGAGCATCATAAAGAGATTAGTCTTATTTTGGTGTATGAAGAAATGAGACGTATAACTAAGGGTATTTGAAAACTTAATCTCGAGATATTTATAGTTTTTTATCTAGAAGAAATATGTATGTTTTGTGCGGTAAAATTGCATTGAGAATCCTTATATTGCCAACTATCTAAAGTCAAGAGAACAAATAGAATATGAAGAGAGTACTAATGAAAGGGAAAATGTTTCCCAAAACACCCGTAGTGTTTATTATGATGAATCAGGTAACGAGGAGGAGCTTCGTATCCAATCAATCTCTTCAAGAAAAAGCTTGAAAAGATTAATTAAACCCACAGATGATGTGGTGAAGAAGAAGAAAAGAGGAAAGAGTAGAGGTAAAAAGGTATCTCTTCCAAATAATGTGGCTCCTATTATTGTTGTGCCTCACAAAAATGAATCAAAAATAATTGTGGAAGATGACGCACTTGATGATGATTTTGTTATGCCTATTGCTTGTTGTGATGATTATGATTGGGAAGAAAATCATATCACTTATGATCTTGAAAACCTTTTTGGCACTTGCTTGGAAGAATATGATAATAATGTTTGCTATACTATTGGTGCCATTCATGCTATTGATAACAATGATTGTGGTGATATGCAGAACCAAAAGCTTGGGGATGCTATGTTTGATAAGTATGATATGGTCGAAGATTTATTTGCTGTAAATAATGATTTTCCTAATGTCACATCCCTAGCTTCCGGTGCTGCCTAGTGCTTGCGTCTTGCTTGCATCATGTTTAACTTTCATGGAAATTTGAAATGGGGATGTTCAAACCCTAGCATCAAAAGGAATTCAAATAGGTTCAACCAAAATATTTTTCAATGATTTCAAAATTCCCTTTAAAAATGTTCATCATTTCTGGATAAAGGTGGAAGCATCTAACAAAAATGGTTCACATTTTTTCAGGACATATTTGGACTTTGAATTAGTTCAAACATATTTGAATTGGAGCTATTTAAATGCTATATATATTTTAGATGCTCCAAAAATGTTTGAAATTGTTAAGGGTCACTGGAATAATTCAGAAAGCACCCATAATTGTTTCCAGGATTTTATGAAATGGTTTGTTATTATTACTAAATCAAAACAAATAGCAAAACTAGAAAACAGAAAGAAATAGAAAAGCAAGAGAGAGAAAATCCACCTAGGCTTACCTGGAGCTGGACCAGTTGGCCCAGCCCACCAACCTACCCAGCCAGTCGTCTCCTAGCTTCTCCAGGAGGACGACGTCGTGTCGAGGCATGCGCAACCGAGCTCCACGTCCTGCTCCCGCCTCCTGCCTGCCTGGCCTCTCCCTCGATGCCCTGGCCGTCCCGAATGTCGCCAGACAACCCCCCAGGCCTCTCTCACTCTCTCCCGTCCTCCTCCCTGGCTCTGTCACCCTCTCCCGCGACAGCCGAAGCGTTACTGTCGCCGCAGCTCACCGCCGACGCGCTCCCCGCCGTCCCCTCGCCCCTCCGTCGAGTCCACGAGCTCCGCGGCGTCGCTTGCTATCTCTCCATCGATCCACGTGACACGGGAAGCCCTGAAGAGCCGCCATCACCGTCGTCTTCACCTCCGGCCGCCGGAGATCACCTTCGCTGCCCCGTCGACCTCAGCGTGTCCCCGAGCCCGCTAAGCCGCCCTTCCGAACCACCGTGAGCTCCTGCATGTTTTGCCCCTAACCCCGTGGCTTGCCGCTCGCCGTAGCCATCGTTTCGTAGATGGTCGTGGCACCTCGCCGCCGTTCTTGTCGCCGCCGTCTCTCTAGCCACCGCAGCTCGCAACCGCGCGCGTCACCGAGCTCCTGGTGATGCCAGGAGCCAATAGAAGCCCTCCGCAGCTCTTTCCGTGCACCGCAGGACCCCGCCCGCTGCTGGCCGTGCTCCGGCCGCCACCGCGAGCTCTGCCCCGGCGATCTTCGAACACCCCATGACCTCCCGCATGTTTCGTTTGATGTGCGCGAGCCTGGGCTTCATGTAGGTGGTTTCCGCCGCCCAAATGGTCGCCGGAGCGATGATCCCGAGCACCTCCGCTGCGTTCGGCCTCGCCGGCGGCTAAACGCCGGTGGGTTGACTGGGTTTAGCCCCCAGTTGACCAGATTTGACCCGTGTGGGTCAATGGTAGGTGGGGCCCGGCTCTGACTAATCTGTATTTAGGTTAGTGTTAGTGCTAATTAACCTCTTTAATTAACTGTGATACTGACGTGTGGACCCCGCATGTCAATTTTGACCCAGTCAGCGCTGTTGACTTCTGACATAAGCATGACGCAGTGCTGACGCAATTACTTCATTTTCTGGTTTTTAAAATAACCAGGAAATTCCAAAAAATAACCAAAACTTCAAAAATTCACATAAATTCAACCGTAGCTCAGATTGCAAAGATTTGTATATGAAAAATGATCATAAAAATCCAATCTATCCATCTGTAGCATTTTGATGCATGTATAAACAACTTAACCTCACTATTTAGTTCAAAACATTAAATTGCAGTATTTGAATTCATAGTTTTAGTTTGGGGTTGAACCTTTGGTTCAAACTGACTCAAACACATCTGGTCTTAGTTGCATTTGCTCAAACACACTCATTTTGCCATGTCATTGCATGCATCATATTATTGCATATTGCCATGTAATGATTGTGTTACCGGTGTGATCATCGTGGTAGGTTCTGCCTCCGAGGATATTCACGAGTATCCAGCTAAAGGGCAGTACCCCTTTACCACTCTGTCAGGCAAGAAAAACCCCCTTGTTCATTCCGATACTATCCTACTCTCTCGCTCCTGCTCTCTTTTGCTGCATTAGGACAACAACGTTTCAACTGTTACATGCTGCGGTAGTTGAACCCCTTTCCTCTGCATGACCTGTCATTGCCACAGTAAATAGATGAAACCCACTAGCATGAGTAGGAGTTGATTGAGCCCTGATGTTCCTATTCATTCATGCCTGTTTATCATGCCTGCTATTGCTTAGAGTTGTGTCAGGTCTGATTCATCGGGGATGAGTTGGAAAGTTGTGAACATGTCCTACTGTTGAGAGCTAAGTGTGTGAACACGATTTGGTAAAGGTAGCGGTGAGAGGCCATGTAGGAGTACATGGTGGGTTGTCTCATTGCAGCCATCCTCGGGAACTGAGTTCTGTGTTTGTGATCCATGAATAGTTACTACCACACATTGGGCTCCGGGCGCTCCTAGCTCTTTCGACTTATTAATCAACCTGATCTCTGTCCAGGAGTTGCAACTAGTTTTTGGTGTTTTTAGGTAGTGTTAGTAGTCTACCAAGTGGCACCCGGTACAAGTGGGCTTGGGACAGACTAGGCACCGTGGCCGGGTATACCAAGCGTCGCCCGTTTGGTGGGCTTGGAACCACAGACACATCGTTTGGGGCCGTGGCGACACCTGGCGGATCTCCTTGCTGATGGAACCCGAATAGGCGATAAACCTGGACTAGAGACTTGTGTGGTTAGTCAGGTCATGGCCGACTCCCACGCCAGGCTTCCGCTTGAAGGTTGCCGAGATACACGATGTGTACATGGTGGTAAGTGGCGAGAGTGTGTGTGAAGAAGTACACCGCTGCAGGGTTAACATCATCTATTCGAATAGCCGTGTCCGCGGTGAAGGACTTCTGATTTGCATGTACAGTTCATAGACAAGTGAAAGTGGATACTCTAAAGTGCCCAAGATAAGCGTGAGTGCTATGGATGGCCTTCTCGTAGGGAGATGGGAGCGGATCCATAGTGGTGTATTGATATGGTGAATATGTGGACTCGTGTGCGCCACCTCAAAAGAGTTACTTGCAGTCGTAGTATAGGATAGCCATCGAGTCAAAGCTGGCTTGTTGAAGTTAAACTCCACCACCCCCTTTGTTAATACTGATGCATATGTAGATAGTTCTGATGTAAGTCTAGCTGGGTACATTTGTACTCACGTTTGCTTAATTTATGTTTTTGTAGAGAGACTTCAGTCTCACTAGTAGTTCCGAGAGGACTTCAACGTTTAGCTTGTTACCTCAGCTACGATCATGTGCCCCCGGCAGGGTCTTGTAGATAGTCAAGCTTCTCAGCCTTTTTTATTTGTAGTTGTATGTACTCAGACAAGTTAAGCTTCCGCATGTGCTTGTTGCTTGTATGACTTGAATGTTGGGTCATCAGACCCATGTTTGTAATATCTGGCTCTTCGGATCCTAATGAATAAATACTTTGAGTTGTAGAGTTTTGTTGTGATGTCATGTTGTATTTGCACATATCTTGCATATTGTGTGTATGATTTGAAATGCTTGGTATGTGTGGGATCTGACAACCTAGTTGTTTATCCTTGGTAGCCTCTCTTACTTGGAAATGTCTCATAATGCTTCCACTGAGCCATGGTAGCTTGCTACTGCTCCAGAACACTTAGGTTGGCCGACATGTGTCGTTCTTCGTTCCTGTGTCTATCCCTTCGGGGAAATGTCACGCGGTGTCTAACGGAGTCCTGCTAGCCTGCTACAGCCCGGATTCTCCGGAGTCCAGTTTGCCCAGCTGCTACAGCCCAGATTCACTTGCTGATGAGTGACACGTTCGTTGCTGGGTCATGTATGCCTGTCCCTGTAAGTTAGTACCACTTTGGGTTTACGACTAGTCATGTCGGCCCGGGTTCATTGTCATATGGATGCTAGCGACACTATCATATACATGAGCCAAATGGCGCAAACGGTCTCGGGCCAGGTAAGGTGGCACCCATGGGAATACCGTGCGTGAGGCTGCAAAGTGATATGATGCGTTACATGCTAGATCGGTGTGACTTAGGATTGGGGTCCTGAGACTAAGCTCGGGGATGCTTTGATTCCTTCTACCTTCGATAAGAAAATTTATAATGATGATAGCATGCCTCCTATTTATGATGATTACATTGATGAAAGTGGGTTTGGAAGAGTGTCAACTCTAGGTAGTAGTGATCCCACTTTTTTGGAGGGTGTTGAATCTTATTACAATATTGATGAAAGTGTATTTGGAGAGGTCTTGACTTTATTTAGTGACACATCCACTATTTTGGAAGAGGTTTCAATTGATTATGAAAATGTAGTTGCTATCTATGACGATTATTATGATGACATATATGCCATAAAGAGTGATAAATCTTCTGTGCTTGCGCATCAAGAAAAGAGTGCTCCATATGATATTTATATTGTTGAATCCATTAATTATGCCTCTAAAATTTATTATGATAGAGGAATTTATGCTCTTACATATATCAATAATATTAAGTTTCTTCTCTATGCATTGATTGTTTTGCCTTCCTATGCTACTTGATTATTGCTCCCATAAGTTGTTTTCTCACAAAATCCCTATGCATAGGAAGTGTGTTAGACCTAAATGTGGTAGTCATATGCTTCATGGTGCTCTCTTCATGTTTCAATTCTTATCTTTTATGCGAGCATCATTGAAATCGTCATGCCTAGCTTAAAAGGCATAAAAGAAAAGCGCTTGTTGGGAGACAACCCAACACTTTTACCTATTGTTTTTGCTTGTTAACATGATTAAGCTACAGTAGTAATCATGTTTTATTGCTTTTGTTTCAATAAAGTGCCAAGTAAAGCCTTTAGGATCATGTTGGGTGATAGTTGATTTTCCCGTGCTGAAAAATAGAAACTTTTGTGCTCATGAAAATAAGTCCCATTTTAACCAGAAGAGTGCTTTTGAGTTGATTATTTTTGTAGGAGTTTAATATACAAATTTATCACGTGTTTATAATTATTTCATAATTTTTTGAGTAGCAGAAGTATGGCTTGAGTACAGATTACTACAGACTGTTCTGTTTTTGACAGATTATGTTTTCAATGCATAGTTTGCTTGATTTCATGTTTACATGGCTTATATTGCTCAATATAAATTGTGTGAATGATATGCTACAGTAGGAATTGTGTGAGAACAATTCTGAATCTTGTCTTTGACAGTATAAAAATTGAAATGGTTTGCTCTTTATCATACTAACCTATCTCACAAAGTTCCGTTAAGTTTTGTGTGATTGAAGTTTTCAAGTTTTGGGTGAGATGTTGATATGAGGAGAATAAGGAGTGACAAGAACCTAATCTTGGGGATGTCCAAGGCACCCCAAGGAAATATTCAAGGAAGATCCAAGCAACTAAGCTTGGGGATGCCCTGGAAGGCATGCCCTCTTTCGTCTCCAACATTATCGGTAACCTCACTTGGAGCTACGTTTTCATTCGTCACATAACATGAGTTTTGCTTGGAGCGTCAATTTATTTTGTTAGGATTTGCTTTATGTTATTTAGAGCAACGTTTTGAATCTTTTATTTGAATAAAAGTGGCATTGATAGCCTTTGCCATGCTTATCTTGTAAGTATACATGTTGCTGTTTGAAAACAGAAAGTTTATCGATGTTGAAAAAATTCCCGAGGAAAGTCAGAATGTGATAAAATGTTGATTTTTTTTGCATTTTCTATAGTGTGGTAGAATTTCATAACGTTTGGAGTTGAATAAGTATTAATACTCTTGCATTCTTTACAGACTGTACTGTATTGGCAGATTGTTGTAATGTTTGCATTGTTTGCATATGCTTGCTTGTTTAATGAATCTATTTGAGGATAGGAGTATTAAATATGCAGAGGCATTTAGTATGCAATGTTGAATAATAATTTTAGTGATTTTCTGCAGTAGAGAATGATAAGGTTTTTGCATTGGTTTATACTAACTTATCTCACGAGTTCTTGATGAGTTTTGTGTGGATGAAGCTTTTGAGATTTAGGAAAACCGTGATATGAGAAGAATTAAGGAGACACAGAAGATCAAGCTTGGGGATGCCCAAGGCATCCCAAGATAAAATTCCAAGAAGACTCAAGCATCTAAGCTTGGGGATGCCCCGGTAGGCATCCCACCTTTCTTCTTCAACAATTATCGGTTAGTATCGGTTGAGCCTAAGTTTTTGCTTCTTCCATGATGTGTGCTATCCTTCAAATGTTATTTTTTTTGTTTTGCTTGCTGTTTGATAAATTACTTGGATAGTTTTTAAGAAGAGATAATCCTCAAATAGCTACCTATATACTTAACTACTCGCATGATCTTCACTTATATCTTTCTGGAGTAGTTTGTATTTTACTCTTGTGCTTCTCTTATATCCTATGAGTAAATTGTTGAATGAATTGAATATCATGAAGTTGAAATTATATCATACCTAGTGGTAGCTTCACATTGGGTTTAGAAAGTGAAACCTTTTGAGACTTGACAATCGCAATTTTGGTCATACAAGCAATTCATGAATAATTAGTATAAGTGAAAGCATCGATATGGTTGACTAGAGGGGGGGTGTGAATAGGCAACTAACAATTTTTAGCTTTTCTTTACCAAATTAAACTTTGCATCAAAGTAGGTTGTCTAGATATGCAACTAGGTGGATAACCTATATGATGCAACAATCACAAGCACACAAGAAAGCAATGAATATAACACAAATAAGCTTGCACAAGTAAAGGGATGAGATAACCAAGAGTGGAGCCGGTGGAGACGAGGATGTGTTACCGAAGTTCCTTCCTTTTGAGAAATCGTCTCCATTGGAGCGGTGTGGAGGCACAATGCTCCCCAAGAAGCCACTAGGGCCACCATATTCTCCTCACGCCCTCACACAATGCGAGATGCCATGATTCCACTATTGGTGCCCTTGAAGGCGGCGACCGAACCTTTACAAACAAGGTTGGGGCAATCTCCACAACTTAATTGGAGGCTCCCAACGACACCATGAAGCTTCACCACAATGGACTATGGATTCACGGTGACCTCAACCGTCTAGGGTGCTCAAACACCCAAGAGTAACAAGATCCGCTAGGGATTAGTGGGGGGAATCAAATTTCTCTTGGTGGAAGAGTAGATCGGGGCCTTCTCAACCAATCCCGAGCAAATCAACAAGTTTGATTGGCTAGGGAGAGAGAGATCGGGCGAAAATGGAGCTTGGAGCAACGATGGAGCTTAGGGTTGGAAGAGGTGGTCAACTAAAGGTAGGAGACGACCCTTTTATAGTGGTGGACGAAATCCAACCGTTATCCACTTAACCAGCCCGCGACACGCGGTACTACCGCTCCAGAGGCGCGGTACTACCGCAAGGCCACGCGGTACTACCGTGGGCGACCACAGTACTACCGCTGCAGCAGCGGGGGCTGCGGCGAGCCTGACAGGGGGTAGTACTACCGCTCCCTCCTTGCGGTACTATCGCAAGGCAGGAAAGCCCTAGCTTGGGAAGGGCACGGATGGATAAAATTACATCCGTGCCTACTTCCGCTGGAAAACGAACGGTGCAAAAATCCGACGCGGTACTACCGCTGAAGAGCAGTACTACCGCGTGGCTGCTGGATCAGACCGCGCACGGTACTACCGCGCACAAGGCGCGGTACTACCGCGGAGGCGCGGATGTAAAAAATTACATCCGCCCCTACTACCGCAACGCAGCGGTACTTGGCCTGGGGGCCACAGTAGTACGGCTCCAGAGGAGCGGTACTACCATGGGCTCCCGCGGTACTACCGCGCGTAAGCCACGGTACTACCACAGGTGCATGCGGTACTACCGCTCCAAGGAGCAGTACTACCGCAAGCGTAGCAATAGCAGCCAAGACAATCGCAAAGAGGATAAACGGGGGGATGCTCCAAAGTGCAGGGGAAAGGTGGAGACAAGGAAGGGAACGTGTACGTGATGATTCCACCCAAACCTTTCCGACACGGACCCCCTCTTAATAGTACGGCTTTCCTACGACTCAAATCCACCAAAAAGAAATGTAGAGAAACGCCGTCTTCGATAGTCTTCGAGGGGCACCAAACCGTCTTGTACCTAGTGAAGAAATGTCTGAGAAACTCAAAGGCACACGATTAGTCCGCAAAAGCATTGTCATCAATCACCAAAACACCTAAGGGATAAATAACTTACAATCTCCCCCTTTTTGTTGGATTGATGACAATGCGGGATTTGCACAAAAGGGAAATAAACTAGAGCATGTGCAAACCCCTCTTCTCTAAAATATAGACGGGCTCCCCATAGATGTGTGCAATCTAGATGAATGCTTTGGACTGCACAACACACAACTAGGATCAACACTCCCCCTATATTTTAGAGACAAGGCATATCTAGCAATGATAAGGCTAAACAACTAATAACGAGCATAAAACATAGGTAGCACAATATACCATAAGCTCGCTAAGATAGGATAAAGTGCATATGTCTTACACCATATGAAGGATACGTCTCAAACCAAACCAAAGCAAACAAAACGAGGTTCAAACGAGACATCAAACTCACCAAACACAACGACACACGAGCAAATCCCTACACTCTCTCCCCCTTTGGCATCGAGACGCCAAAAAGGCAGAGAGGACACCTACACACGCGGGGTGGCTCAAGCAGAGAAATCATCCCAGTGCTCCTCTTCAGACTCGGCAGCAGGGATGTCCTGCTTGAAGTCCTCGTCAAAATCAGTCCACTTGAAGCCCTGCTTCGCCATCCACTCGGCCTATGGAGTGATGTTCCTCTCTGACCCGCTGGAGTTAGCCTCACCAAAGACCCTCAGGATGTGCACGTCACGGCGGCGAGCCTCCTTGGAGGCAATGTGAGTCCTGTACTGCCCCTTAGCTTGCATGCAGAAGAGAGACTTCATCTTGTCCTTCAGCTTCTTGGCCCACGAGGGCATAGAGGAACTCTGGGAAGACCTAGCAGCACGGTCCTCAGCAACATTCTCTGCTCCAGTCTCCTCCTCACCAACATCCCTCCTAGCAGCAGACGCCTCAGCAAGAGTAGTAGTGTTGGCCCAGTTGGGCTTGACACGGAGACAGATGGGATCATGCCTAATCCAGTCTGGTGCAAGGAACTCATCCCCAGGGAACAGCTTCTCCCAAGTCTTGGAGATCAGCAAAAACAGGTATGGCCCGTAGATAGGCACCTTGCGGTTGAACACCGCAAGAAATCAAGCTCATGCCACATGATGTGTGAGACATCAAGAGGCTGAGTCTGAGATACGCGGCCTCCTCGCACATGAGCATCATATCCACCATAAATGCATGAACCTTATCCTTGTCGCCAATGCACGGGAACAGAGAGTTGCGGAAGATGTGATACATGATATCCCGAAAGGAGTTCAGCACCCAAGATGACTTGCCATTGGCGAGCACCTTCTCAACATAGTACTGCTGGAGCTTGTCCTTGTTAGCAGACTCAGAATTGGCATGGGGACAAACACCAATAGGAGTGTTGAGTCCGTCATCTGGAACATGCAATAGGTCCATGAACTCCTTCTTGGTAGCGGTCAACTGACGGCCGTTGGTCATCCACGTTATCCGCCGCTCCTCCCCAGGGTGAAAGTACACAGAGGCAAAGAACTGACAAACAAGCTCAGGGTCAAAGTCCAGATGAAGGAGATCACATGCTCAATACCAAACTGCTCCACCAAGTCCAGAGCCTCTCCAAAGTACTCACGATACTGTTCCTTCCTCATGTGATGCATGTCAATCCACTTGACCTCCACGTAGGTATTCTGCTTGTTCTTGATGACATCCAGATAAATGAGAGTCTGCTGCTTGGTCCAGAACAACTCACAGCCTCTGATGGTAGCATGAGGATTCACATATGGGTTCATCTGCCTGAGACGGATCTACTCAGAGGAGGGTATCTCGTCCATGCTCTTAGCGGGTTCCTTGTACCTGCCAGCGGCGGCCTTGACATGACGCTTGGGGGCATTGGGGCCCTCTGATGCTTCACCTTGATTGCGCAAACGCTTGGATCCAGTGTCGTGAGTGGGATTGGAATGGCGAGAGCCACCACCTAAGACACAAAGCGCAAAACACACACGACAACCAAGAAGGATCAAAGAAAAGACCTCAGCAAAGAAAAAGAACCACTTAGGAAACATACATGCTAAATGCCATGAGAAAGATTTGATCCACGGAAGTACTGCCAAGTGCTGCGGTACTAAAAATCTAGTACCGCTCAAGTCGTGTAGTACTGCGCGGGCCACGGTAGTACCGGGTCTGAGAGCGGTAGTAGGTTTTTAGTGCCGCAGCTAGCGCGGTAGTACCGCACCTGACGGGCGGTAGTACCGCGCGAGCGGTAGTACCGCACACGAGGAGCGGTAGTACCGCACCGCGTCAGATCCGAACCAGTTTAAATCTGAGAAGAACCGCAAAACCTTGGCGGTACTACGATTGATCAAATCTATCACAGGACAATATATCAAGTATGATTCCTACGCAACCCGACTCTCCTACATCCTACTCTTGCACAGATTTGGCCTAAAATCTCATGAACAACATGCATCTCCCCAATAACCTAGAAGTGAAAGAACAACCAAGAAAAAGAGGGAATTGGGGAAAAACCTTGTTCCATGGCAAGAGGAGGTGGTGAAACGATCCCACCGGTCGGAATCCGAGGAGAGTGGCGGAGACAGAGATCCGGCGAGGACCTCCGGCCTATGATTTCGTGAGAGAGAGAGACGTGGGGAGAGAGATAAGTGAATGGGTATGGGGAGTTGGAACTCCCCTGCCCGAATCATAACCCCCACGCTCACTCGCGGCGCGGTAGTACCGTGGTTCATCGCGGTAGTACCGCTCGGCGGAAGTACCGCACATGAGCGGTAGTACCGCTCTCCTGGGCGGCAGTAAAAAATTACTACCGCGTAGGTGCGGTAGTACCATGCCCTCTCAACGCGGTAGTACCGTGGCTAGCCGCGGTAGTACCATGATCTCAGGAAGTCGCACGTTCCAAGCACACGAAAAAGAGGTCTTTGCAAGAAAAGAACCTTCGAGGCAACCCGACACCACAAGAACACGCGACACACGAAGACAGAAAGGCAAAAGACAACGCGAAAACAACCACGAGACCACCTCTCCAAAGAGAGGGCGGTGGCCAGAGCCACCTATGTTTGAGTCACTTGGTATGCCACCGCGAAGAATTATCCTTGGGCCCATGACCAAAACTCGTCTTTGAAGCACAAGTACCATAAAAATGGCTAATGTGAAAGAGTTGATCGATTTATGCATAATGGGGGGAGGGAGAGTTAATTGAGAGAACAACACTCCCCCTATGTCCATGCCTACACCTAAACAAGATAACAAGTTGAATATGGTGGGGTGTGCAAGGGTTCAAGCAACATTGCTCGAATCAATGATATTTAGCTCATGCCTTAACTTCATGAAATCTTGCTTCATCCAAAGGCTTCGTGAAGATATCTGCAAGGTTATCATGAGTGTTGACGTAGTTGAGCTCGATCTCCCCTCGCCTAATGTGATCCCGGATGAAGTGATACCGAATCTCAATATGCTTCGTCTTGAAGTGTTGCACCGGGTTGAGAGAAATCTTATTGTAACTTTCATTGTCACACCAAAGAGGCACTTTGTCACAAATGACACTGTAATCCTTTAAAGTTTGCCTCATCCATAAGAGTTGTGCACAACAACTACCGGCCGCTAAATACTCCGCTTCAGTGGACGAGAGAGACACACAACTTTGCTTTTTGGAAGACCAACTTACCAAAGAGCAACCAAGGAATTGGCACCCTCCGGAAGTGGACTTCCTATCCACTTTGTCTCCCGCCCAATCGGAATCCGAATATCCTACAAGCATGAAGTTTGCTCCTCTCGGGTACCATAGGCCAAAGTTTGGGGTATGAGCCAAATATCGAAGATTAAACGGCCGCCACAAAGTGGCTTTCCTTAGGTGCGGCTTGAAACCGTGCACAAGTTCCCACACTCAATATGATATCCGGTCTAGATGCACAAAGGTAAAGCAAGGATCCAATCATGGAGCAACATACCTTTTGATCCACCGCTTTACTATTGGGATCGATGTCAAGTTGGCACTTAGAAGGCATTGGAGTGGAAGCCGGCTTGACATCGCTTAGCTTGAATCTCTTGAGCATGTCTTGAGTGTATTTTGCTTGGTTGATGAAGGTACCTTCTCTTCTTTGCTTCACTTTGAAACCTAGAAAGAACTTCAACTCTCCCATGGAAGACATCTTGAACTTTGAGGTCATTAGTGCGGCAAATTCATCATTGAAAGCTTTGTTAGGGGAACCAAAGATAATGTCATCAACATATAGTCGGCACACAAACAACTCCTTTGACCTTATTAGTAAAAAGAGTGGGATCGATTAGCCCAACTTCAAACCCACGATCTTGTAGCAACTCGGTAAGGTGGTCATACCACGCACGTGGGGCTTTTTTAAGGCCATAGAGTGCCTTATCGAGTTGATACACATGATCGGGAAAGTAGGGATCCTCGAACCCGGGGGGTTGTTTGACGTAAACCAACTCATTAATAGGACCATTAAGAAAAGCACTCTTCACATCCATTTGTTGCAACTTAAAGTTGTGATGAGAAGCATAAGCAATCAACAAACGAATGGATTCAAGACGAGCAACATGAGCAAAGGTTTGACCGTAGTCGATACCCTCGACTTGGGAGTAACCTTGTGCCACCAATCTTGCCTTGTTGCGAATGATGGTTCCATGAGCATCTTGTTTGTTCTTGAAAATACACTTGGTCCCAATGACATTGTGGTTCCCCATTGGCCTTGGCACCAACCTCCACACCTTGTTGTACTCGAAGTTGTTGAGTTCTTCATGCATGGCATTAAGCCAATCCGGATCTTCGAGTGCTTCATATACCTTTTGGGGTTCAACACAAGAAACAAACGCGTGATGTTCACAATAGTTTTCCAATTGTCTACGAGTGCTTGCCCCCTTTTGAATGCTTCCAAGTACATGCTTCATGAGATGACCCTTGGTGGTGAGCTTGGAAGCAATCTTGGTGGCACGACGCTCTAATTCCTCCTCGGTGGTGAGTTGAGGAGCGGTCACTTGATCATCTTGAGCGCCGTCTTGAGCATGTTCTTGATCTTGCACTTGCTCGGGGGAGAGAACTTGACCTTGGTCATCACTTGGTGTGTCAACATTGTCTTGAGCATGATCTTGCCCTTGGTCTTGTTCATGAGGTTGAGGGCCTTCACTTTGTTCTTCGGAAGCGTGTGGGCCTTGGGTTGGTGATGGCTCCACTTGAGTGGAGCATTGTCCTTCTCCTTCGGCCACAAGGGGTTCCTCAATGGGTAGGATAAAAACACCCATTCTTCTTATGGCTTGAGGAGGAATTTCATCACCTACATCACAAGTGCCACTTTGCTCCACTTGGGAGCCGTTATTCTCATCAAACTCCACGTTACACGTCTCCTCAATAAGTCCCGTGGATTTATTGAGGACACGGTAAGCATGAGAGTTTGTAGCATAACCAACAAATATGCCCTCATAAGCTCTAGCCTCAAACTTAGACAACCGAACACCTTTCTTGAGAATGAAACACTTACACACGAACACCCGAAAGTACTTGAGGTTGGGCTTGTTACCGGTGAGTATCTCATATGGAGTCTTGTTCAAGCCCTTGCGGAGGTAGAGCCGATTGGATGCATGACATGCGATGTTGATGGCTTCGGCCCAAAATTTGTATGGAGACTTGAACTCCGCCATCATGGTCCTTGCTGCATCCATCAACGTCCGGTTCTTCCTCTCAGCGACACCATTTTGTTGAGGGGTGTAGGGTGCAGAATATTGATGCTTGATCCCCTCATCACTAAGAAACTCATCCAAGGTGTAGTTCTTGAACTCGGTGCCGTTGTCACTTCTTATTGTCAAGATCTTTGCATTGTGTTGACGTTGTGCTTCATTTGCAAAGTCAATGACGGTTTGTTGGGTCTCGCTCTTCCTCTTGAAGAAATACACCCAAGTATATCTTGAGTAGTCATCCACAATCACCAAGAAATACTTCCTACCCCCAAGACTATCAAAGGATGGAGGCCCAAAGAGATCCAAGTGAAGGAGCTCCAACGGCCTCATCGAGTAAATGATAGTCGTGGGAGGGTGAGCCTTCTCATGAAGCTTTCCTTCGATACAAGCACTGCAAGCACGATCTTTAGCAAAACTAACATTCGTTAGTCCATGGACATGGTCCCCCATGAGAAGACTTTGCAAAGATCTCATATTGACATGGGCTAAACGGCGATGCCAAAGCCATCCCACATCAACTTTAGCCATTAGGCATGTCGCGGTCTTAGTGGGTACCTCCGAAAAGTTAATCACATATAGACCGTTCTCGACATGCCCAACAAAGGCTAATTTAAGAGTCTTTCTCCACAAGAGGGCCATGGTATCAATATCAAAGAAAGTGGCAGAGCCCATGATTGCAAGTTGACGAACGGAAAGTAAATTGTATGCAAGGGACTCTACAAGCATGACCTTCTCGATCGTGAGATCATGAGAAATGAGAACCTTGCCGAGTCCCAATACCTTAGAAGACGAGGCATCACACCACTCGACATTGGTGGGCATAGAAGGAATCTTGTGCACATCCACCACCAAGTCCTTGCTTCCGGTCATATGATTTGTAGCTCCACTATCGAGCATCCATGATCCCCCACCGGAAGCAAACACCTACAAGAGATCAATGCTTGGTTTTAGGTACCCATTTTGTAATGGGTCCTTTGATGTTAGTAACAAGGTTCTTAGGAACCCAAATAGACCATTCAATGTATTCATGAGGAGAACCAACAAATTTGGCATAAACGTGCCCATGACTAGCACAGCATAACACATAAGAGGGATTAAAATCGCCAGCTTTGTTGGGAGGGGTGGCATTGCCCTTCTTGACATCGCCACCCTTTGCATTGTTCTTCTTCTCCTTGGAAGAACCCTCTCCCTCCTTCACAAAAGTTTGCTTGAGAGGAGGAGGTCTTTTGGTCTTATCATTCTTCTTCTTGTTCTTGGGCTTGGGTGCGAACCCAATCTCCTCCTTGGCCACAACTTCCTTTTGATTACTCAAAAGGTCGTTGAGGTTCTTCTCACCTTGTATGCATGTAACAAGGCCTTTCTCAAGTTGCTCCTTCAACTTAGCATTCTCCTCAACAAGATTCACATGCTCACAACACGGGTTAGTAGCATTTGCATTATCAATTAAAACCATATGAGGAAAGGTGGCTTTCTCCTTGGTTAGCTTTACTTGGAGTTGATCATGAGACTCTTTGAGGCTAGCATGAACGCCCTTCAAGACTTTGTGAGCCTTGTCGAGAATGTCAAACTCCTCTTTGAGTCTAGCAAGATCAACCCCAAGCTTTGCCTTCTCGGAGTTTAGCACACAAGAAACAACAAGCGAATGATCAAGATCTTTCTTTAATTTAGCATGATCATCGTTGTATGACTCCTCAAGAGCCAAACGAAGACCACACTCTTCCTCAAGAGCATTGGAAAGATCCGAAATCTCATCAGCATAGTCACGACTATGCCCCTCCATCTTAGAGATGGTATCTTCGTGAGGCTCGATCATGTCATTGGCTTCACCAAGTTGTTCCAGGAGAGCAACGAAGTGCTTCTTGGATTCGCCCTTGAGTTTACCCATAAAGGCCTCAAACTCATTCTCCTCCACATTAGTTCCCTCATGTTCATTAATGCTATCCGTCGAAGAAGAATGATTGATGATGGTAGTTTTGATGTTGAGGGTTACCTTGTTGGTGGCTTTAGCCATGAAGAACTTGGCGGTGATGCTCTCATTGGGTGAGCCGAAGAGAGACACCCGAGGAGTCATCGCAATGGCAACAGAGGCCATGGAAACCGACTCACCATCTTCATCATCCTCATTGTACTCTTCTTGTACCACCAAAGCCTTGTGAGGAGTCTTGGTGGAGTTGCTCTTGTTGGGGAAAGACTTGGCCTTGACCTTACAGATGAGCTTGCCACCATTGTCTTCCCTCTTCTCATACGGGCACTCCGCAACAAAATGACTCACATTGCCACAAATTGAAGCAAGTCCTCACTCGTTGCTTGCCTTTTGCGCCACTTGAGCTGCTCTTGTTGAAGTTGGGCCTTGAGTTCTTCTTGCTCCAAAATTGCCATGAAGCAAGGGCCATGTGTTCATGATAGTCATATCATTATCTTGAGGTTGCTCTCCTCTTCTTCCTCCTCTTCTTCTTCTTTGACACAAACCTTGGCCTTCAATGCAAGGTTGGGCTTCTTTGCTCTTTGGGAGCGAAGAATCACATTGTTGGCGGTCTTGTCCAATATGCTCATAGCCACAAACTCATCCAACACATCACTTGAGGACAAGGTGTGAAAGTCCGGCCTTTGACGGATGACGGAGGACATGGCTTTGTGGTAGGGCATCATTGCCTTGAGGAATTTGCGCTTGATCCAATTGTCATCCGTATCCTTACTTCCATGATCCCGGAGAGAGACCGCGAGCTTGGTAACTCTCCGATAGAGCTCACGAGGTTCTTCATCTTCTTTCATTGCAAACTCATCAGCTTCATCTTGTACCACTTCATAGTTGGAACGTTGAATGCTAGCGCTTCCCCGATAGAGGGAAACCACTTTGTGCCAAGCTTCTTTGGCCAAAGAGTACGGCCGGAGATGCGGGAGGTCTTCAGGAAGGATTGCTTCTTGGATGATGAAGAGAGCATTCTCATTGAATTGATCATCCACGGCTTCTCTAGGAGTGAAGTTGCTCCGGTCATGCGGATAAAAACCTTCTTCAATGATTCTCCAAAGGTTAGTGTTCACATGATTTAAATGACGCTTAAAACGATAGACCCAAGAATCAAAATCCTCCTTTTTATCAATCTTGGGGGGAGGAATGACATGATTCAAATGAGTAGAAGGAATCGGTCCACCATAAACGGGTGGAGGCTGCACATGGGCAAAGATGTCGGTGCCATTCTTACCACTAGACATAGGAGCTTTCTCACTAGTAGCTTCCCCCTTGTCGGGGTTAGCATCCGTCACCGTGTTGGCAGGATAACCCACTTTTACGGGTGCGGTGGAAAGTTTAAGCCCTTCTAAGAAATCCTTAAACATGTCTTTGACCTCGGTCGTCATGGAGGTTTTCAATGTGTCCAACGCCACATTGAATTCCTCACGTGAGATCGAGTTACCCCCATCTCCCGTAGACGATATCGGATTCGCACCGGAGTGCTCTCCCACATCGTCTTCGACGTCAACCATACTCTTCGGACGGTAAAGTCCTTAAAAAGAGACGAGGCTCTGATACCAATTGAAAGGATCGATATGGTTGACTAGAGGGGGGGGGGGCGAATAGGCAACTAATCATTTTTAGCTTTTCTTTACCAAATTAAACTTTGCATCAAAGTAGGTTGTCTAGATATGCAACTAGGTGGACAACCTATATGATGCAACAATCACAAGCACACAAGCAAGCAATGAATATAACACAAATAAGCTTGCACAAGTAAAGGGATGAGATAACCAAGAGTGGAGCCGGTGGAGACGAGGATGTGTTACCGAAGTTCCTTCCTTTTGAGGGGAAGTACGTCTCCGTTGGAGCGGTGTGGAGGCACAATGCTCCCCAAGAAGCCACTAGGGCCATCGTATTCTCCTCACGCCCTCACACAATGCGAGATGCCATGATTCCACTATTGGTTCCCTTGAAGGCGGCGACCGAACCTTTACAAACAAGGTTGAGGCAATCTCCACAATTTAGTTGGAGGCTCCCAACGACACCACGAAGCTTCACCACAATGGACTATGGATTCACGGTGACCTCAACCGTCTAGGGTGCTCAAACACCCAAGAGTAACAAGATCTGCTAGGGATTAGTGGGGGGAATCAAATTTCTCTTGGTGGAAGAGTAGATCAGGGCCTTCTCAACCAATCCCGAGCAAATCAACAAGTTTGATTGGCTAGGGAGAGAGAGATCGGGCGAAAATGGAGCTTGGAGCAACAATGGAGCTTTGGGTTGGAAGAGGTGGTCAACTAAAGGTAGGAGACGACCCTTTTATAGTGGTGGACGAAATCCAACAATTATCCACTTAACCAGCCCGCGACACGCGGTACTACCGCTAAAGAGGCGCGGTACTACCGCAAGGCCACGCGGTACTACCATGGGCGACCACAAGATTACTAAGAAGCAGCGGGGCTCTGGCGAGAGCTCGACAGGGGCAAGATTACCGCTGGCGCGGTATTATCATTTCCTCCTTGCGGTACTACCGCAAGGCAGGAAAGCCCTAGTCTGGGAAGGGCGCGGATGAATAAAATTACATCCGTGCCTACTTCCGCTGGAAAACGAACGGTGCAAAAATCCGATGCGGTACTACCGCTGAAGAGCAATACTACCGCGTGGCTGCTGGATCATACCGTGCACGGTACTAATCACAAGACAAGGCGCTGGTATTATCAGCGGAGGCGCGGATGTAAAAAATTACATCCGCCCCTACTACCGCAACGCAGCGGTACTTGGCCTGGGGGCCACAGTAGTATGGCTCCAGAGGAGCGGTACTACCGTGGGCTCCCGCGGTACTACCGCGCGTAAGCCACGGTACTACCGCAGGTGCCTGCGGTACTACCGCTCCAAGGAGCAGTACTACCGCAAGCGCAACAACAGCAGCAAAGACAATCACAAAGAGGATAAACGAGGGATGCTCCAAAGTGCAGGGGAAAGGTGGAGACAAGGAAGGGAACGTGTACGTGATGATTCCACCCAAACCTTTCCGACGCGGACCCCCTCTTAATAGTACGGCTTTCCTACGACTCAAATCCACCAAAAAGAAACATAGAGAAACGACGTCTTCAATAGCCTTCGAGGGGCACCAAACCGTCTTGTACGTAGTGAAGAAATGTCTGAGAAACTTAAAGGCACATGATTAGTCCATAAAAGCATTGTCATCAATCACCAAAACACCTAAGGGATGAATATGCACTTTCAGTAAGGAAGAGAACTTTCACATATAAATACACTATCATGGAAATATTTTGTGATTGTGAGCCCCCATCAAAATATTATATGCCAAAATTGTTAACGTTGGACAAGGAAGACAATGTAATGGTTTATGTTTATTCATATTCACATAGAAGTCATATTGTCATAGATCCTTCAACATGTGGTGCTTTCCCCCCATCTTTGCTAGCCAAAAATTCCGCACCAAGTAGAGATACTACTTGTGCATCCAAAAACCCTTAAACCCAAATCTTATTTTCAAGAGTCCACTATATCTACCTATATGCGGTATTCTTTTACCATTCCAAACAAATTTGCATGTGTCATCTCTAATTTTCAGAATAAACTTCTCTTTTGTGTGTTTGTTCCGCTCGCGGAGCGTTGAGGGGTGGCTAATATTTTCCACGCGAGATGTCTTATTCTCACGATGAGTGTTTATTCACTTTTCATTGCACGAGAGTAAGGCAAAGGTATTAGGGATGCCCAGTCCTGAAATGCAAAAATGAATTTACTTTATGTTGTCAAATAATAAATTCCTTGGGAAGTGTTGGTATGGAGGGCACCCGTGGATACGGTTAGCCATGGAAAGTGAAGTATGGTGGAAAAAGGAATGAACTTTATTTTCTGTTTGGAAACCGCCTATGATATATCTAGCATGGAAAGTGTTGGGAACTCTAAGTCATTTTCGTTGGTGGGATGGATACACCTCCCAAAATGTTTTTATCCCTAAGTTTTTCGCTTTGAGCTCTGGCACCTCTACAAATCCCTACTTCCCTCTACGAAGGGCCTATCTTTTACTTTTATGTATTTACTTTTAGGCAAAGAGTCAAAGTTTTTCTCTCTATTCCCATTTTATTTTTCTCTTTCGGCAAGCATCATGTGGTGAGGAAAGATCTAGGCACATATGTCCAGTTGAATATGGGTAGCATGAGTTATTATTGTTGACATCACCCTTGAGGTGAATACGTTGGGAGGCAAAACAATAAGCCCATATCTTTCTATGTGTCCGGTTGAAACATTTTTCTCATGTGTATGCGGTGAGTGTTAGAAATCATAGAAGACTACATGATAGTTGAGTATGTAGAGCTCTTACTTAAACTCTGTTGAATCAGTTAAATTGCAATTGCTTGGTGACTAAGAACATAGGTTGTTGAGTTTCAAGAGAGTTTATTGTTTGAACCTCAACATAGAACATGAGAAGTTTTATAAGAAAGAATTGTTGTTATGATGCTAGGAAAAGTGATTGAAATTATCATTGATCAAACTTATGCACTTTGCTAGCATTCACACTTCATAAATTATTTCTTTTATCATTTACCTACTCGAGGACGAGTATGAATTAAGCTTGGTAATGTTGATACGTCTCCAACGTATCTATAATTTATGAAGTATTCATGTTGTTATTTTATCATTCTCGGGTGTTTTACAATCATTTTTATAGCTACTTTATATCCTTTTTGGGACTAACCTATTGACCCGGTCTTGTGATGCCGTTGATGTTTTTGCTTGTTTTTTACATCACAGGAAATCAATACCAAACGGAGTCCAAACGCAACGAAACTCCAAGGGGATTTTTGATGGGCCAGGAGACACCCATTGGGCCAGAGCAGCACCTACTGGGTGCCCCGAGGGGGGCACAACCCGCCAGGGCGCGCCAGGCCCCCTGGCGCGCCCAGGTGGGTTGTGCACACCTCGGTGGCCTCCCGTACCCCTTCTTTGCACTATAAATTCCCAAATATTCCGAAACCCCTCGGGGTTAACCTAGATCAGAAGTTCCGCCGCTGTAGGGCTCTGTAGACACCAAAAACCAATCTAGACACGTTCCGGCACCCTGCCGGAGGGGGGAATCATCACCGGTGGCCATCTTCATCATCCCGGCGGCCACCACAATGACGAGGGAGTAGTCCACCCTTGGGGCTGAGGGTTTGTACCAGTAGCTATGTGTTTAATCTCTCTCTCTCTCTCGCACGATTTCTATCATGGGCTTTGTTAATATAGTCGGATCATATGATGTTTCTACCCACTATACGCTTGTTATGATTAATTAAATCTTTACCCTTTGAAGTTTTGTCATGTCGGATTGAATATTCAGAGAACACATGATATATGTCAAGCGGTATGAATACTTGAGGTGACGATTGGGGCATCTTATTAATTCACTTGATATATGTTTTGGCATTCAACTCGCGGATACCCGCAGTGATATTGGGGTAATCTATGCATAGGGGTTGATGCACGTTTCTGTCCGGTAGAAACTTCGGGGTCTCTTTATAGTTCTTTGTGTGGATTGAGTATTATGAATATGAACTTGCTTTGGTGTTATCTTAGTATGAACTCTAGGATAGATCGAACAGAAAAAATAGCTTTGTGTTATTTTAGTACGAACTCTTGAATAGTTTGAACGGAAGGAATAGCTTTGAGGTGGTCTCATACCCTACAAACAATATCTATCTTTTGTTATCCGCTAATAGGAACTCGGGAGTTATTCTTTATTACACTTTGAGGGATAATCATACGATCCAACTATTTTAGCATTGTTAAGAGTTTGCACTAGCGAAACTACGGACCCTAGGCCTCATTTTTAATATTGCAACACCGTTTTTGTGCCCGTTTACTATTTGCTACCTTGTTGCTTTTATTTATTCAGATTCTAAAAATATATTTCTACCATCAGTATTATAGTTTTATCACCATCTCTTCGCCGAACTAGTGCACCTATACAGTTTGCCATTGTATTGGGTGTGTTGGGGACACAAGAGATTTCTTGTATTTGGTTGCATGGTTGTTTGAAAGAGACCATCTTCATCCTACACCTCCCACGGATTGATCAACCTTAGGTGATCCAATTGAGGGAAAATTAACACCGTCCTACAAAAATCTGCGCTTGGATACCCAACACGAGTCTACAAGAATAAATTTGCTTAGTAGACATCAACGACTTCTTATCTGGTTAATGGCGCACAGACTTTGAGGGGAGAGGGGGATGCCTTCTAGAAGGCGTCCCACTCCCGCTGCCGCCTGGTGGGGCATCACCACCTTCTGGGGCTCGCCGACGGGTAAGGCCCGCCGCCTGCGGGCCGTATCGACCGATCATCATGAGAGCATGGCTCCCTCTGACGTAGGTTGTGTCACGGGCCGCGTGGGAACAGTGCCACGCCGGGCGAGGGGTGTCTGCTTGGTACACCGCACTATAGCCATGCTTTGCACTCGATTCAGGGGGTGGGGCAGGCTGCACTATAGCCACGCCCTGTCTTGTCGTGGTAATGAGGTGCTAACTTCGAGGGGACGAGGGGCTGCCTGCTAGGAGTCGGCCTCCCTCGTGGCCGCCTTCTGGCTTCCGCCTCCTTCTAGGAGCCAGCCACTTGGGCCAGCCGGCCCAAGAAGGCAATTGTTCATCTGAGAGGTGTGAGGGGCGCAGCTAGCCACGATTTCCTGAAATACTATGGGAGTCTGATGAGGCTACCCGTAGTTATTTACTCGGACACTGCTGGAGGGGGGTTCGATCACGAAGGGCATCTACATCAACTATATTTCCCTTTCGATGAAGCGTGAGTAGTTTACCACAGACCTACGGGTCCATAGCTAGTAGTTAGATGGCTTCTTCTCTCTCTTTGATCTTCAATACAATGTTCTCCTTGATGTTCTTGGAGTTCTATCCGCTGTAATATGCTTTTGCAGTGTGTTTGTCGAGATACGATGAATTGTGGGTTTATGATCAGATTAACTATGAATATTATTTGAGTCTTACCTGAATTCTTATATGCATGATCTCATATCTTTGTATTTCTCTTCGCATTATCGATTTGGTTTGGCCAACTAGATTGGTTTTTCTTGCAATGGGAGAGGTGCTTAGTTTTGGGTTCAATCTTGCGGTGTCCTCACCCAGTGACAAAGTAGGGGTAGCGAGGCACGTATTGTATTGTTGCCATCAAGGGTAAAAAGATGGGGTTTTCATCATATTTCTTGAGTTAATCCCTCTACATCATGTCATGTTACTTAAGGTGTTACTCCGTTCTTATGAACTTAATACTCTAGATGTATATTGGATAGCGGTCGATGTGTGGAGTAATAGTAGTAGATGCAGGCAGGAGTCGGTCTACTTGACACGGACGTGATGCCTATATTCATAATCATTGCATTGGATACCTTCATAATCATTGACACGGACGTGCTCGACAAAAAATTGTTCATTCACCGTATTATTTTCTTTCAAGACAGAAGCCTCTAGTGAAACCTATGGCCCCTGGGTCTATTCTCCATCATATATTTTCAAATCTATAAACCAAAAAACCAAAAAATACCTTGTTGTGATTTATTTACTTTTACTTTGTTTCATGTCTTAGTAATTTTTTATATCTATCTCTATTAGATCGCATCCTTGCAAGTGGCCGTGAAGGGATTGGCAATCCCTTTATCACATTGGGTGCAAGTGTTTGATTGTTTGTGGAGGTGCATAGATTGGAGACTTGCGTGTACCTCCTACTGGATTGATACCTTGGTTCTAAAAACTAAGGGAAATTCTTAGCTCAACTTTGCTGGATCACCCTTTCCTCTTCAAGGGAAAAACCAACGCAAGCTCAAGAAGTAGCAGGAAGAATTTCTGGCGCTGTTGCCGGGGAGGTTCTACATCAAGCCTACCAAGTACCCATTGTAAACTCTCATCAATTTCATTACATTATTTACCATTTGCCTTTCGTTTTCCTCCCCCCCCCTCCCACTTCTAAAACACTTTTAGAAAAACACCAAAATATTTGCCTTTTTATTCGCCCTTCTTTCGTTCGTCTTTTTGTTTGCCTTTATGTATTACTTTGTTTGTTCGCTCGTTCACTTGGTCTAATTGTGTGTTTATTGAAAATTAGGAACCAAAAATTTTATGGATCCTCATCCACTTGCTAATCTTTTAAAAGGATCCAATTATGATGAACCAATTGCTAGTGAGTTAAGTGCACTAGATTATCTTTTTGGAGTCTTGCTTGAAATTCGTGAATCTGAAAATTGTGAAGAAATTTATGAAGTGATTCATGATATCTCCTTGAATGAAAAGCATGATTGCAATGATGTTATTATAAATCTGTTAATGTCAATTCTGCTAATAATATGCAAAACCCTAAGCTTGGGGATGCTAATTTTCCTATGTCCATTACTTGTTGTAATGATCATGATTGGGGTGATCACTACTAGGAAAAGGCCTGCTAGTGGCGCACCTGTTTCGCCTACTAATGGCGCACTACAGGTGCGCCACTAGCACCACGCCTTTAGAATTTTTTACTAATGGCGCACCACAGGTGCGCCATTAGTATACAAGATACTAATGGGGCACCAGGCAGTGCGTCATTAGTATAGCCCATGGTGCGCCATTACTATCTGACTTAGTAATGGCGCACCACATAGAAGTGCGCCATTAGTAACAAATTTTTTCAAATATTTTTTCAGAATTTTTTTTTCAATTTTTTTTTCAATTTTTTTTTGTTTTTTCTTAATCTCGGGTCACTATGGCTTAATCTCGGGTCAATATGCTTAATCTTAAGTCAAATCGCACTAAGTGGTCAAACTTCCTGGAAGGTCACCCATCCTCACACTACTCCAGCTCGAGCACGCTTAACTTCACAGTTCTATCCAACCCCAGCACCACCTCACTTAACAGGCACTTGTTGATATATCTATCATATCAATCCTATTAAACCTTGTTGATGTCTAGGACTTTGTTCATGTTCATGAGTATGATGAAATTTTGAAAAATATTTCAAACTTCCCGGTCATATTACGTATCTTTTTTTTAAAAAAAATTCCAAAAAAAATTCGAAACCAAATTTTTTTCTGTTATGGCGCACCTAGCAAATGGTGCGCCACTAGTAAGTTTGAAATTTTTTGAATTTTTTTGCCTCTAGATCTTGAAAGCCCCGTAACTTTTTTCTGTTAGGTTTTTGAGGATTTTGAAAATGTTTAACGGGGTTCCCCCGGTTTCGGATGTAACTTTTCGAGTAGATGATTTTTCATATAAAAAACTTTTTAATCCGAGTTCGTATGCAAAAGTTATGCCCATTTTACAAATTCCAGAGATATTTTGCAAATAAAGTCAAAATTCATATTTGTATATTTTCCCAACAACTAGACCACATATCACATGGGACACTTATTTTATTTTATTTTTTTGACATTCCCATCATTTTCCTTTATTATTTTTTAAAACTAAAAAGGCGGTCCACGGGGGGGGGGGGTGCGTTTGGTGGAATTTTTGGGCCAAGTTAGTAATGGCGCACCGCGGGAGTGGTGTGCCATTACTAGTTCAACTAGTAATGGCGCACACTAGTAATGGCGCACCACACACACGGTGCGCCATTACTAGTTTTGAAAAAAAATATATATGAAAAAAAATTGAAAAAAAATTACTAGTGGCGCACCATGGATGTGGTGCGCCATTACTAGTTTAACTAGTAATGGCGCACTATCCCCTGGTGCGCCATTACTAATTTTGAAAAAAAAATTGAAAAAAAATTTGAAAAAAAATTGAAAAAAAATACTAGTGGCGCACCGTGGATGTGGTGCGCCATTACTAGTTTAACTAGTAATTGCGCACTATCCCCTGATGCGCCATTACTAGTTTTGAAAAAAAAATGTTACTAATGGCACACCGTGGATGTGGTGTGCCATTAGTATTTTGACACTAATGGCGCACCAACACATGGTGCGCCATTAGTATATAGTAGTGGCGCACCACATGTCTGGTGCACCATTAGTGTCCATATCATCTATAGCCCTTTTCCTAGTAGTGGATTCTTCTTATGATACTGAAAATTTATTTAAGCCATGATGAATATGTTTGCAATAATATTGAGAGTCGGTTTGGAAGAGTGATAATTATCCCACTACTTTGGAGTATGATCAATCTTATGAAATTTTTGATAAAAGTGGGTTTGGGGAAGTCATTAATTTATTTGATGATAATGCCACTATTTTGGAAGAGTGTCAACTTTGCATGTATGTGGATCATGAAGGGAAAATGTTATGGGATAGCTATATTATTGAATTTTAATATGATACCACATGTAATTTTTACAAGAGAGGAAAATATTGTGGTATAAATTTCTGTGTTACTAAATTACCTCTCGTTTTGTTGAGATTGCTATCGTTTCTTTCTTACTTGCATATGCTAGTTTTTGCTTGTCTTGATAAATCTTTTCCATATAAAATGGCTATGCATAGGAAGCATTTTACACTTAAACTTGTTTTTCACATGCTACATGATGCTCTCTTCGTGTTTCAATTGCTATCTTTCATGTGAGCATCATTAAAATTATCAACGCCTAGCCAAAAGGCTTTAAAGAAAAGCTCTTTGTCGCGGGATATCCACGGCCACCTAGTGGACCAGGAGGCCCCTTAATTGTTCGGCAGGGGGACGACGCGTTGCTCAAAGAGCGGAGCAACGCACGACAACACGGTAGAGGTCACATGAGCAATTTACCCACGACCCTACTCCTGCCTTTGTGGATTGATGGTGGAATGGGGTGGTGAAACGCAATACACTTTGCCCGGCAGGGTTGCTGTAGGGCAGCAGCGACTACACACATATGGTGGCGCGGGTTACTCAACCCTCCAACCTCTCCTACTGGTGCCATGAGCCTCCTTCTATAGATTAAGGGGTCACCACAATGGAAAAGTGGTCATTATCCACTGATATGATAGCAAATAGTGCTATCATACCTAACTCTGCGGGCTGACAGGGTGCATTAAATGCACTGCTTAGTGTCACATCACTGGTTACCCAGCAAGGCTTGCCGGTCTGTCTTGCCAGCTCCGCTCCTGTTCCCTTGACACGTCGTAGGACGGGTGTCATTTGTAGGCTTCTTGTGTAGGAAATGGCCACCATGTGGCGAATGGATGCCACTTACTCATCTTGCGGCTTGACACCGCACTGATCGTCGACGTGGGTTGTGCTTGAGTGGTTGGTGGGGTGGTTCCGCCGCCCTGAGCCCCCCGGCAGGCTCTACCGGGGAGCCTTGATTGCTCGCTTCTGGTGGTGGCCTCGCCCCTTGTCGGGCTCGCCTGCCCCGCAAGGGAGGCCCTTCTCTTGCCGATATCTCACTCCTCTGGCTTGATCTTGGTTCTTTTGAGCCACATATTGGCTCCTCGAATCTCTTGATTCTTCGATCCCTAATTTGAGTTGGTGCTTCAATCTTGTTCTTGTCCGTGCACGAGTCAGGGAAAAATGCATACCCCTGTATATTTTCCCCGACACTCTCGTTGGGAGATAACCCAATATTTTTGTTTTTTGTTTTTATAAATACACATTATTACCACTGTAATGATTGTGTTTTGGTGTTTTAATTCGTGTTTGAGCCAAGCAAGGCCTTTGGGATGGTCTATGGTGATAGTTGATTTGATCTTGCTGAAAAACAGAAACTTTTGCGCCCAGTAAAATAATTTTGAAAAATCAAAGAAGCGTGTTTTTTATCTTAATTTTTTACACAAGATTGATATTCAAATTTCCCAGGTTTTCCTAAGTTTTTAGAATTTTTGGAGTTATAGAACTATATGAGGTTTTCAGATTGCTACAGACTATTCTATTTTTGACAGATTCTGTTTTCTATGTGTTGCTTGCTTGTTTTGGTGAATCTATGGGTAGTATCGGAGGGTTTGAACCATGGAGAAGTTGTAATACAGTAGATATTACACCAATTTTAATAAAGAATGAGTTCACAACAGTACCAAAAGTGGTGATTTATTTTATTTTACTAACGGATCTCATGAGTTTTTTTGTTGAGTTTTCTGTTGTGAAGTTTTCAAGTTTTGGGTAAAGATTTGATGGACAAAGGAATAAGGAGTGGGAAGAGACTAAGCTTGGGGATTCCCAAGGCACCCCAAGGTAATATTCAAGGACAACCAAGCATCCAAGCTTGGGGATGCCCCAGATGGCATCCCCTCTTTCGTCTTCGTCTATCGGTAAATTTACTTGAGGCTATATTTTTATTCACCACATGCTTTGCATTTTGCTTGGAGCGTCTTGTATGATATGATTCCTTTCTTTTTAGTTTGCGACAATCATCCTTGCTATACACACATTTTGAGAGGGACACACATGATTCACGAATTTATTAGAATACTCTATGTGCTTCACTTATATTTTTTGAGCTAGGCAATTTGCTCTAGTGCTTCACTTATATCTTTTTAGAGCACGGTGGTGGATTTATTTTATAGAAACTGTTGAACTCTCATGCTTCACTTATATTATTTTGAGAGTCTCTAATCATCATGGTAATTTTCTTAGGTTATGAATTTAGTCATAATATGATGGACATTCAAGAGGGATATAATAAAAACTTTCATATAAAGAGCATTGAATACTATGAGAAGTTTGATTCCTTATGATTGTTTTTAGATATAAAGATGGTGATATTAGAGTCATGCTAGTGAGAAATTGTGGATTGGTAGAAATACTTGTGTTGAAGTTTGTGATTCCCGTAGCATGCACGTACGGTGAACTGTTATGTGATGAACTCGGAGCATGATTTATTTTCTGATTGTCTTCCTGATGAGTGGCGGTCAGGCACGAGCGATGGTCTTTTCCTACCAGTCTATCCCCCTAGGAGCATGCATGTAGTACTTTGTTTAGATAGCTAATAATTTTTTGCAATAAGTATATGAGTTCTTTATGAATAATGTTGAGTCCATGGATTATACGCACTCTCACCCTTCCACCTTTGCTAGCCTCTCTAGTACCGCGCAATTATCGCTGATGCATTAAACCCACCATATACCTTCCTCAAAGCAGACACCATACCTACCTATTATGGTATTTCCATAGCCATTCTGAGATATATTGCTATGCAACTTCCACCGTCCTGTTTATTATGACACGCACCATCATTGTCATATTACTTTGCATGATCATGTAGTTGGCATAGTATTTGTGGCAAGGGCACCGTTCATATTTTTAGTACATGTCACTCTTGATCATTGCACATCCCGGTACACTACCGGAGGCATTCATATATAGTCATATCTTGTTCTAGTATCGAATTGTAATTCTTGAGTTGTAAGTAAATAAAAGTGTGATGATCATCATTATTAGAGCATTGTCCCATGTGAGCGAAGGATGATGGAAGCTATGATTTCCTGACAAGTTGGGATGAGTCTCCGGACTTTAAAAAATAAAAGAGGCCAAAGAATCTCAAACAAAAAAATGATAGAAAAGAAAGAAGGGACAATGTTACTATCCTTTTTCCAAACTTGTGCTTGAAAGTAGCACCATGATCTTCATGATAGCGAGTCTCCTATGGTGTCACTTTCATATACTAGTAGGAATTTTTAATTATATAATATATTCCATCGATGGGCTTCCTCAAATTGCCCTAGGTCTTCGTGAGCAAGCAAGTTGGATGCACACCCACTTAGTTTCTTTTTGATCTTTCATACACTTATAGCTCTAGTGCATCCATTGCATGGCAATCCCTACTCACTCACATTGATATCTATTGATGGGCATCTCCATAGCCTGTTAATAAACCTAGTTGATGTGAGACTATCTCCTTCTTTTTGTCTTCTCCACAACCACCATATTCTATTCCACCTATAGTACTATATCCATGGCTCACGCTCATGTATTGCGTGAAAGTTGAAAAAGTTTGAGAACATCAAAAGTATGAAACAATTGCTTGGCTTGTGATCGGGGTTGTGCATGATAAAATACTTCGTGTGATGAAGATGGAGCATAGCCAGACTATATGATTTTGTAGGGATAACTTTCTTTGGCCATGATATTTTGAGAAGTCATGATTGCTTTATTATTATGCTTGAAGTATTATTTTTTATGTCAATATTAAAATTTTGTTTTGAATCTTATGGATCTGAATATTCATGCCACAATAAAGAATATTAAATGGATAAATATGTTAGGTAGCATTCCACATAAAAAATTCTGTTTTTATCATTTACCTACTCGAGGACGAGTAGCAATTAATCTTGGGGATGCTTGATACGTCTCCAACGTATCTATAGATTGTTCCATGCTATTATATTATCTGTTTTGGATGTTTTATATGCATTAATATGTTATTTTATATTATTTTTGGGACTAACCTATTAACCTAGAGCCCAGTGCCAGTTTCAGTTTTTCCTTGTTTTTTGAGTTCCAGAGAAAATGAATATCGAACAGAGTCCAAACGGAATAAAACTTTCGCGATAATTTTTCTTGGACTAGAAGACACGCGGCAATCTTGGAGAGGGATCTAGAAGAGTCCCGAGGGCTCCACAAGCCCTCGGGGCGCTCCCTAGGGGGTGCCCCTAACTTGTGGGCCCCATGGGACTCCTCCAACCGTAATTTTCGCTCTCTAAATTCCAAAATATTCCCAAACAACCAGAAGTGTCAACAAAAATACTTTTCCGCGGCCGCAAGCCTGTGTTTCTACGAGATCCCATCTTGGGGCCATTTCTGGAATCCTGCTGGATGGGGATTCGATCACGGAGGGCATCTACATCAACTCTATTGCCCTTCCGATGAGGCGTGAGTAGTTTTCCACAGACCTACGGGTCCATGGCTAGTAGCTAGATGGCTTCTTCTCTCTCTTTGATCCTCAATACAATGTTCTCCTCGATGTTCTTGGAGTTCTATCCGATGTAATATTCTTTTGCAGTGTGTTTGTCGAGATCCGATGAATTGTGGATTTATGATCATATTATCTATGAATATTGTTTGAGTCTTTCCTGAATTCTTATATGCATGATTTGATATCTTTGTATTTCTCTTCCAATTATCGGTTTGGTTTGGCCAACTAGATTGGTTTTTCTTGCTATGGGAGAGGTGCTTAGTTTGGGGTTCAATCTTGCAGTGTCCTCACCCAGTGACAAATTAGGGGTAGCGAGGAACGTATTGTATTGTTGCCATCAAGGGTATAACGATGGGGTTTTCATCATATTCCTTGGGTTTATCCCTCTACATCATGTCATCTTACTTAAGGCGTTACTCAGTTCTTATGAACTTAATACTCTAGATGCATGCTGGATAACGGTCGGTGTGTGGAGTAATAGTAGTAGATGCAGGCAGGAGTCGGTCTACGTGACACGGACGTGATGCCTATATTCATAATCGTTGCCTTGAATATCGTCATAACTTTGCGCTTTTCTATCAATTGCTCGACAGTAATTTGTTCACCCACCATATTATTTTCCTTCAAGAGAGAAGCCTCTAGTGAAACCTATGGCCCCAGGGTCTATTTTCCATCATATATTTTCAGATCTATAAACCAATCACTATAGGAATTAAGCACTTTGCTGTCTACCATAGCTGATGGCAAAGGCATGCCTGGTGGATGGCAAAGGCCTTTGCCGTCATCCAGCAGACGGCAACAGGTCCGGCTGAATAAGCTCGGCAAAGGGTTCTTTGCTGTCTGCTGGCGGACGGCAAAGATGAAATGGTCTTTGTCGTCCGCCAGCAGACAGCAATGAGCCTGGACGACACACGTGGCAGGTTAGGTCCGTTAAGGGGTTATTAACAGCGTGCTTTGACGTCCACTGGCAGACGGCAAAGACCTTTGCATCTTTGCGGTTTGCCAGCGGACGGCAAAGTGCAAATATAGGCCAGCCCTGGTAGCTGCCACGTGGCATGCTATGTTGTCTGCTGGCAGACGGCAAAGTAACCATATAGGCCAGCCCAGTGCCCCAAGGTTGCACAGGTAGCTGCCACGTGGCAGATTTGCCGTCTGCTGGCTGATGGCAAAGCTCTTTGTCGTCTGCCAGCAAACGGCAAAGAGCCTGTACAACCCATGTTTTTTCTGTTTTTTCTTAGATTCATTCGATTTCACAGAATTTCACAGATATATATATATATATATATATATATATATATATATATATATAACAAGTTTCCAACAACATATATATAACAAGTTTCCGACAACATATATATAACAAGTTTCCAACAACATATATATAACAAGTTTCCAACAACATATATATAACAAGTTATCCAACAACATATTCAACATAAAATGGTTTCATCCATACATACATATCCAAAAACAAGTTTGCAACAAGTTTCCAAAAACATAAAAGAAGCACGAGGAGAAGAGTAGACTCCATGAACACAAGCTCCTCATCTAAAGCAAATCTGCAAATTAGGAAAGATGAAAGTTAGAAGAAGAAGGAGACTATGTAGAAGAAAAGAACAAGAAGAAGAAGAAGAAGAAGAATTTATCTTCTCTCTCCTTTTCTCCTCTCCTCTTCTTTATCTTCTTCTTCTTCTAACTAAGGTAGGTAAAAATGCCATTTTTTAGCTAAGCTAGGTAAAAATGCTAAGTGTGTAGGTCATTTTAGAACTAAGCAATGTAAATAGGTCATTTTGGAGCTATCCTAGGTAAAAACGGATCATATTGGAGCTAACCTAGGTAAAGTTGGCCATTTTGGAGCTAACCTAGCTAATTATGCCATTTTTTAGTTAACTAGGCACATTATGCCATTTTTGACATAAGTAAGCTAATTATATGTCTTTATTGAGCTAACCCAGGTAACTAAGCATATTAGAGCTATTTAGCATTTTAGAGCTAACTTAGGTCATTTTGGAGCTAACTTATGTAAATTGATCATTTTGGAGCTAATTAGGCTTATTATGTCATTTTCAAGGAAAATAAGCTAACTATATGATTGTTAGGCCATTTCAAACCTAAGTAAGCTAATTATGCCATTTTTACATAAGTAACGTAAGTGTATGTAATTATTGAGCAAACCTAGGTAACTAAGCATATTAGAGATAACTTAGCATATTAGAGCTAACTTAGGTCATTTCGGAGGAAACAACGCTAAGTATAGATAATTTTGGAGCTAAGTAAGCTAGTTATGTCAATTTGGAGGAAGATAAGCTAAGTCTAGGTCATTATGGTAAGAATTTTGGAGGAAATAAAGCGAAGTCTAGGTCTTTATGCATTTTGTAAGCAAAACACTAGAGAAAACTTACCGTCATCACGGAGTTGTAGGACTGGTCGGGTTTGCGCCAGTGCCACACAGAGAAAGACCGGTCGGGGTCGGGGTTGCGTCAGTGCGAGATTGAGTAGGATCGGTCTATGCTTGTCGGGAGGCATGTTGCACCAAAGATCATTTGCAATGTCTCGTTAGCATGATGCAGCTGAAATGTGAATACTAGTAACTAATGACCATTCAAATGAAACTCACCATGTCCACTATACCAATTTGGGGCATCGGCGGAGGGGTCTGGCCGTTTTTCTCGCATACGGACTGCACATTTTGTTTTCATGAGTCAATCATATTAGTTAGTAATGAATCGAACATTACATGCATGATTTGGCTAATATGCAGGAGAAACTTACCAGGAGGAGCTCGTATAGGGCCCGGTGAGACGCGTCATTCCGGTTCCTCTCCGCCTCCAACATACTAGCCGTCCTCTCCTCCAACTCCCTCTCCCTCTACTGAGCCTGCCTGTTTGCCTCCACCAGAAGCTCATGGGCCCTCGCCTCAATGGCGAGCTGCATTGGCCGTGGACGAGGCGGTATCTCAGGATCGGAGCACGTCTGGCGCTTCTTGATCTCTCGGAGAGTTATAGGACAATGTATGAGTCCATCCCCAACGGCCACCGAGCCATGGTACCTCCCATCACCAGATAGCATCACGATCTGTGGATCAAAAGGACTCTGGCTCGGGTTGAAGTCATCCCCTTTCCTTGTCTTCCCAATGTCTGTGTACCTCTCGAGCTTGTTGTGGGAGGAGATGTTGGTTAAGCTATCTGGATGATCGAGGTCATCCTCAGAGAATGCCTTGGCCTTCTTGACTGGGGCAGTATGGGCCATGGCATCAAGGTCGTACAGCGATGGCACGTCCTTCTTGTTGTGTTTCACCTAAAAGAAAGGGATAACATATTAGTTAAGGGCTCAAGATAGCATGAAGAATGAAATTGTCTGAATCATTAAGGGCTCAAACCACATACCAAGTTATCCCCATACTCAAACAGGTTGGAGCTGCCTTGATGGTGTGGCACAACTTGTATTTGGCCACGCTTATCCCTGGCCTTGTTGTGGACAGCTAGCCATTCGGGACAGCACCACTCATCCACCAACTGCTCCCAACAGTCCATCATATACGCACACCATCTCCGGGGCACCTAAGTTAGGCAAAGAGAAATTTCAGTGCTACGCCTATGAATGAAATCAAGGAAACTAAGTACAAGGCCTTAAGAATAGGTAATTACCTTCATGTACTTCTCCTTACTCAGATATTTGGCGTGGCACTTCTTCTTGGCCCTCCTAATGTTAGTCAAGGCGTAGTAGTCTCGAACAGCCTGCACCCTAGCCTCATGCCGTAAGTTCTGAAGTAGGCGCTTGCACTCAGCTTCGAGAACCCTAGCCGCCTCTGCCTCGTGTTCCTCAGGACACGTGTAGAAGGTCTACAATCGAATAAGACAACACTGATTAGTACAATCACTAGGTACTGTTGATTTTTAATTATGTAAGGAGAAATTACCCAAAACCGCCGCCTCACAATGTCGGCCACCGTATCGCACAAGACACCGTCGACCCTCTCCTCCGGCGGGGCCGGGGCAGCCACGTATAGCTCCCAGCTCAGTGCTAGCTGTGGAACCTGAACCTCACCTGGCAACGTGACCCACCCCCATAAGTGGCGCCGGCAAAGCACACCAAAGACCTGGTTGGGCCTGCGAACACCATCGCCGTATTTCCAACCCCTGCAGTATGACAAGGCCAACACATTAGATACTAACTTGAAGAAACATGAAGGAAAAAGGTTAAAAAATAGTAAATGCACTTACTTCTCCGCGTTAGGCTCAATCAACCACCTCTGATCGCGGGTTGCCGGCACGGCCGGGAGCTTCATACCACCACGCTGGTAGACCTTCTTGCCCCCCTCAACCAGCTCGCCTTGCTATAACTATTGTCAGACCAGATGTCCTCACCATCAGCATGGCCACGAGGCTCCTGAGTCACGCGGGGCGAAGACTCTGGGACCGGAGTCTCATGGGACAAAGACTCTCGGGCCCAAATCTCGTGGGACGAACGCTCGGTGACCCGAGGCATGTCGGCCCGAGGCTCGTGGACCGGAGTCCGAGATGGGTCCAAGTCTGACGGATCCACCTGAGACTGAGCACTCTGGTGGTCCGGAGAATCAGTTGGGGGTGGTGGCGAGGAAGGCGCAACAGCTTCCTACCTCTCCCGCTGCCACGCCCACCTCTAGCTGCACCCCTCTTCGTCTTCCCCCAACCTCTCCCGGCTGAAGAAGAAGCGCCCGCCGGTGTCTTCATGCTGTCTACCAGTGTTCTCCGGAGGTGCTGGGGTGGAATAATAGCACCCCTCCTTGCACGCGCCGATGAAGGAGGCTCGAAGCGCTATCGACCCGCGTCCACCATCTATCAGCACCTGGAATGACAAAGAGTAAACAAAATTAGTACAACATAAACATAATAAATATTTAAGTGTGTACCATAATCATGAACATAATAAAAAATTGAATACCTAATAACATGAACTAATTAATAATATATATTCCCCTCGATCCTCGACCCCTCGACCTAGCTAGCACTAACCTAAACCACCCACTAACCTAAACTTATTCTACTTCTTCTTCTTCTTCTTCCCCGTTCTACTTATTCTACTTTTCTTCTTCTTTTTCCATATTTTTTACTTCCTTTAATTATGACCATTTAACCAAAACCTAACACTGATCTAATATAATATAATCTAATCTAGCTAACTATATAACTAATATATCTATTATCTAAACAGAAAAGAAAAAACAGAACTCCTCCTCCTCTTCTTATTATTTTTCATCTTCCTACTTTTCGTTTTTCCTCTTTTCTTCTCATCTTCTGCTCTTTTTCTTCTTCTCCTCCTCCTCCTCTTTTTCTTTTTCTTCTTCTTCCTCCTCCTCCTCCTCCTCTTCTTCTACTTCTTCTTCTTCTTCTTCTCCCTCCTTCTACTTATTCTACTTTTCTTCTTCTTTTTTCATCTTTTTTTACTTCCTTTAATTATGACTATTTAACTAAACTTAACACTAATCTAATAAAATATAATCTACTCTAGCTAACTATATATCTAAAATATCTATTATCTAAAACAGAAATGAAAAAATACAAAAAAAATAGAACTCCTCCTCCTCTTCTTCTTCTTCCTTCTTTTCCTTTTTCCTCTTTTCTTATCATCTTCTCCTCTTTTTCTTCTTCTTCTTCTTTTCCTCCTCCTCCTCCTCCTCCTCCTCCTCATCCTCCTCCTCTTCTTCTTCTTCCCCCTTCTATTTATTCTACTTTTCTTCTTCTTTCTTCATCTTTTTTTACTTCCTTTAATTATGACTATTTAACTAAAACCTAACACTAATATAATGTAATATAATCTAATCTAGCTAACTATATAACCTAAACTAATTAAACCTAAACATAAACTAAAAAACCTAAACTAATTAAAATAAATAACCTAAACAAATTAAACTAAATTATTTAAACTAAATAACCTAAACTAGTTAAACTAAATAACCTAAACTAATTAAACCTGAACTAACTAAACTGAAAAAACTTAAACTAAAAAACCTAAACAAACTAGAAAATAAAAACAGAAAAAACAGGAGAGGGGGTGGCAGGGGCTCACCGTGGGGGGCGGGGAGGGGGCGACAACGGGGCGGCTGCGAGGCGGGGTGGCGACGGGCGACGCTCCTCAGGGGCGGTTGACCCATAGCTGCGGAGGGGAGGTTCGGGAGGGGGGTGGGGAGGCAAGGAGGTGGCGGCTTCGGCGCGGGGAGGGTGCAGCGGCGACGGCGTGGGGTGAAAGAGGGAGGAACGAGGAGAGGAGACAGAGAGAGAGAGGGCGACGGCGGGGGCGCGGCCGTTAAGTCAATTTTGAAGCTTTGGCGTCCGCCTCTCCTTTGTCGTCTGCTAGCGGACGGCAAAGAGGGGACCCGTTAGGGTTTGACAGCTAGTGGGCCACACCCCCTCTTTGCCGTCGTCTAGCAGACGGCAAAGAGTTAGCTGATGGCAAAGCCTACGTTTCCCGCCCGCGGCCTCTTTGGCGTCCGCTTTCTGGTGGCTGATGGCAAAGCCTACATTTGCCGTCCGCTAGCGGACGGCAATCTGCTGATTCCAGTAGTGAAAAAACCCAAAAGTACCTTGTTGTGATTTATTTATTTTTACTTTGTTCTGCGTTTTAGTAATCTTTTATACCTATCTCTATCAGATCTCATCCTTGCAAGTGACCGTGAAGGGATTGACAACCCCTTTATCGCGTTGGGTGCAAGTGTTTGATTGTTTGTGCAGGTGCATAGATTGGAGACTCTCGTGTACCTCCTACTGGATTGATACGTTGGTTCTCAAAACTAAGGGAAATACTTATCACCCTTTGCTCTTCAAGGGGAAAACCAACGCAAGATCAAGAAGTAGCATCCCATGCCAAGCATGTCTCTGAGGCAACGGCCCGGCTGGATGCCAGGGAGAAGACCATTGCCGATGCCGAAGGTAGAGCAGCCGTGGAGCGTGACGCCTTCCCCTCCCTCAAGCTCATAATTTGCTAGGCATTGTAGTCCATCCGCAGAGGGTTTAAGGACCCGCTCGCGACCCATGAGGGAAGCTATGCAGGGCTTTCCTCCAAGCTTGCCAAGGAGCTCGAAGGTGTTGCCGCTAAGGTCGACTCCATTCTGGAGGAGGAGTGTCACGACCTCTTCTTCGCGGCCGCGACACGCGTCTGCAACCACCTATACGTCCGTGTCCCCAGGTTCAAATTCGACGCGGTGACAGGCTCGGTTGCTCTCGAGTTCCGCGCCACCGCAACGGCAGCCATGAAAGACCATGTGGACGCCCTACTAGGGAAGTTTGCCTGCAACCTTGACGCCGAGCCAGCTGCAGCTAAGGTTAGTGGCAGCGACAACGATGTTGAAGACGAGCCCGTCGCAGCTGAGGCAGGTGGTGGTGATGGCCATGGCGACGATGATCCCTCCTCCTAGGTTTTATCCTGCGATGCTTTTCATGCCTCGTGGAGGCGTAAGACTTTGTTTGAATTTGCTAGACATTTGGTGCCTATAATAATTGTTCGAACTTCGTGCTTTCCTTTGCATGCTTAGTTTCCTTCTTGCTTGCCTTTGTGCTCTGCATCGGCAGGGCCCAGCCCCGCGCATACCTCGGCCGGGGTGTTTGGTCGCAATGCTAGGACAAAACCAAGGGGCGAGGGGCTACATGACTAGTGAGCCCCCTGAGTCGCGATGCTCAGGGGTCCCCCTTGACGTACGAGAGGCCCTCATGAAGGGAACATGGGCGACGACGAGGTTTGTCCGGGGCCCTTTGTACCTTTCTTTGTCAGTCTTCGTCTGGGAGGGACGCAGGAAGACCAGGTACCACGGACCTTGTGAGGTGGTGTGCATCCCAGGGGAATGCTGCGAGCAGTGCTGCGAGAAGAGTCGAGAGGCCATCCTGAGGTTCATCCAACCCATAAGGCGCCCTTAGTTGTTTATCCACCAGCGCGGAGCATGGGGCTTCCACTGGGTGTGGGCATGGTCGTTCTTCGACCGTATCCGCTGGCGCAGAGCATGGGGCTTCCACTGTGCATGGGTAGGGAGCTCTGTATTAGAGTCTCCGGGCATGTACATCCCTATGTCGTTCGTATGCTTGTCTGGCACGGCAGAACTTTGAGGAGGTGTTTCTGGGCACTCGTGAGCTAGAGCAGGACTCAGGAGGCCCTACCTCAAGGCGGGTTGCGCCTGAACTTTTGGCGCGGAGCGCTCTTATGAAACATGTGTGATGAGGGCAACCTGCACCGAGTGAACCTCCGGAGGCCATCGCATGAGATGGCCCCACACCAAGGACCCATAGGAAGTGATGTGGACAGGGCTGGCCCGCTAGACAGAGCTCGCTCGCTTGGGTTTATCAATGCTGCAGGGACGCACTCGAGCACAAACGCCCTGTCGAGTCTTCTCATGCAATAACCCGAGGAAGGATATCCGATGCGCGGCTCTCGTGACGGTGAAGTGTCGGATAGCGGTTGTACAAAACCAGGCCGCGCGCCCTTACTCACCCACTCGCGATTAGCTCATGCGAGAACAAGGCACCAAGGACCCCGGGAGGTGACGTGTATGAGAGCTGGCCCACGAGACAAAGCTCAATCGCTTGGATTTAACAATGCTACAGGGACGAACCCGAGCATAGACGCTATGCCAGCCCTTAAGCATGAGGCGGCCGAGGGTGGGTTTGTGAGGGTACAGCGACGTTCATTGTGACGAAGCACCAGGCACACAAGTTGGAACATTAAGGAAATATTATTGAAAGCAGAGCCAGTTTTGATACATGCGCCCTTAGTAGCGGGCCCTGGTAGCTTGAGGATAATGCAGTCTGGGGGGCGCCCTTAGTTGAACAAACAAAAAGCCACTTGGCACCGGTGTTGTAGAAGCATCGAGGTAGCCGAAGAGGTGTGCCGTGGAGGTTGCTCCTCATGAGCCGGGCGGCTCCGGAGGCCTGAGGAGCTCACGAGGCTCGGGGGGGCTAGTAAGGGTAGGGGCCTCTTGAGACGCGCCCACCAAGCGCCAGGCCTCGTGAGACGACATAGCACGCTGCGCCTGGCGCTGGTACGAGGAACCCTTGTTTAGCAGGCCGAACGACAAGCAGATGTAGTTGCACGGGTATCCCCCAATCTGGCCAACGCGTGACGGCCAGAAGAGGTCCTCCGAACCGGCCCTGTTGAGGCCCGGGATGTTGGCGCAGACACGCAGCCCACTGCCCATGTCGGGGGCGGTGGCTGCATTATTGGGAGGTGTGGGGTGGCGTTCGCCGTGCATGGCTTGTTCCTCCTGAAGCTCCTCGATCGCCTTGGTGATGAATTCTCGTGCTCCTGGTGCCTCGCACCGTGCTCCTTGCTTGTGGGGGCGCGCATCAAGGCACGCCTCCAAGTGGTACATGAGCACCTCCCTCGTAAGGCTGTTCAGGTCAGAGGCCCTCCAGACGGTAGCCCTCGAGCCCATCCTGGGGGAGGCGCCGGTGTCGGCGTTCTGGGAACGGGGGTACCCAAACTTGCCTGCCTACGGCCTGCGGCGTGGCTCAAGGGGTGGCCCAGTACGGCCCATCTTTATTAGCACAAGCTCAAGACCCTCGCGAGGGGCCAAGCCTCGCGGGGCGGACGACAGGAAGCTTCCTCAGGCATGGCCTTGCCACGCTGGCTTGCGAGGAGGCGGAGAGATCAAGGCGGGGTACCTCGCGAGGTGTCCATGACGCAAGCCATGACGACCAAGGGCGCCAGGCGGGCGCCAGCCCGCGCAGTGTCCTCATTTCCTCTTTGGTGCAAAGGGGGCAAGCACAGGCGAGAGCATCAAGCAAAGGCAACAGTTTTGGTGCAACAAGACCAAGACCATCACAACGGCAGGAAGGAGGTCATCGTGGAGCCCAAGCCGACGTCACCACCAGAGCCTTTGACAGGCGAGGACCAACTTTAGTCAGGATAAGTGTACTAGATGTTCCCCTTCAAAATGGCCAATTGTTGGCGCCCTTCCCGCTCAATATTTGGGAAGAGGCCCATGGCCTCTGCCTATAAATAGGACTAGCCACCCACAGGGTAGGGCATCTGGCATCTTGGATCCAGAATCCAGAACAGAGCTAGAGATCAAGCAATCTAGAGAGAGAGAGAGAGAGAGAGCAACTGAACTCCCCCTAGCAGTTCATCGCACCGGCCAAGAACAGACCCTCGCGAGGCTATTCTTCCTTGTATTGTTCATCATCAGCCCCTGAGGCAATCCACCACACCACACACTGGAGTAGGGTGTTACACCACAATGGTGGCCCGAACCAAAGATAAACCTTGTGTCCCTTGTGTTGCTCTTCGTGTAGTTTAGATCCTTGCAGGTGACGAAGTGCAGGTAGGTAGGAGGTGTGTTCTCCGCGTGCACCCCAGAGTTCGAACCTAGAGGGTCTACCGGAACCCGAAATCCGACATTTGGCGCGCCAGGTAGGGGTGCGCCGGAATCCATCTTCCGCCGCCCTGTTCTTCGCCACCCCTCGCACCCATGTCAGACGCTCGTCGGGCCCGCGCGGAGCGCCGGGCCGCTCTCACCACCTGCGTCGTCCGAGACGGCCCCCGTCGGGCGCCCCGCCGTTCCTCGCCGCCGCTGTCAACGCCGCCACCGGCCCGCCGGGGAACGAGCAGCAAGCATCGTCCCAGCATCCGTCCGTGAGGCGCGACGGCCGTACCACTACTCCTTCGCTCGCCCCAGCTGGTTCTTCGTCTGGCGCGCTCCGCGCGCCCATGGAGGCTCGACCCGCGCTCATCGCGGCAAACGAGCTCCTGTGCTACCGCCCCGTTGACGACATCTACGAAGAGTGGCTCGACCGCGTCGCCGAGCTCGTCCGCGCCGCAGGGGGCTCCCCCGCGCCATCCTTCTCACTGCACCGCGCAATGCCTTGCGCGGGCGATGAAGCTCCGGGGGCGCCTCAGCCGCCTCCCCCTCAAGAAGGCGCCTTGGCCCCAAGGCGCGTGGCCCCTGGGCGGAACCCACTCCGTCCGGCACCAGTGCAGCAAGAGCAGAGCTGCCAAGAGGTCCCTCGCCCCCAAGAAGCTGCCTGAGTGCTCCCTGCGCCGGCCCGTCACGACCGCGCTCCTGCTCCAGCACACCAAGATCCTGCGCTGCTCCCAGCGGCAGAGCATGGGGACCCGCAGGACCAAGCCCTTCGTCACCAAAGGCCTCCCGTGGCCACAGCAGGCTGCCGCGCCATCACCGCCGAGCTGCGCAGTGTCGTGTGGACCGGCAAGTTCAAGCCAGACCTGCCTCCTCGCTATGACGGCACGGCCGACCCTGCGCAGTTCCTCCAGCTCTACGAGCTGGGCATCGAAGCCGCCAACAGGGACGAGAAGGTCATGGCGAACTGGCTTCCCATGGCGCTCAAAGACGCGGTGCCCTTTTGGCTCCTGAACACAGCTCTGGCACGATCTCCTCCTGGGACGAGATGCGCACCCGCTTCATCGCCAACTTCCAAGTCACTCGCGACCGGCCTCCTGCCGTGAGCGACATGCGCCGCATCAATCAACAGCCAGGAGAGACCCTGCAGAAGTACATCCAGCGCTTGAACAACGCACGCCTCGAGATTCCCAATGTGACCGAGGAGGCTATCATCTCAGCCTTCTCCGACGGTGTGCATGACGTCAAGATGAAGGAGGAGCTGGCGATGCATGAAGATCTGTGCACATCCTTGGAGCTGTTCAACTTGGCGACCAAGTGCGCCAGGGCTGAGGAAGGACGCCTTTCCCTCCTTGAGCTGCCAGCCGCAGACCCAGAAGAGAAGAAGCCCAAGGTCAAGGACGTGAAGCGCAAGGGGGCTGCCGTGCTCGCGGCAGAACCAGATACCAAGCGAGGCAGAGATCAGCCCGAGTCTTCCAAGGGCAGCGATCAGTGTGTACCACGACCTCCACACCCACAACACCAACGAATGTCAAGAGCTCAGAGTCAGGCGAGAAGGGCGAATCGGTTGAAGCCCCGACCGCAATGGTCGAGGCTACTGGCAGAGGAGGAGGAAGAAGCGTGGGGCTTTGGGAAGACCATGGCCCTCACCAAGGGTGGCGCGACCGACCTTGCGAGGACCGGCTGGCAGGATCAGCCTCATGAGGGAGGTTGGAGGGACCCGCCGCAAGGGAGGCCGGAGAGATCAGCCATGAGGATCGCCTGCAAGGCAATGCAGGCCTCCCTCCTCTGCCGCCGCAGCCAAGGAGAAATGAGGACCACCATCAGGACAAGGGGCCTGGGGGCTTCCAGGAGCCGCGCGCAATCGCTTGCATCCTGGGCGGAGCTCAAGCCCCAGCCTCTCAACGCATCTTCAAGCAGTTCGCCCGTGAAGTGAATGCAGTCCTCCCCAAGCTCGAAGCCACGCGCCCTCTCAGGTGGTCAGCGTGCGCCATCACGTTCAGCTCAGCGGATCAGCTCAAGTGCGCGGCCACAGCCGGAGTCCTCCCGATACTTTGTTCCCCAATCATCAGCAACGTGCAAGTCACCAGGACCCTCATCGATGGCGGAGCAGGGCTCAATGTCCTATCCGTAGAGACATTCAACAATCTCCAAGTGCCTTACAATCAGCTTCAGCCAACCAAGCCTTTCTCCGGAGTCACCGATGGCTCCACAGTTCCGATTGGGCAGGTCCGCCTCCCTGTCACCTTCGGGGCGCGCGACAACTACCGCACCGAGCTCATCGACTTCGACGTCGCCCACATTCGCCTGCCATACAACGCCATCCTCGGGTACCCAGCTCTGGCCAAATTCATGGCCGTGATTCATCACGGATACAACGTCCTCAAGATGCCGGGAAGCGGTAGAGTCATCACGGTGCCTTGTGAAGAGAGAGACGCGGTGTGCTTCCTGGAGCGTGATTTTCAATCCGCGTCACTTGAAGACCCAGATCACAGGAGCGGGAGGCTCCCCGAGGCTGCTCCCAAGAAGAAGAATACATCGCCTGGCCCGGCCCCTCGGGAGGCAGGCCCCTCGGTCTGCGCTGTTCAGGGGGCACCTCCTTCGTCGCATAGGAAGGCGCGCCTGACGCGCCCCTCGAGCAAGGCTCGGGGCTCTCTCCTGGAGGGCCACCGACTTTGCTAAGATCACGAGGGAGGCGCTTGGGCACCACTTGGAGGCGTGTTTCAAAGCATGTTTCCCTCGGGAAGGAGCGAGGCAAGGAGGGCCAAACCCTCAGGAGTTCATCAGCCAGATCATTCAGGAGCTGCAGGAGTCAAGAGTCATGAGTGGCAGCCGCAGCTTACCCACTGTAGCTCCCCATCCAAGCGAGGATGGTGGGCTGCGCGTCTGCATCGACATACAAGGGCTCAACCGGGCCGCCTCTCAGGAGCGCCTCTGGCCCTCACGCGTGGGGCGCTGTGAAGGTCCACCCCACAACTACGTTCGCATGCCTTACGGCATGCCGAACACGGCTGCCACGCGTCAGCGCCTCATGGGGAGCATCCTGGAGGCTCAAGAGGCCAGGCGTTCCGCGGTCCTAGCGGAGATGGACATGGTCCGCGAGGAGCCACCAGCGCCTCCGGAGCCTCCCGAGGCTCCCTGGCGCTGGGGCTCGTGAAGATCGGCTCCCGCAGCCCACGACGTCTGCTACTTCAGCATCCCTTCGTCTTCAACGTTATCGGGTGACATCCTTCAAGTTTCATTTCCAGCTGGGAGCACCCCCCAGGGCTGCATCATTCCTAGGCCGCGTGGGTCCGTCCCTGCGGCGTGTATCCCTTTTGCTTCATGTTCCTAGCTTACTTTATTGGGGGCGCCCCTCGGGCTGCATCATCCCCAAGCCACTCGGGCCAGACCCAGCGGCATGTACCCCTCTTGCGTTTATTCGGGTTGTGCGCTTGACCCATCATGATTGTTATTTGGTGCCCGTCCACGGCACCCCTTCTTCCTTCATGTCGGCCGCTTGCACGTTAAAGGGGGGTACCTGAGCATCGCGACTCATGGGCTCCTACTGGCTCTCCAGCCCTCACCCTCTGGCCTTGTCCACGGCATCGCGACCTGGCATACCAGCAATGGCTGAGACCCGCTCGAGGGCCGGGACCCGAGGACGTAGAGCGTCCACATCTAACCAAATTTGCAGGAACACATCACAAGTTAAGGCCCAGTGCTAGGCGCAACCCGCCTTGAGGTAGGGCCCCGTGAGTCCCGCGCTGGCTCACGGGTGCCCAGATACACCTCGTCATGCCCTACCGTGCCAGCCACGTGTCGTATGGGCTGTACACGCCCCGGGGGCTCCTCCCGGAGGGGAGCCCCCTCCCACGCACCAGTGGAAGCACCATGCTCCGCGCTAGCTGACGACACCGCCGAGGAGCGGCTATGCCCGTATACATACGGAAGCGCTATGCTCCGCTGGTGATAAACAACTGAGGGTGGCCCCCGGCCGCATCAACCTCAGGGAGCCCAGAGCTCAATGTCTGGCCTCATCGCAACGCCTCCCCTCGGGAGTGCCGCGCGAGGGGGCTGGGCACGGGGGCTACGCCTGGGTCACGCCCAGACGCACGCCACCCAGCCAGGCCCCTCGGGCCTGGTTCATCGCACGCCCCTCCCCGAGTGGAGCCAAGGTACGAAGGCCGTTTGAACGTCAAGGGGGACTCCTAAGCATCGCGACTCAGGAGCCTAACTGGTGACGTAGCCCCTCACCCCTTAGTTCCGAAAGGCTAACGGCGGTTGAGGTATGCGCGAGGCCGGGCTCTGCAGACGTAGAATGGTAAATTCACCCATACATCTCACCTCCCTACTTGCTGTTCATGCGCCAAGGGGGACTCCTGAGCATCGCGACTCAGGAGCCTAACTTGTCACGTAGCCCCTCACTCCTTGGTCCCGTCCTGGTTCCCGGTCGGGGCTAACAGCGGTTGAGGTATGCGCGGGGTTGGGCTCTGCCGGCGTAGAACATAAGCAAGTAGGAAGGAAAAGCGCAAATCTCAAGGAATTCAAAAGAAAATATGACAGTCCATGACTGTTTCCACAACGCCAAGCGCAAGTTTAAACGCCTCCCCGAGGCATGATGCATGTTGCAGGAGCTGAAAGCAGGGCAGGAGCCACAAAGGAGTCACTTGTTGGTGACGGAGCTGCGCTGGGCGGGTTCGCCTCGTGAAGCCTCAGGATCGGTAGCGCCTCGCTTCGGCTTGGTGCTGAAGGCCCGGAACTTCGCCAGCAGAGCCTCCGCTCGTCCCTTCACGGCCTCAGCAGCGGCAAGCTCGCCGCTCACGGGCTCCAGCAGGCTGTCAAGGTCGACGTCGGGGTCGCGAAGGTAGACGTGGGTAAGGACGCGCGTCAGCGCTGCAGAAGACAGGACACGCGCCTCGGCCTCAGCCGTGGGGCCAAGGCCAAGGGTGACATCTTCAAGGGCGCGGACCAGGAAGGGAAGCAGCTTGGCAGGGCCATCCTCGGCGCCGGCCAGCGGGCTTTCCAGGCCGCTGTCGTAAAGTGACCTCAGAAAGGTGCGAGCCTTCGCCTCCATCTCCGTGAAGGCCACGCGGTCCTCGGCGAGGACCAGCGCTTTGCCGTCCAGCTCGACCCTCTTCGCCTCCAACTCCTGCTCCAGCGCACCCAAGCGGTCACGGCGCTTGTCAAGCTTGGCATCCCGGTCCTTGGCGGCCGCCTTGTGAGCCTTCATGTCTTCCTCCGTCTCTGGGCGGACGCGGGCCTCCTTGGCAAGCTGGTCGCGCGGGCCCTCCAGCTCGCTCTTCAGCGCCTTGCAGCGACCTCGGACATTGCCTACCTCCCCCAAGGCGGCGTCGCGAGCGGCCTTTGCCCCAGGGACGACCTGTCTCTCCTCGTCGCAAGCCGTCGCGGCCTGAACCAGCGCCGCTCAAATCGAAGCATCAGAGCGAACCCAGCCGGAGGCCAGCTCCAGGCGTCCGGCCACCAAGCGAGGGTCGGCGCCCAGAAGATCTTGCCGCAGCCGGTCCAGTTCAGCAGCAGCACGATCCAGGACAGTGGGAGGAGTCGGAGAGACAGTAGTTGGTGGAGTAGGAGGAGAGGACGGCAGCATAATCACAACATCCTGAGGCGGGACCTTCTGCGCCCCGACAGCTGCGGCAGTGGCATCGGGCAAGGATACCTCGAGAGTTGCTTGGGCCATGGGGGCTAAGCTCGCCCCAGCTAGCTCTGCCAGGTCTCGCGAGGATGACCGGGCAGGAGAGGCCCGTGTCTTGCCGTCACCTTGTTTCACGAAAGGAGGCGCTGCCTCGGACGAAGCCACAGGAGCTCCCTTCAGCTTCTTCGCTGCAGGCGCCAGCCTAGCCAAGGAATACAGATATCGAGCCTCAGTGACAAAGCAAGAAATAAAACAAGAATCAAGCACTTACTGGTCATCGCTTGCGGGCTCGAGCAACCTCCGGCCGAACTTGAAGCCCGAGAGCCGGCTGCAGGGATCAGCCTCAAGAGGCTCGGGAGCAGGAGGCGCGTCTGCAGATCGCCTCGGGCAGGGCAGACCAGCTGGGGACCAGCCCGTCTGTCCTTCTTCGGGATCAGGGGCAAGCTCCCGCTGCCCCGCTCATCGCCATCCTCATCATCGCTCGGCAAGAGGCGGAGAGCGCGGGACCTGCGCCGGGGGAGGGGCGCTCTCGACTCCCCGTCGGTCGCCTCAGAGTCGAGCCCCTCTCCCTGCTCCTTTTCCTCCTCCTCTCTCCTGTAGTCGCTGGAGGACACGTTCACCGTCGCCAGGGCCGCCGGGTCCTCGGGAACCTCCGCGGGCACAGGCCCGTCCCCGTTGAAAGCGGGCATGGAGTCCACCACCTGCTCCCAATCATCTCGAAGGAACAGGGGTACAGGAGCGCCCTCCAGCCTCGCCATGTCTCCCCCGACCAAAGATTGGAGGACCGCAGCCAGATCTTCGTCGGCCAAGACTACGGGGCTCGGGCGAGGCCTCCACGGCAGAAGCGAGTACTGATGAAGCGGGGCCACCCGGTGCTCCAGGAACTCCCTCAGGAGCGACGCCCCGGTCAGCTCGCCGTCGCCATGTTGCCTGGCCACAGGTCCGCGTTCATCTTCTCCAGCACTGGCTTCGCGCGGGGATCCACGAGTTCCGCATGAGACCAATCGTCGATGGGCGTGGGCTGCTCCGTGGGCAGGATCAGCCGAGGATGGATGCGCCCAGCATCTACCATGACCCACTTGCTCCTGAAGCCTTCAATCCTCTTCCCGGGCTTCGAGATGGCGTTGGAGCTGCCATACGCGACAAAGCTCGCGCACGCGGAGATGGACCCGCGAGAAACCCGGAGGTAGAAGTAGTGGCGCAGCAGGGCCACTGAGGGCTGCACCCCGACATGAGCCTCACAATAGTAGGCGAAGATCACCAGGAGAAGAACGGAATTGGGGTGGAGGTGTAGAGCTTGCAGTTTGTAATGTCGGAGGACAGAAAAGAAGAACTCAGAAAAGGGAGGCACCAGACCGGCAGCAATGGCGCTCACGAAGAGCGGATAGAAGGTGCTTCCTTGGTCCTAAGGAAGGGCGGAGCCAGCCTTGAGCACCACTGCCCCGTCGTTTCCTTGCGCCGCCATAATCCGGCGCGCTCGGGCAAGGCTCTTCTCCGACACGTTCAGGGAGTCCAAGGCGGGTGGGTACCAAGCTCCGGCCGGGGTCTGGCGAGGCGCCATGTCTTGCTAGGGCACGCAGTCAAAGTAGATCTGGAGATTTCGGAAGCAGGAAGGAAAGGCGCAAGAAAGGGGATCTGGGCAATGACTGGAGAAGGCAAAGGAGGCAAAGCCTAGATGGCTTCCACTCTTTTGTCGATTCGCGCAGTTGCTAAGGCGCCCACGTCCAATCAGCCGCCATGCGGTGCCCGAGACCGCAGGCTGTTAGGGCCTGCGGTGCTTCGCACTTGCCCCTGCGCTTTTCTGCTAAGCCAAGTCCAGGCGCGTCTTGGGCCCGGGGGCTACTGTCGACGTTCTGGGAACGGGGGTACCCAGACTTGCCTGCCTGCGGCCTGCGGCGTGGCTCAAGGGGTGGCCCAGTACGGCCCATCTTTATCAGCACAAGCTCAAGACCCTCGCGAGGGGCCAAGCCTCACGGGGCGGATGACAGGAAGCTTCCTCAGGCATGGCCTCGCCAGGCTGGCTCGCGAGGAGGCGGAGAGATCAAGGCGGGGTACCTCGCGAGGTGCCCATGACGCAATCCATGACCACAAAGGGTGCCAGGCGGGCGCCAACCCGCACAGTGTCCTCATTTCCTCTTTGGTGCAAAAGGGGCAAGCGCAGGCGAGAGCATCAAGCAAAGGCAACCGTTTCGGTGCAACAAGACCAAGACCATCACAACGGCAGGAAGGAGGTCATCATGGAGCCCAAGCCGGCGTCACCACCAGGGCCATTGACAGGTGAGGACCAACTTTAGTCAGGATAAGTGTACTAGATGTTCCCCTTCAAAATGGCCAATTGTTGGCGCCCTTCCCGCTCAATATTTGGGAAGAGGCCCAGGGCCTCTGCCTATAAATAGGACTAGCCACCCACAGGGTAGGGCATCTGGCATCTTGGATCCAGAATCCAGAACAGAGCTAGAGATCAAGCAATCTAGAGAGAGAGAGAGAGCGACCGAACTCCCCCTAGCGATTAAATCAGCTGCCAAGGACAGACCCTGGCGAGCCTGTTCTTCCTTGTATTGTTCATCATCAGCCCCTGAGGCAATCCACCACACCACACACTAGAGTAGGGTGTTACACCACAATGGTGGCCCGAACCAGTATAAACCTTGTGTCCCTTGTGTTTCTCTTCGTGTAGTTTAGATCCTTGCGAGGCGACGAAGTGCAGGTAGGTAGGGGGTGAGATCTCCGCGTGCACCCCAAAGTTCGAACCTAGAGGGTCTGCCAGAATCCGAAATCCGACAGTGGGGCACGCCTTCCCTATGCGAGAGGAAGGTGTGCCCTAATAGCAGACGCGAGGCCCAAGGCATCACGGGTAAGTTTCTTGATCCCATACGATTCTTGGCGACGAGCTCCTTCTTCATTGCGGGGGTGGCCTAGGGAGGCAGGATGCCACCTTCACCGTCAGGGCTCTCGTCTTCCGCGGCGCGGTAGGCATGCTCAAGGGAGCAGACCATGCACTTCTTATCGCAAGCAACCGTGATGATGCGTCTTCACACAGGCATCTTGATGACGTTGTAGGCATGGTGGGTTGCCACCATGAACTTGGCGAGGGCAGGGTACTCGAGGATGGCATTGTATGGGGGGCCAATGTGGGCCACTTCAAAGTCGATGAGCTCGATGTGGTAGTTGTCACGCTTGCCGAAGGTGACAGGGAGGCGCACCTGAACCAGGGGGACAGTAGAGCCATCCGTCACCCCAGAGAACGGGCTGGTGGGCATGAGCTGATCATAGTGCACCTAAAGCCTCTCAAAGGTCTTGACAGAGAGCACATTGAGACCAACGCCGCCGTCGATGAGGGTCTTGGTGACGGAGATGTTGCTAATGGCGGGTGTGCACACCATAGGGAACACGCCGGCGGCGGCCGAACACTTGAGGTGATACTTTCGAGTCAAAGGTAGTGGCATATTGCAACCACCTGAGGGGGCACGCGGCCACAAGCTTCGGGAGGCCGCGGGCACCACCAAGGATGCATGCAATCGGGCGAGGTTCTTGGAAGCCCCCAGCCCCATCGTCTTGATGGTTGTCGTCGTTCCTTCTTGGTGGTGGTGGCAGCGGAGGGAGGCCGAAAATTCCTCGAGGACGGGCCTCACGAGGTTGATCACGCCAGGGGCCGTTGCGAGGCTGGTCACGCGAACCATCCTCGTGAGGCTAGAGTCGCCAGCCCTGGTGAGGGTTGCGGTTGTCCCAGCGGCCTCCCCCGTGGCCTCCTCCACGGCCGAAGCCTTGGTCGCCACCCTCGGGGAGGCGGCCCAGGCGCTCGTCCTGGAGCGCCCTGAGATCCTGGCACTCGTTGGTGTTGTGGGTGTGAAGGTTGTGGAAGAGCAGAATGGGTGGTTGTCCTTGATAGGCTCGTTGCGGTCGCGGCTGCGCTTCAGCTCAGGCACGATGGGGCCCTTGCGCTTTACCTCCTTGGCCTTGGCCTTCTTGTCTTCATGGTCGATGTCCGCGTTCTTGACGAGGGAGAGGCGGCCACCTTCCGCCCTGGCGCACCTATCCGCAAGGTTGAACATGTCCAGCATCGTGCACAGGTCATCGTGGATGACGAGCTCCTCACTCATCTTGACGTATGTGATGCCCTCGTTGAACGCCGAGATGATGGCTTCGTCTGGGGCTTTCGGGATCTTGAGGTGAACGTACTTGCGGAGGGTCTCACTCCGCTGCTGCTTCATGCGCCGCAAGTCGTTAACGATGACAACACGGTCATGGGTGCCCTTGAAGTTGGCGATGATGCTCTCACGAAGCTCATCCCAGGAGGAGATCGACCCCTCCGGGAGGTACAGGAGCCAGGACCGCACGCCGTCCTTGAGAGCCATGGGGAACCAATTCTCCATGACCTTGTTGTTGCTGTTCGCTGCCTCAATACTCAGCGAGTAGAACTGGAGGAACTCTACAGGGTCAGGGTGCCGTTGATGCGCGGGGGAAGTTTTGTCTTGAAATTGCCGGGCCAAACGACGCGACACAACTTACAAGTGAAGGCGCGGCAGCCCGCGGTGCTCATTGGTGCGACCCGCGTGAGGGGAGCATGGTCCTGACGCCCATGCACTGCAGCCCCCCAGAGCTGCCCGGTCTTGGTGCTGGCGTGGCGGTGCGGGAGAGCATGTGCGTCATACTGCGGCTGCTGCACTACCTGGCAGCTGGCCTCATCCCGTGCCGATGAAGGCGCTCCGCGCAGCAGGTCGCGCGCACTCGCTTCACGCCTGGGCTCATTGTTGGCACTGCGCAAAGTAGGAGGAGGAGCGCCATGAGCCACTGAGCCACGTCGCCCCTCGCGGGAGGGCGGGGGACAGAGCAAGTGGGAGGGCATCGGGGCCTCGCCGACGTTGTTGACGAGCTTGGTGATGCGGCCGAGCTAGGCGTCATAGCCTTTGTTGGCAGGACAATAGCGCAGTAACTCACGCGCCATGAGGAGCGGGGCCTGCGTTTCCGCCGGCCCATGACGAGCGTGGGAGGACGACGCCGTGGTGGGAGTGAGGGAAGGAGAGGCGGTGCGGCCATCACGCTGCACGGAGGGCGGCAGCGAAGAGTCCTGCTGCTCATCAGCAGCAGGGTCGGTGGCAGCGTTAGCTGCGGGAGAAGCAGAGCGGCGAGGAACACCATGGCTCACGGGCGCCATCTGGGGGCCGGGAGCGGCCTGATGCATGGCGCGAACTCGGCGGACGTCGGCCATGGGAGCTACAAAGTAGGAACAAAACAAAGCGGGAGGGAGAGCTTCGACACGCCCCTACCTGGCGCACCGAATGTCGGAATCAGGGCTCCGTAGACTCAACAAGGTTCGCACTCTAGGTCATGTGCGAAGATCTATCCTAGCTTCTACCTCAAGCTGATTGCCTCATGGCTTGTCCTCATCGAGTTGGTGTGAGCGGGGGAGAGAGATGAACAAAGAGATTTACCCAGTTTCAGGCCACCTTGCGTTGTAAAACCGTAATCCTGCTTTCCGGTGGATTGCCTCGCGAGGAGGATGAGGATGAACTAGTACAGAGGGTGAGGTACATTGGGAGAGCTTAGAGGGAGAGAATGGATCGACCCCTCTCTATGGTGGAGACTAGCCTATCTTTATACTATGCCCATCTCTCTTCCCTCATTGATTAGGCGGGAAGGAATACCACAGTGGCCAATTTTAAATGGGGACAAGTGGTATATCTTATCCTGATGAAAGGTGGTCTTCGCCTGCAAAGCTTTTTGTCGTCAGACAGATATGGGCTCGATGATGACATCCGTCCTGTCGAGGTCATGGTCTTGGTCTTGTTGCACCAAAAAAGAAACCTTTGTGGGATCCCTCGGGAACCCGCGTATGTCCTTGCCTCCTTAGCACCAAAGAGGAAACTGTCCTGGAGTGCGCCCGCTGGCGCCTGACTAGCCTTGGTCATCATGGTTCACGTCATCGCAAGCCTCGTGGGGCCAGAGGATTGCATAGAGATCTCCGCTCCTCGTGAGGAAGCTCGGGGAGCCGCTCCTCTAGAGGTCTTGATGTTGCTCGCCTCGCGAGGCCGGGGGCCCTCGCGAGGGTTTTTCTCTTGGGGTCCTGCAGCTGGGACGTACCAGGCCGTCGATGAAGTCATGTCCTGGGCCGCATGCAGGCAGGTCTGGGTAACCCGATCCCAGAACGCCGACACGCACAAAAAATATCTCTCTATCTTCATTGCGTTTGCACACTCCAACCCCACCCCTTTACTATCTTGCAAATTGCATGCTTTATCTTTCCGCTGCCTATACTCTTGTCATGCTTGCTTGAAATGTATTGTGTACGCCTTACCATGTGCTAAACTCAACTTTAATTTCAAGAAATAAAAACTGCCATTTTTACTTGTGAAGGGTCTAATCACCCCCCTCTAGACCCCTCTTCACAATCCTTTCACATGGACTTATAGCTCTAGTGCATCCGTTGCATGGAAATCCTTACTCCATGGGCATCTCCATAGCCCGTTGACTAGCCTCGCCAATGTGGGACTTTCTTCTTTTTTGTCTTCTCCACACAACCTCCAACATCATAGTCTATTCCAACCATTTTGGCACATCCATGGCTCACGCTCATGTATTGCATGTGAATAAAAAACTTGAAGCGCGTTAAAAAGTATGAACCAGTTGCTCGGCTTGTCATAGGGGTTGTGCATGATAAATACTTTGTTTTAAGAAGATGTAGCATGACAAGACTATATCATTTTGTAGGGATAACTTTCTTAGCCATGATATTAAAAAAACATGATTACATTTTAGTATGCTTGAAGTATTATTGTTTTTATGTTAGTATTAAACTATTGTTTTGAATCTTGTGGTAGCATTCCACATCAAAAAATTTGTTTTAGGTATCATTCCACATAAAGAAGGAATACATGATAAACATGTTAGGTAGCATTCCACATAAAAAATTTTGTTTTATCATTTACCTACTCGGGGACGAGCGGGAATTAAGCTTATGGATGCTTGATACGTCTCCAACGTATCTAAATTTTTTTATTGTTCCATGCTATTATATTATCAATCTTGGATGTTTTGTAAGCATTATTATGATATTTTATATCATTTTTTGGGACTAACTAATTAACCTAGTGCCCACTGCCAGTTGATGTTTTTTCCTTGTTTTTGTCTTTACATGAAATCAATACCAAACAGAGTCCAAATGGAACGGAACTTTTTGACGATTTTTCTTGGACCACAGGACACCCTAGAAGCTTCAAGAGGAGCTCAGAAGAGCCATGATTTATTATATCTGTGTTGGTATTTCCCCAAAGAGAAGAGGATAATACAACAACGGTAATTATTTCCCTCAGTTATGAACCAAGGTTATCAATCCAGTAGGAGAACCAAGCAACACAATACAAACAACACCAGCATACGAATAACAAATACTTGCAACCCAATGGGTAAGAGGGGTTGTCAATCCCTCTTCGGTATTGAGATAGATTAAATTGTATGAGATTTGATAAATAGATCTAGCAAAAACACAAAATAAAAAAAGTGTAGGAAGGTATTTTTGTTTTTTTGGAAGAAAATAGATCTGAAAATAAATATGATAGGAAATAGACCCGGGGGTTGTAGATTTCATTAGTGGCTTCTCTCGAGGAAATAGCATACAGTGGGTAAACAAATTACTATTGGGTAATTGATAGAAGAGCAAATAATTATGACGGTCTCCAAGGCAATGATCGTGTATATAGGCATCACGTCCAATATTAGTAGACCGACTCCTGCCTGCATCTACAACTATTACTCCACACATCGACCGCTATCCAGCATGCATCTAGTGTAATAAGTTCATGGAAAAACCGAGTAATGCAATAAGAACGATGACATGATGTAGACAAGAACTATTCATGTAGGAATAGACTACATCTTTTTATCCTTAATGGAAATGATACATGCATGTCATGTGTCCTTCTGTCATTGAGAATGAGCACGGCAAGATCCAACCCATCACAAAGCACCTCTTCCCATTGGAAGAAAAAATAATCTAGTTGGCCAAACCAAACCAAAGTTTCGGAGAAGAAATACGAGGCTATAAAGATCATGCATAAAAGAGTTCAGAGAAGACTGAAATAATATTCATAGATAGAACTGATCATAAGCTCGCAATTCATCGGATCCCAACAAACACACCACAAAAAGTCATTACATGAAATAGATTTCCAAGAACATCGAGGAGAACATTGTCTTTAAGATCAAAAAAAGAGAACAAGCCATCTAGCTACTGCCTATGGACCCGTAGGTCTGTTGTAAACTACTCACGCATCATCGGAAGGGCAAGGGTGATGATGAAGAACCCCTCCGTGATCGTTGACTCCTCCGGCAAAGTGCCGGAAAAGGCCCCTAGATTGGATCTCGTGGTTCTGGAACTTGCGGTGGCTGGAATTGTGTTTCATCGACTCCCCTAGCGTTTCTAGAATATTAGAGTATTTATAGAGCTAAGAGGCGGTGGAAGGGGTGCCTTGGGCCCCACTACCCACCAGGGTGCGCCTGGGGGCCCTGGCGTGCCCTGGTGCCTAGTGGGCTCCATAGAGCCCCTCTAGTGCACTTGTTGGGCCTCTTGGGTGCCTTCTGGTTAGAAAAAATCACCAAAAAGTTTTGCTGCATTTGGACTTCGTTTGATATGGATATTCTGTGAAGTAAAAAACAAGCAAAAAACAACAATTGTCACTAGGCATTATGTCAATAGGTTTGTCCCAAAAAATGATAAATTTTCTATTAAATGAATGTAAAACATCCAAGATGATAATATAACAACATGGAACAATAACAAATTATAGATATGTTGGAGACGTATTAAACCAGAGGACGACCACAAGCTCAGGGGGCACGCCCACGGGGAGGGGGGCTCCCCCCAAGTTTGTGGCCCCCATGGCACTTCCATCTCTATTTTTTCTTCTATAAATACCCAAATATTCCTCAAAGACCAGAAAAATACTTTTCCGTTACTGCAAGTTTCTGCCTTTGTGAGATCCCATCTGGGAACCTTTTCTGGTACTCTGCCAGAGGGGCATTCGATCACGGAGGGCCTCTACATCAACCTTGCCGCCCTACCGATGATGTGTGAGTAGTTTACCATAGACCTACGGATCCGTAGCTAGTATCTAGATGGATTCTTAGCTCTCGATCTTCCATACAATGTTCTCCTCGATATTCTTGGAGATCTATTCAATGTAATCTTGTTTTGCGGTGTGTTTGTTGAGATCCAATGTATTGTGGGTTTATGACCAGATTATCTATGACTATTATTTGAGTCTTCTCTGAACTCTTTTATGCATGATTTATATAGCTTAGTATTTCTCTCCAATCTATTGATTTGGTTTGGCCAACTAGATTGATCTTTCTTGCAATGGGATAAGTGCTTTGTAATGAGTTCAATCTTGCGGTGCTCAATCCTAGTGAAAGAAAGGGACATGACACGTATTTGTATTGTTGCCATTAAGGATTAAAAGATGGGGTTTGTTCATATTGATTGGATCCCCTCTACATCATGTCATCTTGCTTAAGGTGTTACTTCATTCTTGTTAACTTAATACACTAGATGCATGCTGGATAGCGGTTGATGTGTGGAGTAATAGTTGTAGATGGAGGCAGAAATAAGTCTACTTGTCTCGGACTAGATACCTATATACATGATCATTTCCATAGATATCGTCATAACTATGCGCTTTTCTATCAATTGCTCAACAGTAATTTGTTTACCCACCGTATGCTATTTCAAGAGAGAAGCCTCTAGTCAAAACTATGGCACCCGGGTCTATCTTTTATCATATTATTTTCAGATCTACAAAATCCAAAACAAAAAATTCCTTGCTGTAATTTATTTACTTTTGTTTTATTTTAGCACTTTTACTTACCTTTTATATCCATCACAATCAGATCTCATCCTTGCAAGTAACCGTGAAGGGATGGACAACCCCTTTATCACGTTGGGTGCAAGTATTTGTTTGTTTGTGCAGGTGCAATTATTGGAGGCTTGTGTGTTCTTCCTACTGGATTGATACTTTGGTTCTTAACTAAGGGAAATACTTATCTCTACTTTGCAGCATCACCCTTTCCTCTTACAGGGAAAAACCAACGCAAGTACAAGAAGTAGCAAACCACAACAAAGATTTATTCCACCTTTACATATGAAAATGATTTAGAAATGTCGTGATCTTCAAATTCAGCAGGTTGGATACACTTTGAGTCAAACCGTTATTTCATCCAATACAATATGCTCACACAAAAAATAGTTCACCTTATGTCCACTCATACAAGTACTAAGGATTACCTCGCCTAAAAAAATCAGATCATTACAACACATGTACAAAAAATATAGGGTCTTACAACATAATCCATTCACACACATTACACAACATGCAAGTATACTAATCTAATGACAATTTCAACCGGTATCTAAAGAAGAACTAGGATTACCCTGGGCTTCAGATAGCAGAAGCAGCAGGACCTCTTCCATCTTCAAATGCAAAATTCTTACTTCATCCAATTCTTGGTTTGATTGCATAATGCGTGCAGCTAATTGCATAATTGCTAGCCTCAAAACAAGGATTACCTCATTCATGGCAGCCACACCATCTCTTTCTGCCTCTATTAGAGCCTCAAGAACCATAATATCCGTGCTCTGACTGCTCTCAAACGGTGTTGCCTCTGAACTGCTACCATCTGGTAACATGGATGGCGCACTGCTTCCACAAATAGATCCTAGGGTGTACATTGCACTACAAAAGGGACACATCCGTGACATTTTGGGCCGAATGATTTTTCTCTGTCATGCTTATGACACTTCTATGACAATAATTGTGACAAAAGCATGTATCATCATAGATGTGGTGGGCTCCTACTTTTATAACAAAAAATCATGACAGAAAATGGGCTTTTTGTCCTGGGCGGGCCGGGGACGCACCTACATGACATTCTTTGGGCCGTCCATGACAGAAAGAATCATGGTAGAAGCGAAGGCGAGGAAAATTTCAAGGAGTTCCCGTTTACGATGGGTGGTTGGGGCCGAGCAATGCACTGAGGGATTGTGCATTTCTCTCGTACACGTGCGCGTGTGTGTGCGAGGCGTTGATCTCTAACTGAACCCGAGTGAGGCGTTCACTTATTGAACCCAAGCGATTGCACTGACTACGCGTTACTGAACCCGAGCGATCGATCGATTCATGGCTATTAACTGAACCCGATCGAGGGGTTCCTTCGCTACTGCAGCTAACTGAAGCGGATCGAACCTGCTGCCTCTTGATGAAAAGTGAGCGTTGTTGGGGGTTGGATGAATAGTTACCGGTGGGGGTTGGATGAATAGGACCCTGTGGTAGTAGAGGTCGTTGTGTTGGATGAATAGGACCCTGATCGAGAGGAGGCCGCCACACACCCGAGCCAGTTGGGGTCGGATGAACAGGACCCTATGGAGGGCTGGTTAACAGGACCCCGTGTGGAGGGCTGGTTGAACGGTAGCCGGTGGAGGCTGGATGAACAGGACCCCATGGTGAACAATAGCTGGTGGAGGCTGGAGGAAGTGAATGGTGGATGAACAGTAGCAGGTGGAGGCTGGAGGAAGTCGACGGTGGATGAACAATAGCCCGTGGAGGCTGGAGGAGACGGTAGATAGTGGATGAATAGTAGCCCGTGGAGTCCCGTTTTGCCTCACCGCGTACAGTCCTCTTCTGATGGCTGTCGTTCATTGACCATGTTGAAAACGCCGCACGGATAGCACCAGGCGGTGCATGACAGTGACGCACGGAACGACGTGGGCCTGGAACATGCGGAGGGTAGTACGAGGGTTGACTAGTTCGGCTGCATTGTGAGGCTGCCATTGCCTCAAAATAACAGCGGGTGTGGGTGGGTAGAGGGATGGCCTGGCCAGCTGCGGGAGTAGTAGGGGGCAATGAGGCCTGCGTGACAGCACAGCCAGCCACGGAGGCAGGAGCACGCTTTGGTTTGGACGACTTGAGGAAGAAAATCGTAGGTTGAAGAAGCAGGACGACCGTTGGATGTTAACAATCAAACGGTCACTGGTGATAGAATTGTTTGTTGACTAAGTTCACAAAGCCCTGCATACGCATCAACTTAGAAGGGCCACAATTCGGCCTCCAAATCTGGTCGACCCGAGCTGTCATGGGGAGCACTCGTTATTTTTCCCTTAATAAGGAGGCACTTCCTTCTATGCCACGATATGGCTGGTGGGTCCCAACTGTCATTGGTAGGATTCATTCTTTTCGGTGTAATAAGGAGGTACTTGCTTGCGTGCGGCCATGGACCATGTGGGTCCCAACTGTCAGCCTCTCCATGTGCATCCCTCTTCCGATGTTGTCGTTTGTTGACAACCTTGACCATGTCGTGCCGAGAACACCAACGCGATGGACGATGTCGAGACCCAGGAAGGGAATGACCCGGAGGCGGCGAAGCCACAATAGTGGAGGGATGTGGTGAGTAGAGGGATGGCACGGCCATGATCGGAGTAGTAGGGGCGATAAGACTGTGTGACAAATGACCCGGCCACGGGAGGCGGGAGCAGGCAGTCCCGCTGGCGCTGGATTTGGCGGCTGGAGCAAGAAGATCAGAGATTGAAGAAGCACGACGACCGTTGGATTGATATCCAATGGTCACGTCTGCTAGAATCGTTTGTTGACGTATATAATAAGTAAAAAAAATCTTCCATACACATCAACTTAATAGGCCCACAAGTCAGACCATTCCCTGTTTTTTAAATAATTTAAAGCTCATTGCCACTTCTTATGCAATTTATTGCCGTCCATTTTTTTGTTGGCGAGAGCCAGGGTTAAAAATTTAAACTAAATTTCGCATATTTGGTGGGGTCCAAACTATTTTTAATACCAAAATGTCGAGCCAGATTTAAAGTACTTTTAAGATTGTGAAAAAAATCAGAAATTTGAAAGTAATTGCCAATTTGTCGTCTGTTTTTATATTTACAGCCCATTTCATATTACTTTCAAGATTTGTAGTTGTCTTGAAAGAGTTGCAGCCCAGCAGGGCGTAGAAAAATAAGTATGCCTGGATTGGGTATTCTTCAGAAAAAATAAACTGGGCTCATTTTCACGAAGAAAAAATAGATGGGCTGGTCATGTGGTGAACATAAAATATAAGCCTGGGCAAGACGGGCCACATCCCAGTTGAAACCCTGCTCGGTCTCAACAATAAGAAAAATATACTGCTCGTGCAGCTACGTCCCATGTTCCTCTTGTTTGTTGACCATGTTGACAACGCGAGAGGGCGGCGCCACGGCGAGCACACCAAAGCGCGCGGAGGACAATGGCGAGGCCTTGGACGTCGGTATTAACGATTTAGGAGACGGTGGGGTGGTGATGCATGCACTGAGGCGCAGCTAGCCATGGGAGGCGGAAGCAGGCAGCCCCGCCGGCGCTGGTTTGGTTGTGGCGATTGGAGGAAGACAGGACTGAAGAAATATAACAGACTGTAAAAGGAGCAGGAGTACTTAACAACCTTAACTGAAACCAGCAGGGGCACTTAACAGCCATAGCTGAAATAGTATGAGTACTTATACAGGTTCAACCGTACAAAGTACGTCTCAAACAGTGCTACTTTGCCTACAGTTAACCAAGGGTGAGGACACCAAGCCCCAGGACAAGGCCCAGGCGCTAACCCGCGCATCCACAACCTTCTAAAAGCGGCTTCATCTCGCAATGTTGTCAATAAATAGGATATTCACTTCAGAGCCATGGAAAAGCATGAGCATAACCTTCTGTCCTATTCTCCAAGATGGACGGGCCTTCATTATTTAAGACCACCCATGAATAAGTATATTTTCACCTCCAAGGGAACTGGAGTAGGTCGACATGAACATCATGTTGTGACCAAGCGCAAGTCTGACCCGACCATGGTCAGGCATCTGTATAGGTATAATCGAACTGTGCAATTTCTGTTTCAAGAAGATCACAGCTGTAAAACTATGTATAAGCAAGAGTTTATGAACAACATATATAACAGAAAACAACTCGTACCATAAGTTTCTCGACACAGTTGGACCTGTTCAACATGTGCAACAGTGACACATATCCCACGTGGCCTTCCACCATTGAAACGCCCCACAAGGACCTCAAGACGATCAATAGAGTGTAAGAACTGGTGGATGTCGTCCCAGTCAACTTCCGTGCCATCAGTAACAATTGAGTTCTTATAGAAGAACAAATGAGTAGCGTGCTTAAGATTGACATAACCTACACGTGCCACCAATTATAAGAAATATTAGTTAGAATTAGCATCTTTGTGAGATATGGGAATAACAAATCGTTGCTACTTCTAAAGTTAAATTGTGATTACTTATATAGAATAAGTGGATTAAGAAGTAATCGAGGCAACAAGCAAGAACCAAATACAAAACTAACATGGATGAACTACTGGAACGATGTCCGGGTGGAAGATCACAATGAAGATGATAGCAGGTTCTGCTATTTCCTTCAACATTCGTGCACCAACTTTCAGTCCGTAAAACTTGATAAAGTTTATCCGAGTTCGGCCATAAAAAGCACCAATCTTCTTGGCTCATGAACCCAACTCGGAACTTATAGCCATGGCTTGTCTTCAATGTGACCATTAAACTAGTGTATTCAGTTATGGCATGGCCAACCATCTTGAGTACATGTGTTCTGGCAGAGCAAAGAATGCACTGCAGGAAAAACAATATGAGAACACAATGTATTTGCTATCTAAATCTAGAAATAATTTCCTCCTTCACATTAGTGGACCATGGTACTAGTACCTTTTATCCAAATATAGCAATCCAAATTTCCAAATTAGTTGACAACATGTTCAAAACCCCCCACCCTCCCGGATAGAAAAGAGGATTCTTGGAACATACTGTGCGCATTTTAAAATCCTGTGTTAGGATGAGAAGGAACAAGTGTGGCGTCTCGCCGAGGGCACAGAAACCTGTAGGGTCCTCGCACTTTGGGCACTTCATATGAAACACACTAGATTCAGCAGGAAAAAAAATGCATCAACGATGGCGACTGCCATCCTAGGATTATCCGCGACTAAGGGACTTGGATTTATCGGGCATGGATGAAGAATTTGTACCTGGTTCTCCATGAGAAAACCCTATGCAATCGATGAGACGAGGTTTTCTTTGAACAACTAGAGGAAGGAGAAGGGGATTCAGGCCCAGTGAAATATTGCTACTTCGTCCGTCCAGCTTACTGCTAAAGCTGGAAAGGTGGGGTTTTTTGTGATTTGATGGCTCATTGAGAATTACTGCAGCGCTACGACCGGGGTGAGTCTACCGTGATGTTGTGCACTGTAATTTGGTGCATGGCACGTGGACCCCATTGTCGGATGCCCCACATATCAGCGAAAGGAAGTAGAAAGGCAAGAGTAACTAGTTACACATAAATATATTTTTGACAGAGAGATACTCCCTCTGTAAAGAAATATAAATTTTTTTTATATCACAACTTTATACATAAGAAAAATCAAGGGGAATATATATAACATAATATGGGGGTTTAGCTGAGAATATAATACTCATACACGCTCACGGTTCTGGACTTTGGGCCACAGGCAGATGGGCCTGCAAGGTTGGGGGCCCATGTGTTCTAACTCAGCGCATTTCATATTGCAAGCTATTGGTACTGCACTGGTTTTGGATGTTGTCGCAAGGCGAATACAAAAAATTAAATAAAGCACGACAACTGTTAGAATGAAATCAAACAATAGTTCCTAACGAGCAATCAGAGTTGCAATTCTTTCACGATATCCTATGTGATAAATAATAGGAAAATTGCCTGTGCGTTGGAACGGGAGATACATTGATGAAACGCTATCATGTCAGCGAGAGCATGCAAGAAAGTAAACAAGAAAGGATTTTTGCATGGTTTTTCATCAGTACCACATCCTGACGTCCTTCTTTAAACTGGTTGCATACAATGATGGAACAAACGCATGTATCATTATCTAAGATGTGGCCAAGGATCCAAAACTGCTTCACCATGAACTGCGGTTGTCCAGTATCACCGGCAAGGTGTCACAGCCTTGGCGAACACGTAGCTTGCAGAAGTCCAAGCATGATGAGGCACCCTCAACGTCGCTCCCGGTCTCCTACTCTTCCTTTACCCAATGATTTGACCTAACGGGCAGACCAACACAAAACGGGGCTAGGCGACATCCTGATTCGGCCTGGGGGAGCACGAGGGCACGTAGCAGTGCAAAGTTGGTGCCCTTAGCGAGGCCTAGATGCATGGGCATACAATCTAGTGTGTCCTCTCTCTCGTGCACGCTCCACCATCTAGTTATATCACAACACACATGCTTCAATACGGACCGAATGCTAGTTGCAAGTAGGGCTGGGCATTCGGTTAGACCGCACCAATCGGTTCAGTGTTTTGGCTCCTTTTGAAATTCGGTTTTCTGATTCTCTTGACCGCTCGGTCATCCAGAAAAACAATGAACGACACTTCGGTTGACCAAGAAATCGGTTCAGTCCTCGGTTATAAATACAGAGACCCGATGTTGGCTGAAAAGAAAGAAATTGAGAGACAAATATTGGAGAAGAAACATGCTGCGGGTGGATGGTAAGACGAAAGTATTGGCCTCGACTGCATGCAAGCCATGGACGTCGTCCTCCATTGCCGTGGGGAAGACATGGGAGCCACCGGCCACCACTGGGGCAAGGGGGCCGCCGGCCGCCACTACCGCAAGGGGCCATGGGGCCGGGGCTGCCACCGCAAATGACCCATGGCCCATGGGCGCAGAAGCTCAGACGACCGCCTCTGGAAGGGATTGCCAAGGTAGGAAAAGGGAGGCAGTGGGACGTCGTGATGTACGTTCGTCAAGCACCAAGCCCGGGGCATATTCTGGATAAGGTACCGAGGTTGCGTGTCTGCGTCTGCTTCTGCCATGAAAAGGCTGGGGAAAATCCTTGTGTAGATGATGGGCGATTAGACTGTCTAGTTGTAGTAATAACATGGATGACTATTGGGCTGAATTTACTAGGCCTTAATAAAATACGGTTAATTCAGAAGATTCGGTGCATAGAGTTGTGGGGACCCCGACTCATAAGTCGTGATCACCGAATGCACGTGTACAGTGATCCCAGAGATCAATGCTCACTGAACACACAGAAGCTGAATAACAAGAGGCTTACATCCATACATACCGTATTACACAAGTAGGACCATTATGGTCAAGTCTTGAGTATAACATTGCAGCGGAAATCTTCGTCGATAACTTGGACCCATGCCATCTGCCTTAACCCTACAGGCATTCTGACTGGGAAGCGTCCTAGCTCGCATGTTCGTCACCGAAGTATTCTTCATCATATCCTGTTCTTTCATGCCTAGCCAATAAAATAACCCGATGGCAAGCCAATGAGTACTTTGAATGTACTACTTAAGCAACCCATGTTTTGGTTCGAGATACAATAATGCATGATATAGGTAAATTTTTGCGTAAAAGCTAGTTTTGAGTGCAATGACATGTTCAACAACTTGTAAGACATGCATCATGAGAATTCAAGTACCCATGAGGACAGGTTACATATATCAACATAAATAGAGTGGGCACCAACCCAACTCAATCATGTCAAGTCCTTTGACTTGACCCAAGTAGTTTTATCAACTCACACACACGGTTGTAAACTACGGGCGTAGTTTAAGCAGCACCTAACTGTCCTTGACCGTGGACACGGCTATTCGAATAGTTTTACACTCTGCAGAGGTTGCACACTTTACCCACAAGATCCGGGAACTTCCGTGTCATCCACGACCAGCGGTACTTCAAGTACCGGGGTAAGCACCGATCACTATATTTCCCTAGACGACACTAACAAGGAGTCCACTTTCGTTGTTCCGTATCCTCACGATGTACATCATACGAGACTCACTCGAGATCGTAACATCAGAGAGGACACAACGGTGTATCCGGTGCCTGTGAAAACAGTCATGGCCGCCCTACCGGCACGACCCGTCCCGAGAGAGCACCAACTCTCCCCGTTACTAATGTCACGGGCCCCAAGCTAGTATCGGCCTAAGTAGTCAATAATGCCCTTTCCCATATAAGGGTAGAGTGGTTGCGCATGTAAGGTTGGGACAATCGACAAATCTTAAATCTAATCCGTTTTCGAAACAACACACACATCGGCCTCGCACGCCACTTCGTCATCAAGTGGCTACCCAACTCATCATCTCCCTCGGGCATAAGTGGCACCCGACGGGTTTTCGAAAAGTCCTTTTAAAATACTTTTGTCTCCATCTCTATGCATATTCCGTCCCTTCTGCGTAGCACTACTTAGCATCCTATCTACTCCCACCGGCATAACCCTCATAAGAAGGTAGGGTCATGCACAATGCAAGTATCAGTGAGGAAGAATGAAGGCAACCCACCAAAGTGGCTACCATCTCATCATGTTTCCGATGCAACAATAATAAAGTGCTATATGAGATGCATAAAAAGGGTTTCATAGACATGGTCAAAGGGCTGCTTGCCTTGTCCTTCGAGTCTTCAAATCTTACGGTCCTTCTCCAAGTACTCTGTCTACTTCGTCAACTAACGCCGGAAACAAACACAATAAGCAACACAACAAGGCAAAAGTAAAAGTGCTCTAAAAATATGGATTTGACTTTTCTAGGACTTCCACGGTTATATGAAAAATAACCAGGGTGGTTTCACTAGAATTGGATTAGTGAATATTTACGCACATTTCAATATGATGGAATCAAGGGGTTTATGGATTTGCAAGAAGTGTACAGAAACATATTTTTGAAAAATGAGCAAAGGCACCCATTTAACAAAGGATGATTTTAGAAGCATCTAGGAATTGGTTTCACTAGATTTGGAGTTCAAATGATTTCTCTATGAGTCTGCAAAGTTGGCTATATATGAAGAAACAGACCATTATTTGAGGTGATACAGAAAGTATTAGTAAAAATGTTCAAAAACTAAGTTTTGAACTTATAGACATCTAGGATTTTGAATCACGGAATTTGGATAAAAAATGGGCTCTCTGTGATTTTCTAAAGTTTATCAAAGAAATGGAAAAAATAGGATTTGCTAATTATTTGTGAAAGAAATATTTCTGTAAAAATGTGCAAGTAGCACCATGTGATAGGGAATGAATTTAGAAACTACTAGAAATTTGAATCATCAAATTTGGAGTTAATTTGAATTGTTTAGAGATTTTTGAAGTTCACTGGATAAAGAAAATGAGAAAAGGGTTTTATACCTAATCTCACCGCTGAGCGTAATTTAGCCGGGCAGCGCACTGGGCCTGGCCCAGCTCCTCGCGGACCCCCGATGGGAGGCCACGCCGAAGGCATGTTCCCGGGTAACGCTTTCCCCGAAGGGAAGCGTAGAACGGCTGGCCCGTCTCCACTTAAATGACATGGCCGGCCGGCGGGGTCACTGACCTGCGGGCCCACCCGCAGGGTGTTCTTCCTCCTCCCGCGCTCGCGACGGGAGGGGATCGAGCCCGTCTGCGCGCCGGCCGGCGCCTTCCCCCGGCGACACAGGCCACCTCTGGCCAAGCCGCGGCCACCGGAGGTGTCGCCAGGGAGCGGTGCATCAGGGGCTCCCCAGGGATGGCAGGGAGGGTGGCCGAGGCACGGCGGGCACTGGCCAAGGCGGGCGGACACCCAGGTGATGATGGGCAGGGGCACAGTGCCCCGGCGGTCAGGGAGATGGGGGGGAAAGGGTCGCGGCCTGGATGCTTTCTGGTGAGGAGGAGGAGGGAGAAGCCCGCCCTTGCCCGAATCGGAGTGGAGGCGGCGGCACTCCGGCCATGGAAGGTGCTGGAGGGCACTAGGGGGAGAAGGAGGATGTCTGAGGGGTGCACGGGAGAGAGGAGGTTCGAAACCAAGCGAGAGAGAGGGTCGGGGTGGCTTAAAATGGGCGAGGCAGCGGTGCACCATGGGCAGCGTCCATGGACGTGCTCGGGTGAGCTCGTGGAGGGAGAAGGAGGGCGAGGGAGGAAGGGGCCGACAGTTTTGCGTGTCGTGGACGCCGAGGCGGCCTCGGGGGACACGATTCCGGAGCCCAAGGTCGACGGGAGGCCTTGGAATGGGCGTGCTACAGTCAGGAGAGCATCAGAAGGCGTGCTCAGAGCCTTGAGCTCTGCACGCCATGGCATTGTTTATGCGCCAGGGGCGTGTCCACTAGTGTCTGGGGCTTTGTGGCTTGAGTAAAAAAAGGGGAGGAAGCATTGGATGCCATGGAGGGCCACTGGAATGAGGAGGGAGGTGAGAAGGGAGAAGAATGCTGCGGTCCAGAAGGGTAAATGGGGGTGTTTTACCCCTCAATCATTGAGTGAGGCCAGAGAAGAGTTCTTTGGAGATAGGAGAAGACTAGGAGGATCTGTGGTAAAAATTTGAGCTCAAGGAGAATAGTGTAAGTGGTCAAAACGCTGATTTTTGAAAAGTGATGAGAAGGTGTTTGATGCAAATTTGGGCAAGCAAATTAACTCCACTTGACATGAGAATTAACAGGATCAAGTGTCACACATAATTGAGGTTGACCACCAAGTTTGAGTCCATTTGAAGAAAGTTGCCAATGTAACTTTGGTAAACCCTAGAAACCAGCAGATATGGCTTTACCAAGATTTAGTCATGCAAATATATTCTCCTTGATGCACCACTTGGTGTAGTGTCATCATTTGAGGATTTGAACATGTCCACAAAAATTCAGATCAAAAGGACACACTTGGCAATGTAGAGTTGTTCAAATTTGGTTCTGGACAGAAAGGGTTTTGGGGCATTTTGGTGGACCAAAATGACCTTGATTTAAGTGAGGCTTTGCAAGACCATCACAATATGCATTTGTGACTTGCTAGATTTTTCTTGGATTTTTATGAAAATATTTCCTGTAGAAATATTTCAAATCCTTGAAATGGGCAGAAATGTTTTGGGAGGTTTTGTCCAATATTTTGATCATGACCATATGTTGAAACTCTTATATATGGAAAATATATGTCCACTGAGTTTCCCTGATTTTTGTCAAATATTTTTGAAACAATAAAATAATTTTTCCCTATTAAATACCATTTCTGGCCTTAAGAAAAAGCTTTTAAATAAAATAGGAAAATAGCTTTTAAAATTATATTTTTGTGGTTTATGGGAGTCCTGCATCTAATAGGACTCAAATATACCATTTGAAAGATTTTTCACACCACAAATTAAGTAATTGCAGTGCAACTCACAATTCAAGGGTTTTTGGAAAACTAATTATAGAAAAAACTTTTTTGCCAAATTATTTTGTAAGAAAATACTATATTGCACTATACACATGGCATGATCATTGGGCAGAAGTTTGGGGCAAGGAGATGAAGTGTAGAAGGTGAAACTATGTTGACTTTTAAGAGCACTTGAAAAACACAGAGAGAAAACCAACTCAAATAAAAAGTCAAATAATGCAAAAGTTTTTGTTGGCCCAAATTTTCATTCTTTATTAATGCAAATGAAGTGTTACAAAATGCAGGTTGTGATAGACCTACCCCCCTTACAAGAATCTCGTCCCCGAGATTCCCAAACTAGGCTTTAAAGAGATACGGAAACTCGGATCTAAGGTAGTCTTCACGTTCCTGTGTGGCTTACCTTGATGTGGTTGCTCCTTTGGACCTTGAAGTACTTGATGGCGTGGCTTTGTGTTTGTCGTCCTGCTTGATCCAGATTGCAATTGGGGTCTCGCATTATGTCATATAGGGCTGGAGGTCGATGGCTCGGTGATCGATGTCCTTGTTGAGACCGGGCTAGTTAGGAAGTTGGAAACACTTTCGGGGGTGTGTCGCGTGGAAAACGAAGAGGGCCGATGAATCTTGGCGTGGGTTTCCTTGTCATGAAAATGCTTGGTTCCCTTGAGAGGAGTGGTTTGTAGATATGCACAGTCTTTGACAAGGAAGTTCACTCCTTGACGATGATGGTTGGTATAGTTCTTCCTCCTTGACATGGCGGTCTTCAGATGTTCCCTAACCGGCTGAACGGTTCTTTTTCCGTCTTCGGGTAGGCAAGTATGTCATCAAGGAAAGATGGCAACTAACTTGTCCGAGTACTCCGTGAAGACTTGCCCACGGGGTACATAGGGTATAGGTTGGGGTATCGGTGGTGGTCATGGTTGGGTATTGGCCAAGGTTTCCTTGTCCTAGAGCCAAAGCCCAAGGTAAGGATCCGACCATGTTGTGGCTTGGTAGGGCTTAAGGGTTTCAAGGATTCTAGTGTGTGAGCGAACGTTTGTCACCTTATCCTTAAGCACGATTCCTGAGATGCCAATTGTTCTATCTAGTCCTTTAAACAAATAACCTTATACCACCGAAAGCATCAACTCTTGTAGGCCAGCTCCAATCATCCCTCATGCTATTATTATCCTCATGACTCCCAAGGGGAGTTCTAATAAATCTATACATGTCAACTATCCCCAAACTCATATGTATGGCTACCCTAAAATCCATGGGTAGAGCATATAAGCTGCTAAGCTTGAATTTAATCACCACAATCCAAGTGCTCAGTCTATTGATCCAAGGTCCATGATAAAGCATCTCTATCCTAAGGAAACACGTTGTATACCACTCCAAGATCTTGTTTCCTTCCTATGAATCAACTCTATAAGCCCATTAATTACATAATTCATTAATTCTACAAATCCAATGTTTATGGTGTTCCACATGATCTTCTAATGTCCTATAATCTTCAAATACTTGAAGCAGGTTATCTTTACTATAGTCAGTCCACCAATTTCCATTATCATGGTCAAGTGAACTCCAAGGTGGGGCTTATATCAACTCCGACAATTAATCCAATCTCCTAGTTTATTGTCCTCCAAGAAACATGGTATCATGATCAAGATCATCAGTCTAAATCCAATTTACTCCGAACCAGGTAGAATTACTCTACATCCATACTCCACTAGGATAATGTATTGAATCCAAATCTCATGTCCAACGAGAATTCCTACCTATTCCCCCAAGTCATTTCCGTAATGTCAACTATCTTCTATCATATCCACAGCTCGGTCAAATCCGTATACTTCCAAGAATTTCATGTTGCGATTATAATTGTCCCACAAAATCCAATTTACTCGAGGTAATGAAAGCTATCTTGATCTATACTCATGATCCCACCAAGTTCATCTACCAACATCAAAGCCTCATAATCCACCAAATAGTCTCATATAATTCCTCAAGTCATTGATATAAACTCATCAAGTCATGCGTCCTCTATTCCTATATCCTCAAACTGGTCTTCCCTATGGCATCGTCAGTCCTGGTGCTATATTAGGATGATAATGTGCTTGTTCACTATGTCCACTAGTTCCATAATGAACCCAGTGTTGTGCAAGGTTTACAGAGACTTAACTGGTTCTCTTGCAATTCTGTGGGTTAAGCACATGGTTAAGGACTGGGGTATCTCATGAAGTCTCGAAGGGTCTAGGAATGGGTTTCTAGTCTGGAGGGTAAACATAACTCTACTAGGCTGCTTTTGGTCGAGGAGGCTGCAACAAAAAGTCTTGAGTGCTAGTTGGTGCCAAGTAGACTCCTTGGTGCATCTTGTCTTGCTGGTCTTGAGTTGGGGAGAGAGATGAGAGGGATAAGTAGCATAACGGGGATGCCTAAAGGGGTTCTATAGTGCAGGTGCAAACAAACAAGTTCCAAAAAGGGCCAAACACAAACAACAAAATAAGGCGGGTGATATAGTTGCGTACTTGTTGCCTAGGGCAAAAAGGGCGACTGATATCAAAACACAAACAAATAAAAGCAAGCAACACACAATCATGGTTCTATTCGAACCATCATGCGGACTTCATTGCGCGCATAGGGGGTACGACTCATCCTACCATAGGGGTTCTCGAATTCAGTAGTCGTGCTTTGCTCCGTGCCTCGTGCAGTCTCCTGGGTTTTCCTCAGGTGTTGCTACGTCTCTTGTAGTTGTTCGATGAAACAATCCAGGTTGGCCTGAAGAATCTTCAACAATCTCTCACCTGATGAGCTGACGGGGTGGAGTGGCTTCTCGTAGCAGGCATTGACTCAGTCTTCTGTTGTCTTCTTAATCATGACAATCCCTTTTTGTCTTCTAAGGCGTCGATGGTACCAGGTTTGCAATCCTTTATGCAAGGACATTAACAAGGCATAGTAGAGGTCCAACATGTCGGTTATGTTGATGACAACATCGACACCAAGAGCGGGGGATGAAGAGAACCGTTTTCCTGCTCACTATAGTGAGGCGGACCAAATGGCGAGGTTCTCATCCACCGGTGGTTGTCGATACAACAACGGTAAGGACATGGTTGCTCTATTAGCGATGTCTATCATGGTCTTGCATATCTTACACCACGATCGTCATAGGACAAGGTTGCATTATCACAGGGCAAATTCAAAGGTGTCACCATCCTTTGGGTCTTCATGTCCTCATTCTTCAAAGGCGTATCTTCTGTTGGCATCGTCTTGTTGTGGTGTCGCGAATCTTGGGTTCAGAAGAGGTGGGTGAGTGTTTGGCAAGGTGTACTCCTTCTAGGCTATCCACGAGGATTACAAGGAATCCCGTGGTCAGGGGCTTGAGGGTGCTAGCGACCGTTTGCAATAGTTTTGAAGGGAAGATTTCGATGGGGAAAGTATACCTTAGTTTTTGAAAAACTGAGAAGGGAAGAGAAGTATAGATAGTTCTGAAAACTTGTAATAGTTTTGGAAATAGTTTTACCCTAACTAACGACCATGCTAACTAAGGCTTCCCTACGGTCGGGATGGCTCGATACCAGCTCTGTGGGGACCCCGACTCATAAGTCGTGATCACCGAATACTGCGTGTCTGATGATCCCAGAGATCAATGCTCACTGAACACACAAAAGCTGAATAACATGAGGCTTACATCCATACATACCGTATTACACAAGTAGGACCATTATGGTCAAGTCTTGGGTATAACATTGCAGCAGAAATCTTCGTCGATAACTTGGACCCATGCCATCTGCCTTAACCCTACAAGCATTACCGGGAAGCGTCCTAGCTTCGCATGTTAAATCACCAAGTATTCTTCATCATATCCTCTTCTTTCATGCCTGGCCAATAAAATAACCAGTGGCAAGCCAATGAGTACTTTGAATGTACTCGCAAGCAACCCATGTTTTGGTTCGAGATACAATAATGCATGATATAGGTAAATTTTTGCAGAAAGCTAGTTTTGAGTGCAATGACATGTTCAACAACTTGTAAGACATGCATCATGAGAATTCAAGTACCCATGAGGACAGGTTACATATATCAACATAAATAGAGTGGGCACCAACCCAACTCAATCATGTCAAGTAATTTGAATTGACACAAGTAGATTTATCAACACACACACAGTTGTAAACTCTGGACGTAGTTTAAGTAGCACCGCACAACTGTCCTTGACCGTGTACACGGCTATTCGATTAGTTTTACTCTCTTCAGAGGTTGCACACTGTACCCACAAGATCCGGGAACTTCCGTGTCATCCACGACCCGCGGTACTTCAAGTACCCGGGGTAAGCACCCGATCACTATCTTTCCCTAGACGACACTAACAAGGAGTCCACTCGTTGTTCCGTATCCTCACGATGTACATCATACTAGACTCACTCGAGATCGTAACATCCGAGAGGACACAACGGTGTATCCGGTGCCTGTGAAAACAGTCATGGCCGCCCTACACAGCACGACCCGTCCAGAGAGAGCACCAACTCTCCCCGTTACTAATGTAATGCGGGCGCCGAGCTAGTATCGGCCTAAGTAGTCAATAATGCCCTTTCCCATATAAGGGTAGAGTGGTTGCGCATGTAAGGTTGGGACGATCGACAAATCTTAAATCTAATCCGTTTTAAACAACACACACACTTGCCTCGCACGCCACTTCGTCATCAAGTGGCTACCCAACTCATCATCTCCCTCGGGCATAAGTGGCACCCGACGGGTTTTCGAAAAGTCCTTTTTAAAATACTTTTGTCTCCATCTCTATGCATATTCCGTCCCTTTGCGTAGCACTACTTAGCATCCTATCTACTCCCACCGCATAACCCTCATAAGAAGGTAGGGTCATGCACAATGCAAGTATCAATGAGGAAGAACGAAGGCAACCCACCAAAGTGGCTACCATCTCATCATGTTTAGATGCAACAATAATAAAGTGCTATATGAGATGCATAAAAGGGTTTCATAGACATGGTCAAAGGGCTGCTTGCCTTGTCCTTGAGTCTTCAAATCTTACGGTCCTTCTCCAAGTACTCTGTCTGCCGTCAACTAACGTCGGAAACAAACACAATAAGCAACACAACAAGGCAAAAGTAAAAGTGCTCTAAAAATATGGATTTGACTTTTCTAGGACTTCCTGGTTATATGAAAATAACCGGGGTGGTTTCACTAAATTGGATTAGTGAATATTTACGCACATTTCAATATGATGGAATCAAGGGGTTTATGGATTTGCAAGAAGTGTACAGAAACATATTTTTGAAAAATGAGCAAAGGCACCCATTTAACAAAGGATGATTTTAGAAGCATCTAGGAATTTGTTTCACTAGATTTGGAGTTCAAATGATTTGTTTATGAATCTGCAAACTTGGCTATATATGAAGAAACAGACCATTATTTGAGGTGATACAGAAAGTATTAGTAAAAATGTTCAAAAACTAAGTTTTGAACTTATAGACATCTAGGATTTTGAATCATGGAATTTGGATAAAAATGGGCTCTCTGTGATTTTCTAAAGTTTATCAAAGAAATGGAAAAAATAGGATTTGCTAATTATTTGTGAAAGAAATATTTCTGTAAAAATGTGCAAGTAGCACCATGTGATAGGGAATGAATTTAGAAACTACTAGAAATTTGAATCATCAAATTTGGAGTTAATTTGAATTGTTTAGAGATTTTTGAAGTTCACTGGATAAAGAAAATGAGAAAAGGGTTTTATACCTAATCTCACCTTGTTGGCGTAATTTAGCCGGGCAGCGAGACTTTGGGCTGGCCCAGCTCCTGCGGACCCCTGATGGGAGGCCACGCCGAAGGCGTATTCTCGGGTAACGCTTTCCCCGAAGGGAAGCGTAGAACGGCTGGCCCGTCTCCACTTAAATGACGTAGCCGGCCGATGGGGTCACTGACCTGCGGGCCCACCCGCAGGGTGTTCTTCCTCCTCCCGCGCTCGTGACAGGAGGGGATCGAGCCCGTCTGCGCGCCGGCCGGCGCCTTCCCCTAGCGACACAGGCCACCTCTGGCCAAGCTGCGGCCACCGGAGGGGTCGCCAGGGAGCGGCGCATCAGGGGCTCCACGGGGATGGCAGGGAGGGTGGCCGAGGCGCGGCGGGCACTGGCCAAGGCGGGCGGACACCCAGGCGATGATGGGCAGGGGCACAGTGCCCCGGCGGTCAGGGAGATGGGGGGGAAGGGTCGCCGGCCCCTGGATGCTTTCCTGGTGAGGAGAGGAGGAGGGGAGAAGCCCGCCCTTTCCCGAATCCGAGTGGAGGCCGGCGGCGGCACTCCATCCATGGAAGGTGCTGGAGGGCACTAGGGGGAGAAGGAGGATGTCTGAGGGGTGCACGGGAGAGAGGAGGTTCGAAACCAAGCGAGAGAGAGGGTCGGGGTGGCTTAATATGGGCGAGGCCGCGATGCACCGTGGGCAGCGTCCATGGACGTGCTCGGGTGAGCTCGTGGAGGGAGAAGGAGGGCGAGGGAGGAAGGGGCCGACAGTGTTGCGTGTCGTGGATGCCGAGGCGGCCTCGGGGGACACGATTCCGGAGCCCAAGGTCGATGGGAGGCCTTGGAATGGGCGTGCTACGGTCTTGGGAGAGCAGCATGGCGTGCTCAGGCCTTGAACTCTGCACGCCATGGCATTGTTTATGCACCAGGGGCGTGTCCACTAGTGTCTGGGGCTTTGTGGGGTGAGTAAACAAAGGGGAGGAAGCATTGGATGCCATGGAGGGCCCTTTGGAATGAGGAGGGAGGTGAGAAGGGAGGAGAATGCTGTTGTCCGGAAGGGTAAATGGGGTGTTTACCCTCAATCATTGAGTGAGGCCGGAGAAGAGTTCTTGGAGATAGGAGAAGACTAGGAGGATCTGTGGTAAAAATTTGAGCTCAAGGAGAATAGTGTAAGTGGTCAAAACGGTGATTTTTTAAAAGTGACAGAAGGTGTTTGATGCACATTTGGGCAATCAAATTAACTCCACTTGACATGAGAATTAACAGGATCAAGTGTCACACATAATTGAGGTTGACCACCAAGTTTGAGTCCATTTGAAGAAAGTTGCCAATGTAACTTTGGTAAACCCTAGAAACCAGCAGATATGGCTTTACCAAGATTTAGTCATGCAAATCTATTCTCCTTGATGCACCACTTGGTGTAGTGTCATCATTTGAGGATTTGAACATGTCCACAAAAATTCAGATCAAAAGGACACACTTGGCAATGTAGAGTTGTTCAAATTTGGTTCTGGACAGAAAGGGTTTTGCCCATCAAGGAAGCAAAAGTGTGTGTTCTTAGATAATCTTTCATGCATTTGATCAAGAAAAGGCAAAGGATAATGATCTTTCCTAGTTGCTTTATTTAATTTTCTGAAATCAATTACCATTCTATAGCCTGTAACAATTCTTTGTGGAATAAGTTCATTTTTATCATTAGGAACAACAGTAATACCTCCTTTCTTAGGGACACAATGAACATGACTTACCCATCTACTATCAGCTATGGGATAGATTATACCTGCTCCCATAAGTTTTAATATTTCTGTTCTTACCACTTATTTCATCTTCGGATTTAACCGACGTTGAGGAACAACAAAGGGTTTAGTATCAGGTTCCATACTAATCTTGTGCTGACATAGAGTGGGACTAATGCCCTTTAAATCATCAAGAGTATATCCAAGAGCAGCCTGGTGCTTCCTTAGAACTTTCAGTAATCTTTCTTCTTCATGTTCTAAAAGGTTAACACTGATAATAACAAGATATATTTTCTTTTCATCAAGATAAGAATATTTCAAAGTGTCTGGAAGTTGTTTTAATTAAAACACCGAATCACCTTTAGGTGGAGGAGGTCCTCCAAGAGTTTCAATAGGAAAATTGTGTTTAAGCAGCGGACGTTGTTCAAAGAAAACTTTATCTATTTCGTTTCTTTCATGCATACGTAAGTCATTTTCATGGTCTAGCAAATATTGTTCTAAAGGATCAGTAGGTGGAACAACAATATAAGCAAGACCAATTAATTCATCCTTACTAGGCAATTCTTTTTCATGATGATTTCTACTAAACTTGGAAAAATTAAACTCATGAGACTCATCACCAAAGCTAACACCCACAGTTTGTTTCTTACAATCTATCTTAGCATTACCTGTGTTTAAGAAAGGTCTACCAAAGATAATGGGACAAAAGTCATCTTGTGGGGAAGCAAGAATAAGAAAATCAGTAGGGTATTTAATTTTCCCACACAAGACTTCAACATCTCTAACAATCCCAATTGTTGATATGGTGTCTCTATTAGCAAGTTTAATAGTAACATCTATTTCTTCTATCTCAGCAGGTGCTATATCTTTCATAATTTCTTGATATAAAGTGTAAGGAATAGCACTCACACTAGCACCCATGTCACATAAACTTAACAATGATCTCCTATTTTAACTGAAATAACAGGCATGCCAACAACAGGTCTATGTTTTATCTTTTCTATCAGGTTTAGCAATTCTAGCAGTTTCTTCGCAAAAGTAAATAACATGCCCATCAATATCTTCTTCCAAGAGATCTTTAACCATAGCAATGCTAGGTTCTACTTTAATTTGTTCATCAGGTTTAGGTGTTCTAATATAGCTTTTGTTAACCACAGTTAAAACTTTAGCATGTTCCTTTATCCTAACAGGGAAAGGTGGTTTCTCTATATAAGCAGAAGGAACAACTAGATCAACATTATAAAGTATAGTTTCTTCTTTAACTGGTGCTGGGTCTTTAATTTCTTCTTTAATAGGTGGGTGATATTTAAACCACTTCTCTTTAGGTAGTTCAACACGAGTAGCAAATGATTCACAAAAGGAGGCTACTATCTCAGAGTCAAGTCCATAATTAGTGCTGAACTTTTGAAAAGCATCGATATCCATAAAAGATTTAACACAATCATACTTAAGTTTAATACCTGACTCTTTACCTTCTTCGAGTTCCTAATCTTCAGAGTTGTGTTTAATTCTTTCCAAAAGATCCCACCAGAATTCAGTAGTCTTCTTCATAAACGAACAAGCACAAGAAGTATAAAGCATGGTTCGATCATTACGAGAAAGCCGAGCATAAAAATTATGGATAATAATTACTCTTGAGAGCCCATGATTGGGGCATGAATATAACATTGACTTAAGCCTCCCCCAAGCTAGAGCGATACTTTCTCCTTCACGAGGCCAAAAATTATATATATAATTCTGATCACGATGAACTAGATGCATAGGATAAAATTTCTGGTGGAACTCCAATTTCAAATGATTCCAATTCCATGATCAAATATCATCGCATAGCCTATACCATGCCAATGATTTTCACTTCAAAGATAAAGGGAAAACCTTTTTCACAACTTGATCCGTGGGTAAACCTGCAAGCTTAAACAATCCACAAATTTGTTCTACATATATCAAGTGCATATCAGGATGTTCGGTTCCATCTCCTGCAGAAGGATTAGCAAGCAGTTGTTCTATCATACCCGAAGAAATTTCATATTCAAATTTTTCAGTAGGTGCAGTAGCTTTAGCGGTAGCTAATTGTGGTTCCGGACGGGGTGAAGATACCCCGAACGAAACTCCTCAAAGGATTGTTTTCCATAGTAACAACTGACAATAAATTTGAGCACTCTATATAAATGTTACCTTACCAAAGGCGCTTCACTACCTGGGAATGGCGCCAGAAAATAGCCTTGATGACCCACAAGTATAGGGGATCAATTGTAGCTCTTTTCGATAAGTAAGAGTGTCGAACCCAACGAGTAGCAGAAGGAAATGATAAGTAGTTTTCAGTAAGGTATTGTCTGCAAGTGCTGAAATTGTAAGTAGCGAGTAGTTAACAAGTATGAAGAAGGGTAGCCCAATCCTTTTGAGGCAAAGGATAGGCCAAAATGGTCTCTTATGATAAGCAAAGTGTTCTTGAGGGTACACGGGAATTTCGTCTAGTCACTTTCATCATGTTGGTTTGATTTGTGTTTGCTACTTTGATAATTTGATATGTGGGTGGACCGGTGCTTAGGTGTTGTTCTTACTTGAACAAACCTCCTACTCATGATTAACCCTCCCGCAAGCATCTGCAACTACGAGAAAAGTATTAAGAATAAATTCTAAACATAGCATTAAACTTTTGGATCCAATCGGTACCTTACGGAATAGCGCATAAACTAGGGTTTAAGCTTTTGTCACTCTCGCAACCCATCATCTAATTGCTACTCCACAATGCATTCCCTTATGCCCAAATATGGTGAAGTGTCATGTAGTCGACATTCACATGACACCACTAAGGGAATCACAACATACATACTATCAAAATATCGAACACATATCAAGTTCACATGATTACTTGCAGCATGATTCCTCCCGTGACCTCAAGACCAAAAGTAACTACTCACAAATGATAGACATGCTCATGATCAGAGGGGTATTAAATAGCATATTGGATCTGAACATATAATCTTCCACCAAATAAACCATATAGTAATCAACTACAAGATGTAATCAACACTACTAGTCACCGACAGGCACCAATCCATAGTTTCGGTAACAAGATTGAATACAAGAGATGAACTAGGGTTTGAGATGAGATGGTGATGTTGAAGATGTTGATGGAGATTTCCCTCCCCAAGATGGGAGAGTTGTTGGTGATGATGATGACGATGATTTCCTCGTCCTGGACGGAAGTTCCCCCGGCGGAATCGCTCCGCCGGAGGGCAAAACTGCTCCTGCCCAAGTTCCGCCTCGAGACGGCGGCGCTCCGTCCCGTAAGCCTTCTCCTTATTTTTTCTAGGTCAAAGTTACTTATATATTAAAAGATGAGCACCGGAGGTGGGCCGAGGAGGGCACAACGCACCAGGGCGTGCCTGGGGGGCCTGTCGCGCCCAGGTGGGGTGTGCCCACTTGGTGGCCCCCCTTTGGTGTTTATTCGCTCCAATATTTCCTAAATAATCCATAAAAAATCTCCGTGAGTTTTAGCTTATTTGGAGTTGTGTAGAATAGGTGGCCCGACGTAGCTTTTCCAGGTCCCGATTTCCAGCTGCCGAAATTCTCCCTCTTGGTGTGTTCCTTGCAAATTATGAGAGAAAAGAAATTAGAATTACTCCAAAGAGCATTATTATGGATAAAAGCATTATAAATAACAGTAAGAAAACATGATGCAAAATGGACGTATCAATCTCCATCGTGGACCTGGTTCTAATTCAAACAGAAACCAAATATTTTATTACTACCCCTGTTCAGAAATATAAGATGATTTTCGATATTTTACTCCATGTAAGACTACATATACGCACAGAAATGAGTGAACAAAGACACTAGAACATGTCTTCAAAGGCATGAGAGCAGAGGGATTACTCGCAATATCCATAACACAAGTTACTTAGGCTAATATACTCTCTTCAACGGCATGAGAGCTAAAATCTTGCATTTCCTACAGCTAGCATTAATGTTCATAAAGTAGTTGAAAGTAATCTATAACAAATCAGTGTTATGTGCAATAATCATATGTGTGTCAACCTCCTGCATGTTTTGGTCAAAAGAGCAATTTAGAACCGTCATTTGGCACATAAAAATCACATCCAAGATCACCTAGAAAGTTGTACTACTAGTACTAGTACTGCGTGTTAGATGAAAAAACACGATCAAAATCGCCAAAAAGATCGTCAAGAAGAGATATTACCTGGACTTGCTTAATGAGGGATCTCGAAGAGGGGGGCTTTGACAGGGCGATGGCCTTGAGCTTGTTTGCAGTAGTCTCGGCGGGGTGCTCGCGCTTCTTCGTACCCTGAGCCTCCACGGTTTTGGCCACAGCCATAGACATCACTTTGGTTGGTGCTCCAGGGTCCATCAAGAAACTGTCAAATAGAAATAAAATAAAATAAATCATAATCACAAACCCAAAATAAGAATAGAGAGGGAGTTATAGGATCAGTCTTGGGGTTGCAAGACCGGGCCTTGGCAAGAATCAACACCATTTATGCGCTCACCTTTCCTTCTTCAGGAGAGAAGAACAATGGCAGAAGCAGGTCGGGGTTTTCTTGAAGAAATGATGAACAAGGTGAGGGAGAAGCGAGTTGAGGTTTTCTTCATGAGAGGAAGCTTAGGGAGAAGAGTGAAATGATGGTTTCTTCATCCGTCCAACTTACTGCTGGAAAGGTGGGGGTATTGTGATTTGATGGATCATTGGGCATTACTATGGCGCTTCGATCAGGGTAGTCTATCATGCAGTTGTGCACTCTAGTACGGTGTAATTCAGTGCATGGCAAGTGGACCCCGATGAAGGCTATCCCACACGTCGGCAAAAATTAGTAGAAAGGTTCCTGACGACCGTCGGGGGAGAATCCACACTGTAGAGCGTGCCCACAATTTCTGAAGAAAAAATGGTTACAACAAGCGTTTCCACTCTTACGATGGAGGAGTGCGAAACACGGCACCACATAAACTTACATAGTACTCCTACTACTAGGCATGTGAAGTGGTTCATACGTCAGTACTACATAATCTTGTTGCTAGTGTATTAAGATATGACGATAACAAATGATGTTGTGCGCATGTCAACTATATGAACAGTAATGTCACATACCCATTTTTGACTATCCGGTCGAGAATGAATGGTGAGATCAATGTTAACAGAACTAGGTCTATAGTGCACAGAGAGTACGGTGCTATAGTATTCCATTGAACATGAACCATATGAAGCACGAATCAGTGTTAGGCAGGGGTATGAAGGGTCCACGGGATGGGAGCAAAAGTTCCCTTTTTGACTCACTTTTGGGTGTTTGGTAGAGTGCATGAAGGGTGCATGAGTCCACACTAGTAGGTCAACAAAATACACTAGGAGCATGCATGAAGAGGGGTGCTGAGATGAGCATGCACGAAGAGGGAACAACTATATTGAGATGAGAATGCAACCAAACACACCCACACGTTTTGTGCCATAGTGACTAATCTGCACCGTCTGAGTTTGATCCAACGGTCATGTTGCACCGACACATGGACATGCCCATGCAGAGGACGCTTAAATAGCATCAAAGTCCCTCTGCTTCTCAAGGCGCATCACATTGGTGATGCAGGGTGCCACCACCCACAGAGCCCGCTCCTGGTCGATGGGAGCCAGCTCGTCAAAGACGGCGCCCAATGGCACGAATGGATTCCGGTGACGGAGCCCTGAGAGGATTCGCCCGGCAACGGTGACGAAGGCCCGCAACCCCTCCTTGTCTAGCTCCGCCCCCACCATTACCCAGAGACGACTCAGCTCTTCACAGATATAGGTGAATAAGGAGATCAGGTCAGGAAGCCGCAACTCATTGAAGTCGACGGGGTGGTCAAACGGGTTTAGTCCGATGGCCAGCATGGTCATGCTGGCACGACGGTAGGCATCATGCAGCCGCAACACGTGTGTGGTAACATGGTCCACCAAGTGGTTGAGGAGATCCTAGAACTCGTCACGATTGGCTCACTCATGCTCCAGTCGGCTCGCCTGACCGCCTATCGTATCTCCCGCTTTTTGCAGCAACGCCGCCGACGCCTCGAGCGTCTTTGTGGTGGATGCCTGCCGCTTTTGAAGCTCCATGAACTCCCGCACATAAAGGAGGAACATGGCACTCCTCTCCTCCTTGAGCTCACGGAGCTCCACGTCCTTGCCCCTGAGCTCCGCATCCTTGGCCTGGAGCTCCTGTGTCAGGCGCCTCACCTCAGACTCTGTGATCTGGTGCGCCGCCATGGAACTAGGTAGAAGCAATGGGGAGAGGAAGCAAAGGGCGCGAAATGGCTGAAAGCAAATGCAATCTACGGGAAGGCGGAGGGAGCCAGCCGAGGAGTGGGGTGAATCTTTTGGTTTTCACCATGGGAAAACACCAGTGGATGACTGATACGTCTCCAACGTATCTATAATTTTTGATTGCTCCATGCTATATTATCTACTATTTTGGACCATATTGGGCTTTATTTTACACTTTTATATTACTTTTGGGACTAACCTATTAACCGGAGGCCCAGCCCAGATTTCTTTGTTTTTTGCCTATTTCAGTGTTTCGAAGAAACGGAATATCAAACGGAGTTCAAATGGAATGAAACCTTCGGGAACGTGATTTCTCACCGAACATGATCCAGGAGACTTGGACCCTACGTCAAGCAACCAACAGGGAAGGCACGAGGTAGAGGGGCGCGCCCTCCCCCCCAGGCGCGCCCTCCACCCTCGTGGGGCCCCCTGTTGCTCCACCGACGTACTTCTTCCTCCTATATATACCTAAGTACCCCCGAACGATTAGATACGGAGCGAAAAAACCTAATTCCGCCGCTGCAACTTTCTGTATCGAAGAGATCCCATCTTGGGGCCTGTTCCGGAGCTCCGCCGGAAGGGGAATCCACCACGGAGGGCTTCTACATCATCATAGCCTCGCCGATTAAGTGTGAGTAGTTTACCTCAGACCTTCGGGTCCATAGTTAGTAGGTAGATGGCTTCTTCTCTCTTTTTGGATCTCAATACAATGTTCTCCCCTCTCTTGTGGAGATCTATTCGATGTAATCTTCTTTTTGCGGTGTGTTTGTTGAGATCTATGAATTGTGGGTTTATGATCAAGATTATATATGAGCAATATTTGAATCTTCTCTGAATTCTTTTATGTATGATTGGTTATCTTTGCAAGTCTCCTAGAATTATCCATTTGGTTTGGCCAACTAGATTGGTAGTTCTTGAAGTGGGAGAAGTGCTTAGCTTTGGGTTCAATCTTGCGGTGTCCTTTCCCAAAGGATGTGAAGGGCAGCAAGGCACGTATTGTATTGTTGCCATCGAGGATAACAAGATTGGGTTTTTATCATATTGCATGCATTTATCCCTCTACATCATGTCATCTTGCTTAAGGCATTACTCTGTTTTCGTTAACTTAATACTCTAGATGCATGCTGGATAGCGGTCGATGAGTGGAGTAATAGTAGTAGATGCAGTGAGAGTCGGTCTACTTGTCTCGGACGTGATGCCTATATACATGATCATACCTAGATACTCTCATAACTCTGCTCAATTCTGCCAATTGCTCAACAGTAATTTGTTCACCCACCGTAAAATACTTATGCTCTTGAGAGAAGCCACTGGTGAAATCTATGGCCCCCGGGTCTATTCTCTATCATATCAATCTTCCATCACTTTATTATTGCTTCGCTTTTTTCTTTGCTTTGTATTTTACTTTGCATCTTTATACCAAAAATACCAAAAATATTATCTATCGTCTCTATCAGATCTCACTCTCGTAAGTGACCGTGAAGGGATTGACAACCCCTAATCGCGTTGGTTGCGTTGAGCTATTTGTTTTTTGTAGGTACGAGGGGCTTGCGTGTGGCCTCCTACTGGATTGATACCTTGGTTCTCAAAAACTTAGGGAAATACTTACGCTACTCTGCTGCATTATCCTCTCCTCTTCGAGGAAATCCAACGCAAGCTCAAGAGGTAGCAAGAAGAATTTCTGGCGCCATTGCTTGGGAGTCTCATAAAAGTCAACATACCAAGTACCCATCACAATCCCTTATCTCTCGCATTACATTATTTGCCATTTGCCACTCATTTTCCTCTCCCCCACTTCACCCTTGCCGTTTTATTCGCCCTCTCTTTTCCGTTTGCCTTTTTCTCACTTGCTTGTCGTTATGGCTAGTCTTATGTCTTCTCTGTTGTCTCCCGAGAATGAAGTTCTAAATTTTAAGCAAAGGGAGGGAGAAAATCTGAAAGACGCTTGGTATAGAATTCGCAATGCTCAAAATAGATCTACCAGGAAGCAATCTAGTTCAGTTCTTCTCCGCAATTTTTATGTAGGTGCTAATCCTTGGTATAGATATATCCTTGATACCATTATCGGAGGGAATTTCTTAGGTAGCCATACCTTTGATTCTTATAATGCTATGATAGATTTATTCTGCTCACCACCTCTTTTGGTTAATGGAACTAAGTTAACTTTAGAGCATTTAATGCAGAGACTTGAAATTATTGAAAATAAAGTTGCTACTGTTGAGTTAATTGAAAATTTAGATAAAAATATCCACAATCAAATTACCCAATATGGATCTAAGGTAGGAGTAACTTTGAAAAATATTAAGGAGAAGGAACCCATAGTTAATGAGAAAATAAATCAAGATTCCTCTGGAATCGATAAACTTGAGGGTATCATTACCAACTTGGTAACAACTTTTTCTTCCGTAAAAAATACTCCAAGTCCACCTACTAAAGTTGCTAAGCTCATGTATATTCCTAAAAATAAGGGTGAATCCTCTAGTAAGGAAACCGTAGATCTTAAATCTATAAGTATTCATCCTAATCTTTTTGCTATCATTAAGGAACCATTTGCTACGAATGAATTTTTTGATCTTTTGCCTAAAAGTTTGATAATTACTAGAAAGAAATAAATTTCTAAAGAAGGTAGATGCCTCGTTGAAGAATTGCCTACCAAAGATGGCAATACCTAGATCTATCCTTGCTTTTATGCCTAGCTAGGGGAGTTAAACGATAGCGCTTGTTGGGAAGCAACCCAATTTTATTTTTAGTTTTTTGTTTTTCTTTCTGTTTAGGAATAAATAATCCATCTACCTTCTGTTTATATGTGGTTTTATGTTTTAGTTAGCGTTTGTGCCAAGTTAAACCTATAGGATCTTCTTGGATGATAGTTATTTGATCTTGCTGTAATTTCCAAAAACTTTCGGTTCACAAAAACAATTGTTAAAAATTAACGGAACGTGGTAAAATAGTGATTCCAATTGATGATGATCAATAAACAAATTTCCTAGGTTGTCCTATTTTGGCTGACTTTTTGGAGTTCCGGAAGTTTGCGTTAGTTACAGATTACTACAGACTATTCTGTTTTTGACAGATTCTGTTTTTCGTGTGTTTGTTGCTTATTTTGATGAATCTATGGCTAGTAAAATAGTTTATAATCCATAGAGAAGTTGGAATACAGTAGTTTTAACACCAATATAAATAAAGAATGAGTTCATTACAGTACCTTGAAGTGGTCTTTTGTTTTCTTTCGCTAACAGAGCTCACGAGTTTTCTGTTGAGTTTTGTGTTGTGAAGTTTTCAAGTTTTGGGTGAAATCTTTTGATGGATTATGGAACAAGAAGTGGCAAGAGCCTAATCTTGGGGATGCCCATGGAACCCCAAGATAATCTAAGGACACCAAAAGTCAAAGCTTGGGGATGCCCCGGAAGGCATCCTCTTTAAATCCACTTCCATCGGTAACTTTACTTGGAGCTATATTTTTATTCACCACATGATATGTGTTTTGCTTGGAGAGTCTTGTATTATTTGCATCTTTTTATTTTTAGTTTAACACAATCATCCTTGCTGTACACACCTTTTGAGAGAGCCATATATGATTTGGAATTTGTTAGAATACTCTATGTGCTTCACTTATATCTTTTGAGCTATATAGTTTTGCTCTAGTGCTTCACTTATATCTTTTAGAGAACGGTGGTGGATTTGTTTTAAAGAAACTATTGATCTCTCATGCTTCACTTATATTATTTTGAGAGTCTTAAATACCATGTTAATTTGCTTAATAATAATAATATGCTTGGTATTCAAGATTTGTAAAACTTTCTTTTGAGTGCGTTGAATACTAAGAAAAGTTTGATGCTTGATAATTGTCTTGAGATATGGAGGTAGTAATATTATAGTCATGCTAGTTGAGTAGTTGTGAATTTGAGAAATACTTGTGTTAAAGTTTGTGATTCCCATAACATGCACGTATGGTGAACCGTTATGTGATGAAGTCGGAGCATGATTTATTTATTTATTGTCTTCCTTATGAGTGGCGGTCGGGGACGAGCGATGATCTTTTCCTACCAATCTATCCCCCTAGGAGCATGCGCGTAATACTTTGCTTTGATAACTTGTAGATTTTTGCAATAAGTATATGAGTTCTTTATGAATAATGTTGAGTCCATGGATTATACGCACTTTTCTCACCCTTCCACCATTGCTAGCCTTTCTAGTACCGCGCACTTTTTGTCGGTATCATACACCCACCATATACCTTCCTCGAAACACCCACCATACCTACCTATTATGGCATTTCCATAGCCATTCCGAGATATATTGCCATGCAACTTTCCACCGTTCCGTTTATTATGACACGCTCCATCGTTTTCATATTGCTTAGCATGATCATGTAGTTGACATCGTATTTGTGGCAAAGCCACCATTCATAATTCTTTCATACATGTCACTCGTGAACCATTGCATATCCTTAAGACATCACGGAGGCATACACATAGAGTCATATTTTGTTCTAAGTATCGAGTTGTAATTGTTGAGTTGTAAATAAATAAAAGTGTGATAATCATCATTTTTAGAGCATTGTCCCAAGTGAGGAAAGGATGATGGAGACTATGATTCCCCCACAAGTCGGGATGAGACTCCGGGCGAAAAATAAATAAATAAAGGGGAAAGAAAAGAGGCCATAAAAAAGAGAAAGGGCCCAAATAAAAAAATAAAAAATGAGAAAAAAGAGAGAAGGGACAATGTTACTATCCTTTTACCACACTTGTGCTTCAAAGTAGCACCATGATCTTCATGATAGAGAGTCTCTCATTTTGTCACCTTCATATACAAGTGGGAATTTTTCATTATAGAACTTGGCTTGTATATTCCAATGATGGGCTTCCTCAAATTGCCCTAGGTCTTCGTGAGCAAGCGAGTTGGATGCACACCCACTTAGTTTCTTTTATTGAGCTTTCATACACTTATAGCTCTAGTGCATCCGTTGCATGGCAATCCCTACTCACTCACATTGATATCTATTGATGGGCATCTCCATAGCCCGTTGATACGCCTAGTTGAGGTGAGACGATCTTCTCCCTTTTTGTCTTCTCCACAACCACCATTCTATTCCACATATAGTGCTACATCCATGGCTCACGCTCATGTATTGCGTGAAGATTGAAAAAGTTTTGAGAATGTCAAAAGTATGAAACAATTGCTTGGCTTGTCATCGGGGTTGTGCATGATTTAAATACTTTGGGTGGTGAAGATAGAGCATAGCCAGACTATATGATTTTGTAGGGATAACTTTCTTTGGCCATGTTATTTTGAGAAGACATAATTGCTTAGTTAGTATGCTTGAAGTATTATTATTTTTATGTCAATGTTAAACTTTTGTCTTGAATCTTTCGAATCTGAATATTCATACCATAATTAAGAAGAATTACATTGAAATTATGCCAAGTAGCACTCTGCATCAAAAATTATCTTTTTATCATTTACCTACTCGAGGACGAGCAGGAATTAAGCTTGGGGATGCCTGATACGTCTCCAACGTATCTATAATTTTTGATTGCTCCATGCTATATTATCTACTGTTTTGGAACATATTGGGATTTATTTTACACTTTTATATTACTTTTGGGACTAACCTATTAACCGGAGGCCCAACCCAGATTTGCTGTTTTTTGCCTATTTCAGTGTCTCGAAGAAACGAAATATCAAACGGAGTCCAAACGGAATGAAACATTCGGGAACGTGATTTTCTCACCGAACATGATCCAGGAGACTTGGACCCTACGTCAAGCAACCAACAGGGAAGGCACAAGGTAGGGGGGCGCGCCCTCCACCCTCATGGGCCCCCTTTTGCTCCACCAACGTACTTCTTCCTCCTATATATACCTACGTACCCTCGAACGATCAGATACGGAGCCAAAAACCTAATTCCACCGCCGCAACTTTCTGTATCCACGAGATCCCATATTGGGGCCTGCTCCGGAGCTCCGCCGAAAGGGGAATCCACCACGGAGGGATTCTACATCATCATTGCCTCTCCGATGAAGTGTGAGTAGTTTACCTCAGACCTTCAGGTCCATAGTTAGTAGCTATATGGCTTCTTCTCTCTTTTTGGATCTCAATACAATGTTCTCCCCTCTCTTGTGGAGATCTATTCGATGTAATCTTTTTGCGGTGTGTTTGTTGAGATCGATGAATTGTGGGTTTATGATCAAGATTATATATGAGCAATATTTGAATCTTCTCTGAATTCTTTTATGTATGATTGGTTATCTTTGCAAGTCTCTTAGAATTATCCGTTTGGTTTGGCCAACTAGATTGGTAGTTCTTGCAATGGGAGGAGAGCTTAGCTTTGGGTTCAATCTTGCGGTGTCCTTTCCCAAAGGATGTATAAGGCAGCAAGGCACGTATTGTATTGTTGCCATCAAGGATAACAAGATTGGGTTTTTATCATATTGCATGAATTTATCCCTCTACATCATGTCATCTTGCGTAAGGTGTTACTCTGTTTTCATTAACTTAATACTCTAGATGCATGTTGGATAGCGGTCGATGAGTGGAGTAATAGTAGTAGATGCAGGCAGGAGTCGGTCTACTTGTCTCAGACGCGATGCCTATATACATGATCATACCTAGATACTCTCATAACTATGCTCAATTCTCTCAATTGCTCAACGGTAATTTGTTCACCCACCGTAAAATACTTATGCTCTTGAGAGAAGCCACTAGTGAAATCTATGGCCCCCGGGTCTATTCTCTATCATATCAATCTTCCATCACTTTATTATTGCTTTCTTTTTTACTTTGCTTTTTATTTTACTTTGCATCTTTATACCAAAAATACCAAAAATATTATCTATCATCTCTATCAGATCTCACTCTCGTAAGTAACCGTGAAGGGATTGACAACCCCTAATCGCGTTGGTTGCGTTGAGCTATTTGTTTTGTGTAGGTACGAGGGACTTGCGCGTGGTCTCCTACTGGATTGATACCTTGGTTCTCAAAAACTGAGGGAAATACTTACCCTACTCTGCTGCATTATCCTCTCCTCTTCGGGGAAATCCAACGCAAGCTCAAGAGGTAGCAATGACTTTTCATATCAGGGAGCAGTGGGTTTTACAGGCGGAGTTATCATGACTAATTGTTGTCCTGCCTGCTCCCGTCAATAAAAAATAAAACTCCTGTCACGCCCCCAAAGAACCGAGCAACGCCACAATGGATATTTAAATTTACCTGCCGGCAAGGAGATAAAAAAGGGGTGAAAAACCAAATGTGGGGGCGGCCTAGCTAATCGGTTGCAGTAGCCCAACTAGCTAGCCATCGTGCTTCACTGACGTACTCGGCGGGAAAGGCGGGCTTTTATGATTTGACGACTCGGTTACTTGCTTCGGCGTTACGACCGAGGTGGACCCAGGAAACGCGCGGTCGGGCGTCCCATGTCTCGGCAAGAAAGAAAATATGCGTGCACCACCCGGAGGACCCAGAAACCGTGCGATAGGGTGTGCCATGTCTTGGCACGGAGGAAAAATGTGCATGTAAAAATATATTGTATCAGACACACTACCTATGGTTCGACCTCGGGACCCAGCCAGCCAGGCGAAAACACCCCACTAGCCACACAGCTTCATCATGCTAACGTGGCACGAAGGATAGGTGTGGTCACATCCATCTCGACCAGCCACAACGTCTCTTGTTCAAGGCGATTCTTCTATTTTCCAAGCATTATTTTAGTTATAATAACACCACAACAAGCTCACGCCGCTCTTCGTGTGTCCCCGTGCGTCTAAAGGTTAGACGATGGAGTGGAGAGAGATATCATAGACATGGGACCCACCAGTAAGTGAGTGAATGGTCATGAACGTGTTAACGAGCCACTCCCTCTACTCTACTCAACGTAATACTGATAAAATCAAGTGATGCGACAAAGCCAACAACCGTTGCTGTTTCAGGCTATCGACTTATGCTTTGTAGTGCAGCTTGCTAGTTCGAATGTCGTCTTTCAGATTTGTTAGTTTTAGATCCAAATTTGATCAATAACAAGTGGGCCCCCCGTGTTTTGTTCCGATATTTCAGTGTAGGATGGTTTTTTTGCACAAACACTTTGCGCGGTTAGACAAGTAACGACACCAGTTACATGTATTTTGCAAGTTTAGGAACAAAAACGACAGCGGCATAGAATATCACATCCACCCCGCAGCTTAGATGCAATGGTGATACGAGTTTTTACGTCGTTGGATATGAGATCCAATGGCTTGGGACTAGTCTTTGTAATTATGCGCAATTTCTGAACTCTCCAAGGTTTTTTTTGCAAATAAAACATTCAGGCCTCGTGTGCCACTGCATCCTGGATCCAACGGCTCCCAGTAGCTCATATTAGATGCTCCCCATAGCTTAATTAGCCTCTACGGCGGTACGAGCATCTAGGTCGTATGATCTGTGATCAGACGCCACATTCGTAGTACTTGTACTTTCTGCGCATTCCCAACCTCTTTGAGGTCTATATTACAAAAACATTCAAACCTCCTACTGTGAGCCGTTAGATCTCCGGGAACTCGTATCACCATAGAGTCTACGGCGCGGGAGCACCTCATATTCTCCCGTGCGAGAAAACATCAGGTGCTCTTGCAGCTTGGATGCTACGGTGATACAATCTTCGAGGTCGCTCGATCTGATATCCAATGGCATCTGAGCAGTCTTTGTGCTTGTAAGCAATGGTCGAACTCTTTGGGGGATTTTCTGCAAAAAAAACATTCAAACCACCAAGTAGTTATTGGATCACAGATCCAACGGCTATGAAGAGCTTGTATCACCAAGGCATCTAAGGTGTGGTAGCAGATGATATTCTTACATACAGGAGAATATGAGGCCCTCCTTCATCTTGGATGCTACGGCGATACTAGCTTCGAGGTCATTGGATATGGGATCCAAGGGCATCTGAGTAGTTTTTGTACAAATTGTGTGCAATTCTCAAACTCATTAATGTTTCCTGAAAAAATATTAAGACATCATGTGAGCTGCTATATCTCAGATCTACAGGCTCCAAGCAACTCGTATCAGCATATAGCATATAAGGTGTGGGGGCACATGATATTCTCCCGGGGAGGGGCGTGAGGGAGTCCTGGACTAAGGGGTCCTCGAGCGTCCGGCCTGTTGGACATGGGCCGGACTGATGGGCTGTGAAGATACAAGACCGAAGACTCTCACCTGTGTCTGGATGGGACTCTCCTTGGCGTGGATGGCAAGCTTGGCGTTCGGATATGAAGATTCCTTTCTCTGTAACCGACTTTGTACAACCCTAGTCCCCTCCGATGTCTATATAAACCGGACGGTTTAGTCCATAGGGACAATCATAATCATACAGGCTAGACTTCAAGGGTTTCAGCCATTACTATCTCGTGGTAGATCAACTCTTGTAATACTCATATTCATCAAGATCAATCAAGCAAGAAGTAAGGTACTACCTCCATAGAGAGGGCCCGAACCTGGGTAAACATCGTGTCCCATGTCTCCTATTACCATCGACCTTAGACGAACAGTTCGGGACCCCCTACCAGAGATCCGCCGGTTTTGACACCGACATTGGTGCTTTCATTGAGAGTTCCGCTGCATCGTCTTCAAGAGGTTCGATGTCCCCGCCAGTCATCTACAACAATGTTGTCCAGGGGGAAGTTTTTCTCCCCGGCCAGATCTTCGTATTCAGCGGCTTCACACTGCGGGCCAACTCGCTTGGCCATCTAGAGCAGATCGACAGCTACGCCCCTGGCCATCAAGTAAGGTTTGGAAGCTTAAACTACGTTGCTAATACCCGCGAAGACTTGATCTTCGACGGATTCGATCCCACGGCAGCTGTTCCCGGCCATTGCGATGAGCATGACCTAAATCTCTCATCGGACCATACCCAGGAGATAGCACTTGTAAGTGCTCTGGCCCTAGATCCGGAGCAGATTGCGCCATCCAAGGAAGGGAAGCTCAACCCCGCCATGGGTGCCGCAGACTCAGCCGCGCTGGAGGCGCACACATACCCAACCTCGAGCATAACCTGCATTGCCGGAACCTTGGATTCGTCTCCGGGCCACAGGTTCTGAACCACGCGTTTCCGCGTCCGTCGAGCCCGATCAGGCGTCGGTCGTCCAATTCAGCGCGGCGGACATCTTCTGGCACTCACCTTTGGGCGATGTGCTGAACTCATTAAAAACCCTCTCCTTAGCTGGGGACTCACAGCCGAATTATATCCGGTTTGAACTAGGGGTTGATGACGGGGAATTTTGCTTCCCACCCACCTCCCACTTCATAGCCATTGCCGAGGACTTAACCGATATGCTCGATTACGGCTCCGAAGACATCGACGGAATGGACGACGATGCCGGAGACAAGCAGGCCCAAAACCCACCGTTTATCGGACGCTGGTCGTCCACCTCTTCGTATGACGAGTATATGGTGGATACACCCAAAGAGAATAACAGCGATGACAAACAAGACCCAGTTGAGGATAAACCTCCTGAGATACCACCAGAGCACCGGCGTCAGCGGCGCCGCTCTAAATCACGCCGTAGAAAAGACAGAAATACCGGCACAAGAGACAATAACACTCCGGACGGTGCCGAAGACAGAGAAGGCCCCGATGAGCCAACTACCGAACAGGACGATCAGGAAGATCGGCAAGTCAGCCCTAAGGAATAGGCCGCAAACGAAGATTCGGAGGACAGTAATTATCTCCCACTCTCCGAGGATGAGGTGAGCCTCGGTGACAAAGACTTCATCGTTCCTGATGAACCTCTCGAGCAGGAACGCTTTAAACGGTGGCTAATTGCCACTTCAAGGAGCCTGAAAAATAAGCAGCAGCAGCTTCAAGCTGATCAACATATGCTCAATGAGAGGTGGACCAACGTGCTGGCAGCCGAGGAATACTGCCTCGAGCGCCCGACAAAAAGTTATCCGAAGCGCAAATTGTACCTCAATTTGACGACGAGACGCTGGAGCCTGTGCTATCGGCGCGTAATGCGGCTGACCGGCCACCACATGGCCGGGACAAAGCGGCAACCCAAGCCGAACACCAGCCCATACTACCCCGCCGTAAAGGCAGAGACATAACTTCTTGGGGTTATACATATGACCTACGACAGGACTTGGACAGTAGAGCGGGTTAGAACAGATCGATCTATGGATCGCGGGGGCGTGCCCCGACACGCGACAATGGCTATCTAGCCAAACGCAACAATCATAATCATACCCGGGCCAAGAACCGCAGACGGACTCCATCCAAGCTACATCGCGACGTGGCCCGATATAGAGGCGCCGCACACCCCCTTTGCTTCACTGACGAGGTAATGGAGCACAAATTCCCAGAAGGGTTTAAACCCATAGACATCCAATCATATGTTGGGACAACAGACCCCGCGGTATGGATCGAGGATTTTCTTCTCCATATTCATATGGCCCGCGGTGATGATCTCCATGCCATCAAATACCTCCCACTAAAACTCAAGGGACCAGCTCGGCACTGGTTGAACAGTCTGCCTGAAAACTCTATTAGCAGCTGGGAAGACTGGGAAGAAGCCTTCCTTGACAACTTCCAAGGTACATATGTCCGACCTCCGGATGCCGACGACTTAAGTCACATAATTCAACAACCCGGAGAGTCAACCAGGAAATTCTGGACTAGGTTCTTAACCAAAAAGAACCAGATCGTTGACTGTCCGGATGCCGAAGCCCTAGCGGCCTTTAAACATAGCATCCGGGACGAATGTCTCGCCCGACACCTCGGCCAAGAAAAGCCGTAGTCCATGGCAGCCCTCACAGCGCTTATGACCCGCTTTTGCACGAGCGAAGATAGCTGGCTAGCCCGTAGCAATGACAATTGAAGCAAACTTGGCACTTCCGAATCCAGAAGTAGCAATGGCAAGCCTCGACGCAACAGACACAAGAGTCGAAGCAACGGTGATAATACCGACGACACGGCAGTCAACGCCGGATTCAGTAGATCAAAGTCCAGCCAGCAGAAGAAGCCGTTCAAAAGGAACAATTCGGGCCCATCCAGCCTAGACCACATTCTTGATCATCCATGTCGGATACATGGCACCCCCGATAAGCCAGCCAATCATAGTAACAGAAGCTGGTGGGTCTTTAAGCAAGTCGGCAAGATAAATGTCGAAAACAAGGAGAAGGGGTCTTAAAGTGAGGACGATGATGAGGAGCCCCGTCCACCGAACACAGGGGGGAAGAAGAAGTTTCCCCCCGAGGTCAAAACGGTGATCATGATATGCGCCACCCATATCCCCAAGAGGGAGCGCAAGTGAGCGCTCAGGGACGTCTATGCGATAGAGCCAGTCGCCCCAAAATTCAACCCATGGTCTTCCTGCCCAATCACTTTCGATCGCAGGGACCATCCGACTAGCATCCGCCATGGCGGTTCAGCCGCACTGGTCCTTGACCCAATAATCGATGGATTCCACCTCAAGCGAGTCCTCATGGACGGGGGTAGCAGCCTTAACCTGCTCTATCAGGATACAGTGCGCAAAATGGGCATCAATCCATCAAGGATCAAGTCCACCAAAAGTACCTTTAAAGGAGTCATACGAGGTGTAGAGGCCCGTTGTACGAGCTCAATCACACTGGAAGTTGTCTTCGGCTCCCCGGACAATTTCAAAAGCAAAGAGTTGATCTTCGATATCGTCCCCTCCCGCAGTGGCTATCACGCGTTGCTCGGACGAACCGCATTCGCTCGATTTAATGCGGTGCCACAGTATGCTTATCTCAAGATCAAGATGCCCGGACCACGTGGGGTCATAACAGTCAATGGAAACATGGAGCGCTCCCTCCGTACTGAAGAACACACCACAGCCTTGGCAGCGGAAGTACAGAGCGGCCTTTTAAGGCAGTATTTTAATTCAGCGGCCAAAGTCCCGGACACTATCAAACGAGTCCGGACTACTACGCAGCTTGACAGTCCGGCTCATTAGGAGTTAGACTAGCAATTCGGCCTCCATCTCAGTCCTGATCAAACGGCGGCACACGTACCGCGCGTACATAACTACGCACTCAAAATACCATGGGCAGAGACGGAGGCATAACCAGACTGTGGTCAACAATACGGCTAGACCTTCCCCGGACACACACACTTTCACTTTTCTTTTTATCCTTTTCAGGTTCCTTTTCCGCAGGCCCCTAGCGGCGGCCTGATCATCGGTCCTTTCAAAGGACAGATACATCAAGGCGACAAGTAGCACAGACGCATGGAGGGATTTCTAGATGTCTTTCTCGATGGTCATTCTACCTGTTTTGAGGACCCACACGCAAGCTCCCCCCTTGATCTTGGCATGTCAAATAGCCCGGTTGCTTATCGCACTACTTGTACAAATATGTTTTGACGTATCAATCAAATTACAATGAGAACTGTTTGCGGCCCAACTTACGTGGCACTAGCTTACAATTTCATTTTATTTCGTTATTCTTATCGATTTCACACGTACACCTTGGTACGTTTCAATTGGCCAGGGGCTTCACTACGCTCCATACTATGGAAACAAAGTCCGAACACTTTTACAGTACAATTCCACGCCCTGAATTTTAGCATTATATGCATTGGCTCCGAATCATGTCTTTGGTTAATAGTTGGATTGCCCGGCTCCTGTGCTTACTACCTTACGTTCCGCTCTATCGGCTAGGGTAGTAAAGGGAGAACTACTGCGATTGTGTTTCTGGTTTATCCGAGCAAACACCTCAGTAGAGAAAGGCGAAAACTGACTGTCATGATGCGGCGTGAGCCGGTCAGCTGTTCGGAGGTTAAAAATCTTTTGCGATTTTCTCCGCCCTGTGCGACGGATGGGCCTTCACCCGATCAGGTGTTTACAGCACCCTAGTCTGGATTAAATACCAACGAGGGGCTGCGCCTATATTTTTATTTTGTGAAACTCCTATGGCTATGTGAGGGTGATAAAGCCGAATAGTCTGATTGCCTGGTTCGTTGCGCTAAACACCTCCTTCAAGGACCAAACTTTTGGATCAAGAGTGTTTAGATTCCATCACGAACACCCCCATACTACCTACGTGGGGGCAGAAGTCGACGACTGGCCAACTCTCAGATTTAACAAAACAGCCACACAAGAGGTAAAATTTTAAATAATAACAAGCATTATATTACATATCAGCTTTGCTTCACCATACAGGACAGGATAACATGAATGTAATCATTCAAAAATAATGTCCTTCGCACATTGCTCCGTTACAGTGCGGGATCCCTCCAGGACATCATCAAAATACCGCTTGGGTGTGCGGTGCTCCTTGCTAGCGGGCGGTCCCTTGGTCACGAGCTTGACGGTGTTCATCTTCGCCCACTGCACCTTGACGCGGGCGAAGGCCATCCGCGCACCTTTGATGCAGACCGACCGCTTGATGACGTCAAGTCGGGGGCAGGCATTGACCAGCCGCTTCACGAGCCCAAAGTAGCTACTGGGTATGGCTTCGGCAGACCACAGCCAGATTATCAAATCCTTCATGGCTAGTTCGGCCACCCTATGCAGTTAGACTAGCTGTATTAGCTGATCGCTAAAGGGCACCGGATGTTCTGGCGCAAGGTACTGCGACCAGAACAACTTCTCCGTTGAGCTCCCCTCTTCGGCTCGGAAGAATTCCGCAGCGTCGGCAAAACTGCGCGGTAAATCTGCAAATGCTCCTAGAGAACTCCAAATCCAGGTTAGTAAGAGATACCCCTTCTTCGCATATTTGCTTTGCATAATGAAGGCCTTACCCGCCGCGATTTTTCTGGCCTCTTAGATTTCCTGGAGGGCGCCCTGGGCTTCAACCCGGGATCTTGTGCACTTTGGCGAGCCTTGGCAAGTTCGGTCTCATGATCCGCAATATTGCGCTCCAAGGACTTGCATCTCTTCACGGCGTCCTCGAGCTCCTGCTGGATCTCATCAACCCTGGGCTCGTGTTTTTCACGGGCGGCTTGCTCCTTTACCACTTTCTTTTGGGCCTCGGCCAACGCCTTCTTGAGGGTTTCCACCTCAGTCGCCGCTCCTACAAAATACCATGGCACTATAGTCAACATAAATCCTTAATCCTTTCTGATATACAGAAGGTCATTACATACCTTGCTTGTCCTCCAGTTGCTTCTTCACTCGGCCGAGCTCTTCCTCAGCCCGCTCCAGACTCTGCTCCAGTCCGGAGACTTCGGCGGCATGAGAGGTCGGAGCTAGCAGGGATGCCTTCTTATTCGCATAAACATGTATGGTTAGTCCCCTGCGAAAATTATATGATCCTATGTCCGGCTTTTCTTTCCAAACATCAGACAGAGTCTCAGGGGCTACTGTCTACACTATGACATTCTTCGTACACAATTACGATGTTACCTCAAAGCCTGTCAGAACGCTGGTGCAGGCTTCGGTTAGTCTGCCCTTAACGGCCTGAAACTTCTCAACCACCGCACCCATAAGGATACGGTGTTCCTCAACAATGGAAGCACCTTGCAGCGCTTCCAGAAGAGTATCCGGTGCCTCTCGTTGGACAGAGGTCACCAGTGCAACAAGCACACCTCCTTCTTTGGAAGGAGGCTACTTGCCTGAATCCGGAGCTGTACTGGCTTCCGGAATGGTATTCGGCCGAGGGCCGCACTGGATATGGCCCCCATCACCAGTCTCCAGGGGGATTTTCTCCGCCAGGTGTCCGGCACCAGAGGTTTCACCCTCCAGCGCCATCCTGGTGGCCTCCTGCGCCTCCCCGGACCGCGAGGGTCCTTCGGGACACCGCCTCGGCGTCGTCCGTGGCCAAGGGAGAGGTGGCTGTCTACAGCGAATCGCTGTCCATAGCCTTTGGATCCAGCGAACCCCCTAATGAGGATCGCTGGGAGCTGTCGTGGGCCGGACCGCGGCACATCACTACAAAAAATTACACTTCCGTGATGATACGTGTTTATCACAGTAGGTCATGTTTTCTGTCATGCATGTACATCCATCACAAATTTGTGAAGAATCAAGATAGTCATACCTGTGCTGCCGTAGAAGTGTTCCATGACATTACCAAAATGATCATCATGGAAGTGTCCACTTCCGTGACGATAAATCGCGCGTCACAGAAGTGCTTTCGTCAAGGGTGACCGACACGTGGCATCCATCGTAACGGAACGCCGTTAAGCTATCGGCTCCGGTTTTGGATCCGATAACCCGTTAACAGCCCCGACCAATGGGGATTTTCCACGTGTAAAATCATCATTGGCTGGAGGAAACACGTGTCGACTCACCGTTGGGGATGATGTCATCCACTCATTGGACCCAAAGCGCCTATGATACTTCGACCGTGGCACGGCCAAAAGAGGCCCATTCCTGTGAAAAGGCCGGCCCGTTTGACTTGGTCAAAAGGTGGCAGGCCGGCCCACGGCAAGCCTGTTAACGGCCTGGTCGCATATAGCCCATTTACAGCCAGCTAACCCAGGGCCCGTTTATGGCCTATCCGAATTAGGCCCAGCAGCGTCATCTAGGCCGTCCAATATAATTCTAGCCCGTTTTAACTTCCGGCCCATGTATGGCCCATGACGTCTTTCGGCCCATATGAGGCCCTTAGTAACCCTCGGCCCCTTAATGGCTCGTGGTAAAACTGGCCTGTAATGAATAGTGTATCACTTTATAACCATTAACGGCCCATTATTACGTTGGGCCGTTTCCAGCCCATGTTATCTTTCAGCCTTCTCAGGGCCCATTTATTCTTGGGATCATTTCCAGCATTCGCTTACTTACGGCCCGTTACTGTCATTTTCTTCTTGTGGCCAAATTCAGCCCGTGGTTACAGTCGGCCCGTTTGTGGCCCGTTAATACGTTGGGCCGTTTTCATGTCGAAAAAAACCCGTTGGGCTGTTTTCATAGAGTTATCAAATACGGCCTATTAACGGCCCGTTATTGTCCACCAATAGTATGGCCCATGATTGGCGAAATGATGATACGCCCCGTAGAAGGCCCATGGATCCTACGGCCCGTAAAAGGCCCATGGATTGTACGACCCGTAGAAGGCCCATGGATCCTACGGCCCGTATAGAAGGCCAATGGATCCTACGGCCCGTAGAAGGCCCATGGATCATACAGCCCGCAGGAGGCCCATGGTTACAACAGTCTGTGTGTTGCCATGATTATTTTGGCCTAGTTTCCAAAAATAGGTTATTGTGGCCACTAGAAAAACACATGAAAAGAACTGCAGTGACTACAAGCAAACAACTAAACAAGGCAATAAGGAAATATATAAGAAAGCAATTAACGCTAGCCTATTACCGCTATTACACATATTACATCCACTGGGCATCAAAGTTCGCCACCAGTGCAAATATAGGGAACAAAGCAGCATATTACATACACTGGCCATCAAAATTGGCCACCAGTGCAAATAAACACGGCAGCAAAACAAGAGCATAACTGAAACAACTTCAGAAGAGCTCAAGAAACGTTATCCTGGGTATCCACCATGCTGGCAATAAGCTTAACAAGCTTATTAGCTTTGTCCTGTTCGGCGCTAAAATCCTCCAACGCATGCTGTTGCACCAAAAGTATGCATCTGAATGCTCCAGGGACTTCCGAAGTCCTTCCGCTTCTTGTCGCATCACATCTGATCGATGTCTTTCAGCTTGTAGTTGAGACTCAAGAAACCGAACTAATTCAGATAGTGAGTTTGAATAGCTTGTGCAAGCGGTAGTGGCCAGTAACTCGAACACTAAACCGAGACAGGACTTTGGGGTTGTCTCACTGTCTTCGAGATAGTCTTCCTTAGCTGTTTTATCAGCTTTGCTGGAGACCAACAAGGATGTGTCACTATCCCGAACCTTATCTGCATTACTTCCTTTACCATTGCTTAATAAGGCATTCTTCCCCAATATTCTGTCAGCATTCTAGAAGAAGAAACAAGTAGACACATAACAGGTTTAGCATGTACTAGTATATGAAACTCATTTCGGTGAACCAGTTCATTAGTAAGGTGGACAGGATTAAACTACCAAGTCTTCTATTGCCAAGTACCAGTACATAATAAAAGCATCAAACAAATATATATCTATGTCCTATGGTCACTGCATTGTCTTGCCAAATAAAAATAGAGACAAGGTTCAAATTATATCAGTTCAAGACAAAGCAGCAGTGAAAGAATACAAAGCGTGGGAAACTACACGGCACAACAAGATTTCAGATGGGTACCATGGGTCTACATGTACAACAACACTGTTGGCTTTGTTGTGATGCTAGTAATGTGCATGATATGAGAAGTCAACTCTATACACAATTGAAATTGAAATCAACAGAGCTATTGATAAGAGCAAGCCTGTTAAAGAAACATGCGTGAACATACCTGTTGTGCCATTGGAGTTTTATTGGATCCTTCAATTTAAAAATAAGTTCGTATGAGTAAATACAGTGATGCAAGAGCAAAGCAGTATGCACGATAGCAATCACAGTTAAAAAAGGCGTGCCTAGTCTCTGGGCGTTGGCGAAAGGCATTGCACATAACTACGCTTAATCTGTGCATAACTGCACATAAGCATGCGCTTTTGTCAGTAAAGCGCAAGGCGGTGGCAAAACGCACAATTAACGCCTAGCACTTTTTTCAACTATGATAGCAATGGAATCTTAAATTAGAACATTTGGTCTTCAGGTTTAGGCACTTGTTCTACATGAACAGAGTATAGTAAGACGCCAGAATATAGTACTTATAAATAGAAAATGAGCTCATAGACCTTACCACATTCTTGGTTCGGGACCAGTACAGAACAAGGCATTCCTAGTCATCGTCCAGTAAATGTGTCTCAGGAGAACGTAAGGGAATTTGATGAGTTTCTTTGCCAGTGAAGTACGTTTTCTTCAGGTAATTCCGATACTGCCACCAAGCATTCTTGAAGATAGCAGAGGTATTAGCACAGGTTACCTCATCTCGAGTTTCCAAATCGGTCCTTCTCTATAGAGAAAAATGGGAGAATTTGCTGTAATATAACCATCATGGAGGTAGGATGTATGGGACAAAGCAAAGTAATTGCCATGAATAACATTACTTCCACATAACTACTGGACAAACACCTGCAACTGGCATTTTCCTTCATCTTCAGTATAATATTTCCAACATGGGAAGATACGCACATACGGTTTAACAACATCAAATGCGATAGATGCTAAACTATGACTAGCTGGTTGTGCTTCCTCCACGGGAATAGGCGTACTAACTGGTGGAGTTGGGGTTCGTCGTGGTAGTACTGACCCTTTGGGCACTGGAGCTTCCTTACTAACTGCTCTGGTTTGGGAGCTCTGTGTTGGAGATGGTGCTGTGTCAACAGGAACTGGGTTACTATCTGCTGGGGTTGGGGTTAGATTGGGTGAAGCTGGTTCTCATCCATCGCATGAGGGGTACAATCTGAGAGTTTGGGTTATGTGTGGTAGGGCTAGTTCTCGTGCATGTAAAACCGGGGTGCTATCTCCGCCAAGAGGTAGCACTGTTTTTTATTGAAGACCGTGTTTTTAGTCCGCTGAATCTTGGCATCACCCGCTCCAATTCAAATGGCTGATAAACAGGAAACATAGTTGAATGTACAGACATTGTATGAGAGACAGATGCAATAGATAGTGTGGAAAATAGAGGGCATGAAATAGATGACATGTATATTGTTTAACTAAAACGGATAGCATGACATAATTTCACATATATGATGTCTATCTAAACTGGATAGCATAGCATAACATAATTCAAAGATATGATGAATAACTAAACAGTATCGCATGACATAATTCACCTACATGTTATCTAAGTAATCAGGATCGCATCATCTAATGCACATATGTGATTTATATGCTAAATAGAGGGCTTTAGATATGATGTCTGAACTAAGAACATGGTGTTGAATATTGTGTATATGATGTCTAAACTATGCAATGCAAGACACCATATGCATGATATGAGCAATATAACCATGCCAAGTTAGAGCATACACCTCGGTAGGGGAATAGGACTGGTCATCTGTCTCTGAATCCATCTCTGAGGAGCTATCGAGACCCAACAAGATATCTGCTTCGACATGTAGCAATCGCTGCTCAAGGCCTTGTTTTCACTCCAGATTTTTCAATCTCCCACCCAAATGGCTGATTCACAGGAAGAGTAGTTTAATGTACAAACATTGTCCGACAAATGGAAATGTAATGAAGAAAAGGATGGGCAAGATATCATTCAAATATATGATGCCTGGTTAAGCAGGATGGCATTGCACATTTCACATATATTATGGCTGGCTAAAAGACATGAAGCTGCATAATTCCCATATATGATATAGAAACTAAACAGGTAGCATTCTGAACATGTCTATACTAAGCCGATGACATATATGATGTCAAAAGTCTGCAATGAGAGGCACCATATGCATGATATGACTAACATCATCATGCCAAGGTAGAGGAAACACCTTGGGTGGTAAATAGGAGTGGTCAGCGGCGTCTGAATCCGCCTCAGAACAGATATCTTCCTCTGGATTATAATCTGGAGAGGGGTGGGGAGGGTTTGGCATTGAACCAACCATGGAGCAATGTCTGCATGACATTGTATTGCCGCGCAAAACTCTTCTCTTTTTCTCTACATTTCAGCATGACTGTGTACAATATCTGACATGCATACGAATAAAATATGGTGAGATTATGTAAAGAGAGCATGCAGAAATTTAGAGTGATGGTAACAACCAGTGGATGGATCCAAAAAATAATGATAGCACGCTGACGATTGCTTTAATTTAATAAAAAGACAGATGATGATTGCTTTATTATTTGTTTCCCACCCAAGATGAACAATATAGGCATACCCTAGGTGAACCAGATATTAGACAGAGATACTATTCATTGCTTCCTCTATATGTGCCCCACAACTAATTTAGAACTCAAGTTTGAACATTAATTTGGACTTGACTTAGAGTCCAAGAGGTGAACAGGATGATAAAGTAGCAGGTAATTTTAGGCAATGCATAACATAAGCAGAAACAAAAGAGTGCGACCTCTCTTGTGGACCCGTGTACTCGTCAGGTTCATCTACTGAGTCGATGATGGTGATGCCATTTGATACGTCTCCAACGTATCTATAATTTTTGATTGCTTCATGCTATATTATATTCTGTTTTGGATGTTTAACGGGCTTTTTTATACACTTTTACATTATTTTTGGGACTAACCTATTAACCGGAGGCCCAGCCCATTGCTGTTTTTTTTGCCTATTTCAGTGTTTCGTAGAAAAAGAATATCAAACGGAGTCCAAACGGAATGAAACCTTCGGGAACGTGATCTTCGGAACGAACGTGATCCAGAGGACTTGGATCCTACGTAAAGAAAGCAACCAGGAGGGCACGAGGTAGGAGGGCACTAGATTGATCTTTCTTGCAATGGGAGAAGTGCTTAGCTTTGGGTTCAATCTTACGGTGTCCTTTCCCAGTGACAGTAGGGGCACCAAGGCACGTATTGTATTATTGCCATCGAGGATAACAAGATGGGGTTTATATCATATTGCACGAGTTTATCCCTTTACATCGTGTCATCTTACTTAAAGCTTACTATGTTGTTTTGAAGTTAATACTCTAGATGCATGATGGATAGCGGTCGATGTGTAGAGTAATAGTAGTAGATGCAGGCAGGAGTCGGTCTACTTGTCTTGGACGTGATGCCTATATACATGATCATACCTAGATATTCTCATAACTATGCTCAATTCTGTCAGATGCTCAACAGTAATTTGTTCACCCACCGTAATACTTATGTTCTCGAGAGAAGCCACTTGTGAAACCTATGGCCCTCGGGTCTATTTTCCATCATATTAATCTTCCAACACTTACCTATTTTTATTGCCTTTTATTTTACTTTGCATCTTTATCATAAAAATACCAAAAAATTATCTTATCATATCTATCAGATCTCACTCTCGTAAGTGACCGTTGAGGGACTGACAACCCCTTTATCGCGTTGGTTGCGAGGTTCTTGTTTGTTTGTGTAGGTCCGAGGGACTCGTGCGTGGTCTCCTACTGGATTGATACCTTGGTTCTAAAAAACTGAGGGAAATACTTACGCTACTTTACTGCATCACCCTTTCCTCTTCAAGGGAAAACCAACGCAGTGCTCAAGAGGTAGCAAGAAGGATTTCAGGCGCCGTTGCCGAGGAGATCTATGCCAAGTCAAGACAAGTCAAGACATACCAAGTACCCATCACAAACTCATCTCCCTCGCATTACATTATTTGCAATTTGCCTCTCGTTTTCCTCTCCCCCACTTCACCCTTGCCGTTTTATTCGCCCTCTCTTTTCCGTTCGCCTCTTTTTTGCTTGCTTCTTGTTTGCTCGTTTGTTGGATTGCTTGCTTGTCACGATGACTCAAGATAACACTAAATTGTGTGAGTTTACCAATACCAACAACAATGATTTTCTTAGCACTCGATTGCTCCTCTTACCAATACTGAATCTTGTTAAATTAATGTTGCTTTGTTTAATCTTGTCATAAAGATCAATTCGCCGGCCTTCCTAGTTAAGATGCTGCTACCCATCTAAATAGCTTCGTTGATTTGTGTGATATGCAAAAGAAGAAAGATGTGGACAATGATATTGTTAAATTGAAGCTATTTCCTTTTTAAGCTTAGAGATCGTGCTAAAGCTTGGTTTTTGTCTTTGCCTAAAATTAGTATTGATTCTTGGAATAAGTGCAAAGATGCTTTTATCTCTAAGTATTTTCCTCCCGCTAAGATCATCTCTCTTAGAAACGATATTATGAATTTTAAGAAACTTGATCATGAACATGTTGCACAAGCTTGGGAGAGGATGAAATTAATTATACGTAATTGCCCTACGCATGGTTTGAATCTTTGGATGATTATACAAAAAATTTATGCCAGATTGAATTTTGCATCTAGAAATCTTTTAGATTCGGCCGCGGGAGGCACTTTTATGGAAATCACTTTAGGAGAAGCTACTAAACTCCTAGATAATATTATGGTTAATTATTCTCAATGGCAAACTGAAAGATCTACTAATAAGAAAGCGCATGCGATAGAAGAAATTAATGTTTTGAGTGGAAAGATGGATAAACTTATGAAATTATTTGCTAATAAAAGTGTTTCTTCTGATCCTAATGATATACCTTTGTCTACTTTGATTGAGAATAATAATGAATCTATGGATGTGAATTTTGTTGGTAGGAATAATTTTGGTAACAACCGTATAGAGGAAACTTTAATCCTAGGCCGTACCCTAGTAATTCCTCTAATAATTATGGTAATTCCTACAACAATTCTTATGGAAATTTTAATAAGATGCCTTATGAATTTGAGACTAGCGTTAAAGAATTTATGAATTCGCAAAAGAATTTCAATGCTTTGCTTGAAGAAAAATTGCTTAAAGTTGATGAATTGGCTAGGAACGTTGATAGAATTTCTCTTGATGTTGATTCTTTGAAACTTAGATCTATTCCACCTAAGCATGATATCAATGAGTCCCTCAAACCCATGAGAATTTCCAGTGATGAGTGCAAAGAAGGAACCGCTAGGATGCGTGCTAAGAAAGGTTGCTTTGTGAAAGCGTGTCTTCTAGTTTCTATGAAAATAAAGATGAAGATCTAAAAGTTATTGATGTGTCTCCTATTAAATCTTTGTTTTGCAATATGAATCTTGATAATGATGGGACTGAATATGATCCACCTTTACCTAGAAGGCGTTCCAAAAATTCGGAGTTTTTAGATCTTGATGCAAAAATTGGTAAAAGTAGGATTGAAGAGATCAAAGCTCTAGATTAATGAACCCACTATTTTGGATTTGAAGGAATTTAATTATGATAATTGCTCTTTGATAGATTGTATTTTCTTGCTGCAATCCGTGCTAAATTCTCCACATGCTTGTAGTCAAAATAAAGCTTTTACTAAATATATCGTTGATGCTTTGATGCAATCTTATGAAGAAAAACTTGAGTTGGAAGTTTCTATCCCTAGAAACTTTATGATGAGTGGGAATATACTATTAAAATTTAAATTAAATATCATGAATGCTATGCTTTGTGTGATTTGGGTGCTTGTGTTTCCACGATCCCAAAAACTTTATGTGATTTGCTAGGTTTCCGTGATTTTGATGATTGCTCTATAAACTTGCACCTTGCGGATTCCACTATTAAGAAACCTATGGGAAGAATTAATGATGTTCTTTTTGTTGCAAAGAGGAATTATGTGCCCGTAGATTTTATTGTTCTTGAGATAGATTGCAATCCTTCATGTCCTATTATTCTTCATAGACCTTTCCTTAGAACAATTGGTGCAATTATTGATATGAAGGAAGGGAATATTAGATTCAAATTTCCATTAATGAATGGCATGGAACACTTTCCTAGAAAGAAGATTAAATTACCTTATGAATCTATCATTAGAGCCACTTATGGATTGCCTACCAAAGATGGCAATACCTAGATCTATCCTTGCTTTTATACCTAGCTAGGGGCGTTAAACGATAGCGCTTGTTGGGAGGCAACCCAATTTTATTTTCAGTTTTTTACTTTTTGCTTCTGTTTAGGAATAAATATTAGATCTAGCCTGTGGTTAGATGTGTTTTTATGTTTTAATTAGTGTTTGTGCCAAGTTAAACCTATAGGATCTTCTTGGATGATAGTTATTTGATCTTGCTGAAAATTCGAGAAACTTTCTGTTCACGAAAATAATTGTTAAGAATCACCAGGACGTGATAAAATATTGATTCCAATTGCTGCAGATCAATAAACAAATTTTCCAGGTCTTCCTATTTTGGCTGAATATTTTGAGCTCCATAAGTTTGCGTTAGTTACAGATTACTACAGACTGTTCTGTTTTTGACAGATTCTACTTTTCGTGTGTTGTTTGCTTATTTTGATGAATCTATGGCTAGTAAAATAGTTTATAAACCATTGAGAAGTTGGAATACGGTAGGTTTAACACCAATATAAATAAATAATGACTTCATTACAGTACCTTGAAGTGGTGTTTTGTTTTCTTTCGCTAACGGAGCTCACGAAATTTTCTGTAAGTTTTGTGTTGTGCAGTTTTCAAGTTTTGGGTAAAAGATTTGATGGATTATGGAACAAGGAGTGGTAAGAGCCTAATTTTGGAGATGCCCATGGCACCCCAATATAATCTAACGACACCAAAAAGCCAAAGCTTGAGGATGCCCCGGAAGGCATCCCCTCTTTCGTCTACTTCCATCGGTAACTTTACTTGGAGCTATATTTTTATTCACCACATGATATGTGTTTTGCTTGGAGCGTATTGTATTATTTGAGTCTTTATTTGTTAGTTTGCCACAATCATCTTTGCTGTACACACCTTTTGAGAGAGGCACACTTGATTCGGAATTTATTAGAATACTCTATATGCTTCACTTATATCTTTTGAGCTATATAGTTTTTGCTCTAGTGCTTCACTTATATCTTTTAGAGCACAGTGGTGGATTTGTTTTATAAAAACTATTGTTCTCTCATGCTTCACTTATATTATTTTGAGAGTCCTACAAAACAGCGTGGTAATTTGCTTTAATTATAATAGGCATCCAACTAAAAAATTTCTTATGAGTGTGTTGAATACTATGAGAAGTTTGATACTTGATAATTGTTTTGAGATATGAAGATGGTGATATTAGAGTCATGCTAGTTGAGTAGTTGTGGATTTGAGAAATAGCTGTGTTAAAGTTTGTGATTCCCGTAGCATGCACGTATGGTGAACCGTTATGTGATGAAGTCGGAGCATGATTTATTTATTGATTGTCTTCCTTATGAGTGGAGGTCGGGGACGAGCAATGGTCTTTTCCTACCAATCTATCCCCCTAGGAGCATGCGCGTAATACTTTGCTTTGATAACTTGTAGATTTTTGCAATAAGTATATGATTTCTTTATGACTAATGTTGAGTCCATGGATTATACACACGTTTCTTAATTCCACCATTGCTAGCCTCTCTAATACCGCACACTTTTCGCCGGTATCATACACCAACTATATACCTTCCTCAAAACAGCCACCATACCTACCTATCATGGCATTTCCATAGCCATTCCGAGATATATTGCCATGCAACTTACCACCGTTCCGTTTACTATGACACGCTCCATCATTGTCATATTGCTTTGCATGATCATGTAGTTGACATCGTATTTGTGGCAAAGCCACCATTCATAATTCTTTCATACATGTCACTCTTGATTCATTGCATATCCCGCACATCACGGGAGGCATTCACATAGAGTCATATTTTGTTCTAAGTATTGAGTTATAATTGTTGAGTTGTAAGTAAATAAAAGAGTGATGATCATCATTTTAAGAGCATTTTCCCAAGTGAGGAAAGGATTATGGAGACTATGATCCCCCCACAAGTCGGGATGAGACTCCGGACTAAAAAAAAGAGGCCATAAAAAAAGAGAGAGAAATGGCCCAAATAAAAAAATGAGAGAGGAAGAGAGAAGGGACAATGTTACTATCCTTTTACCACACTTTTGCTTCAAAGTAGCACCATGATCTTCATGATAGAGAGTCTCCTATGATATCACTTTCATATACTAGTGGGAATTTTTCATTATAGAACTTGGTTTGTATATTCCAATTATGGGCTTCCTCAAAATGCCCTAGGTCTTCGTGAGCAAGCGAGTTGGATGAACACCCACTTAGTTTCTTTTATTGAGCTTTCATACACTTATAGCTCTAGTGCATCCATTGCATGGAAATCCCTACTCACTCACATTGATATCTATTGATGGTCATCTCCATAGCCCGTTGATACGCCTAGTTGATGTGAGACTATCTTCTCCCTTTTTTGTCTTCTCCACAACCACCATTCTATTCCACATATAGTGCTATGTCCATGGCTCAAGCTCATGAATTGCGGTAAGATTGAAAAAGTTTGAGAACACCAAAAGTATGAAACAATTGCTTGGCTTGTCATCGGGGTTGTGAAAGATTTAAATACTTTGTGTGGTGAAGATAGAGCATAGCCAGACTATATGATTTTGTAGGGATAACTTTTTTTGGCCATGTTATTTTGAGAAGATATAATTTCTTACTTAGTATGCTTGAAGTATTATTATTTTTATGTCAATATTAAACTTTTGTCTTGAATATTTCAGATCTGAATATTCATACCACAATTAAGAGAATTACATTGAAATTATGCCAAGTAGCATTCCGCATCAAAAATTCTGTTTTTATCATTTACCTACTCGAGGACGAGCAGGAATTAAGCTTGGGATGCTTGATACGTCTCCAACGTGTCTATAATTTTTGATTGCTTCATGCTATATTATATTCTGTTTTGGATGTTTAACGGGCTTTATTATACACTTTTATATTATTTTTGGGACTAACCTATTAACCGGAGGCCCATCCCAGAATTGTTGTTTTTTGCCTATTTCAGTGTTTCGCAGAAAAAGAATATCAAACGGAGTCCAAACGGAATGAAACCTTCGGGAATGTGATTTTCGGAACGAACGTGATCCAGAGGACTTGGACCCTACGTCAAGAAAGCAACCAGGAGGGCACGAGGTAGGGGCGCGCCTACCCCCCCCCCTCCCAGGCGCGCTCTCCACCCTCGTGGGGCCCATGTTGCTCCACCGACGTACTTCTTCCTCCTATATATACCTACGTACCCCCAAACCAATAGAAGCATCCACGAAAACCTAATTCAACCGCCGCAACCTTCTGTACCCGTGAGATCCCATCTTGGTGCCTTTTTCGGCGTCCTGCCGGAGGGGGCATTGATCACGGAGGGCTTCTACATCAACACCATAGCCTCTCCGATGATGTGTGAGTGGTTTACCTCAGACCTTCGGGTCCATAGTTATTAGCTAGATGGCTTCTTCTCTCTCTTTGGATCTCAATACAAAGTTCTCCACGATCCTCGTGGAGATCTATTCGATGTAATCTTCTTTTGCGGTGTGTTTGTTGAGACCGATGAATTGTGGGTTTATGATCAAGTTTATCTATGAACAATATTTGAATCTCCTCTAAATTATTTTATGTATAATTGGTTATCTTTGCAAGTCTCTTTGAATTATCAGTTTGGTTTGGCTTACTAGATTGATCTTTCTTGCAATGGGAGAAGTGCTTAGATTTGGGTTCAATCTTGCGGTGTCCTATCCCAGTGACAGTAGAGGCAGCAAGGCACATATTGTATTGTTGCCATCGAGGATAGCAAGATGGGGTTTATATCATATTGCATGAGTTTATCCCTCTACATCATGTCATCTTACTTAAAGCGTTACTCTGTTCTTTTGAACTTAATACTCTAGATGCATGCCGGATAGCGGTCGATGTGTGGGGTAATATTAGTAGATGCAGGCAGGAGTCGCTCTACTTGTCTTGGATGTGATCCCTATATACATGATCATACCTAGATATTCTCATAACTATGCTCAATTCTGTCAATTGCTCAACAGTAATTTGTTCACCCACCGTAATACTTATGTTCTCGAGAGAAGGCACTAGTGAAACCTATGGCCCCCGGGTCTATATTCCATCATATTAACCTTCCAACACTTAGCTATTTTTTGGACTTTTATTTTACTTTGCATCTTTATCATAAAAATACCAAAAATATTATCTTATCATATCTATCAGATCTCACTCTCGTAAGTGACCGTTGAGGGATTGCCAACCCTTTTATCGGTTGGTTGCGAGGTTCTTGTTTGTTTGTGTAGGTGCGAGGGACTCGTGCGTGGTATCCTACTGGATTGATACCTTGGTTCTCAAAAACTAAGGGAAATACTTATGCTACTTTACTGCATCACCCTTTCCTCTTCAAGGGAAAACCAACGCAGTGCTCAAGAGGTAGCACCATTGCGGTGGGTGCCAGCAACAGGGAAGGAGACCTGAGGCGGTGAAAGACGGTCACAAGTTGTGATGTCTGGTTTGGTGGATGTTTCTGTCGATGGAGCAACTCAGTTGAGGTGGACGACGTCGCGGCAGGAGCAGGACAAACCACACAAAGTTCCATCCGACACCTACCTATAACTGAAGTAATTCTGTAAGGGCTCATTTGGCTTGCATGATTCTAAAAACGCAGGGATAGGAAAAACACCGGAATAGGATAGGAATGCACATGGTGAACAGAGCATTTGTAAACACATGATTTCTTTCAACTTGGGTGTTTGGTTTACAGGAATTAGAAGAGCAGAGGAATGCAAAGAAACATGGCCAAAATAAAGTGAAACCATATAAAAGCGTGTAGAGTTAGAATGTTATTCTGCCACTGATGCACTTGGTCTTGTTTTTATGCATAGGATTTTGAAAAGTAGGTTCAGGTGGATATTTTGCTTCATTCCTTTCAACAAAATGCATGAATAATTGAATAGTAGAGTACCATTGGAAAATTCCCTATTGCTATGTTTTTCCGTTGAACCAAAATAGCCCTAATGGATCGACATGAATGTATAGTAATAAGTGATGCAACAAGTGTACAACCTCTTTGCCGTAGCCTTGTCGACCTCAGCATCATTGGGTTGGTCGCTGAAGCAGTTGAGGAAGAGGTGGATGTCGGAGGTGTGGAGGAAGATCTGAGGTATCTGTAGACGGCGTCCAGGGCACTGCTCTGTTGTGATGGATCGTTCTGTCATTGGAGCAGCCCCAGTGAGCCGTAAGACGTCAAGGCTGAAGCAGCACAAGACAGACATCGTCAATCTCAAGTGGTATTCTACTAGCATCTCCAATAGATGAGGTAAAATAGATGTAAAATTTATATCACCAAAAATCATCTGACTACAACAGATGAGGTAAAAAATGTTGGCCCTGAACTTAACTGTCGAAACTGAAATTTACTGTGGAATCTGAATGTTACTGTCGAAACTATACGCAATGGTAGCAGAGAGGCACTTGACATGTAGTATAGGGAGGGCTTGTAGTTCATCTTCAACCTACACCCCCCTGAGCTGCCAGCCACCACCGGCCGAACTGCCGGCCCCAGCGCCACCTCGCCTCCCCGAAACAACTCCCGCCCGCCGGTCTGCCGCCGCCCCGGCCAGCCCTCTAGGCCCCCCGCCCCCACCTTGAACCCTAAGATAGATAGTGGGTTACCTCTCCGGCGAGCCCCGTGCCGGTGGTTCTTCCTTAACTCCGGCGAGCCCCCCCACCCCCTGAAAATCGACTGACCCAAAAGTCGATTCAGTCGACTGAAGTGTAGCTAAATCGGAGCAGAGCAGCAGCACGAGCGAGGGGGAGAGCAGCAGCAGCAGCGCGAGCGAGAGCCGGAGCAGCAGCAGCTGGGCGAGCGAGCGATCGAGCGAGAGCTGGAGCAGCAGCGGCATCCCGAGCAAGTGAGCGAGAGCCGGAGCAGCAGCAGCAGATCCGGCTGGTATGGCCGCCACCGTCGAAGGGGCCTCGCATTGGGGGAGAGCCGCCATGAAGATGTCGCCCGCGGCGTCGGTTTCAAGGTAGCCACTCCATGGGGGTGCGGGATGGAGCACCGTCGGCGCCGGGAGGTGGAGTTAAGGAGAAGGTGCGATGCGATGAGTGTACAACCTCTTTGGTGGCGCCGAGTAGGCCTCGGCATCGTCCGAGGAGTCGGTGAGGATGCTGCGGTTCCAGTGGAGCAGGTTAAGGCGGCGTTGTGGGGATGGAGCAGCCGCGATAGACGAGGCCATCGTCGGAGCAGCTCCTTGGAGGTGGAGGACGGGGCGGCTGAACCGGCGGGACGGCGAGATGGACGAGGGATCCTCATCCGGGGAGGTGGACGAGGGACGTCGAGCTGTTGTGTTGGAAGATGTCGTCGGGGAAGAGGCTCCGACTGGGCAGCGGTGAGGTGGCGGACGGAGGAGGGTGGGGTTTCGCGGCTGGAGCGGAGAGGTTATGGCAGCCAAGGATTTCGAATGGCAAAAAGGAGGCGATGGGAGGGGGTGAACCATGACTTATGGACGCGCTTGTCCAAAATGTAGGGTGTGTTACAAAATTACACCCCACCGATTTGATCTAGTGGCCCTTTCGTCTCAGGTTTTGAAGGTGGATTTCGTGTCAGGATTTGGCAGCTGGAGGGAGTTTTCACGCGCGTTGTAATTTCGGGATAGCAAGGCGCGGGTTGTGAAGGCGCCAGTTTTGGGAGCACGATATCTAAAATTTCGGGATATAACAAGGCACGGGTTGAATTTTAGGGACAAGCCTAACATGTAATATTGTACATGTATGTAGCAAATCAATTCGCACTTCCCTCAACCAAAAAGAAAACGAAAAAAATAAAACTATTCACACCTCACAAAGAGAGAGTCTTGCCCCATTTTACTACAAAAATGATATTCAAAGCTACTCCCTCCTTCCATCTATATAGGGCCTAATGCATTTTTCGATACTAACTTTGACCAAATATTTGAGCAATAATATATGACATGCAACTTACACAAAGCTCATCGTTAAATTCGGCTGTGAAAGGTTCTTTCAATGATATAATTTTCACATTGTGCATGTCATGTACTATTAATCTTGTCAATAGTCAAAGGCGGTCTTAAAAAATGCATTACGCCCTATATAGATGGAAGGAGGGAGTATGAATCCATGTTATGTCCAATTAATTTTTTTCGCATGATGTATAATGCATGTAACCTACTCATACCAACATTTTAGTGCATTCCAAATGTCTATACTGCCGCTGCAATTCGAACTGAATTTGAATTCGTTTCTCTGTTTCAATAAGAATCTAGAATCATGATTGTTGCCAACTTCACCCATCATTTGTGTATTAGCTTAATAACACACCACATGATTCCTATAGAGATAGATATGAACTATGTGTACTACATGAACTCGAATTCTATTTTTTGAGTACACTTGATGTTGATTCCAAATAATAGTACATTTGATGTACTAACTATATATTCATAATCTAAACCATGTTCCATACTTACACCATGTTTATCACACATAGTATAGTGCCCCGTCCCCTACATTATGACAAGTATTTAGACCTGAGCTGCAAAAGCCACACATTATCCCAAATTATGATCAATGTTCTATATATTATACTTAGTACTAGCAAGATGCCCATGCGTTCCACAGAACATCAACATGATCAAGGGGAGGCCTAATTTGCAAATATGGAGAGGGGTGTGGGTATTTTTTTCAAAATTTCCATAGTTTTCTTCCTATCCGTCAGCTATAAATCGGACGGCCTATATTGCAGGATGGCAGGCACACCATCATCAACAACTCCGTTTTTCATAAGAGTAGAGATAAAATATATTATATGTAGTATAACATGTTCATAACCACACCATGTGTATCACCGTTATATATATTCACACATGCGTCGCTTTAAAACACTATGATAAATTCTTCAAATATCCGAATTCACTTTTTATAATGAAGTATGAGCTCTATTCGTATTTTACACCCACACAATCCTCTTATCTTTGTAGCTAGCTAGCGCTAGCTTTCTCTCGTGCATGCACACACCCGCATCCCTCTCACCCTCCCTCAACATTCTCTAGCTCCATCGTGCAAATTCGTCTTTTCACTTTAGGTCGTTCACCCATGGTGTGTGTATGCCCCCCAGCTCCTTCTTTACGGCACACATTGATCATATGCCTCTCTAGCTAGGTGTGCCTAGCACAAACACAAGCTTCCCCTTTTCTCTTATCACCGTCCATGCCTCACTCCCACCACTCTTTTCATCGATCTCATACTCGCACACTCCTTCCCCCTCGATATAGTATGACTCTCGCACCACCTCCTAGATGCATACCTCTCTCTCTATCCTTCTCCCCATGCCTCATTTGCTTCTAACACACACATGCATGTATACCGGTCGATCTCCCAACATATACCTAGGTCGACTTTAACTATTCCCCCCAGCGATCGACGTACCTCACAAGTTATGTCTCTCCTTTCTCTGACAAAGGACGATTGATCTTCCTATGTAGTTATGTCTACTTACCACAGCCATATCGTCCCCCCTCATCATTCGTGCATGCCTCCTGACCCATCTCTCACACGCACATGCACAGACAGGCAGACATCCCCTCTCTTATTGATATTGCAGGCGTGCCCTCTAGTTGTCTAGCAATCCTATCCCACCATTTGTTAGAAGCAACTCCACTACCACCCCCTCCAACACTCTAGCTCTGTCTCTCTCCCAACCTTATTCCTCTCCTGCACATATGCATGGATGCTGATCGATCTCCCTTAATACATGAGGTAGATCGATCTCCCTTAATACATGAGGTAGGCCTCTCTCCTAATCCACACATATACCAACCATTGTACCTCTATAGTTAATTAGGTCTCCTCCCCCCACCACACACACCGATAGTCGTGTAGGTAGGTATCCATGCCACAGAGTCACACCGCACATGTCCCCTCTCACGTTCCAGTAGGCCAGCCACTCTATATCTTTGACGTGGGCACACACAAATTCGATGGCACTCTTTATCGATCGCGCGCGCGCACACACACACACACACACACACATCATCCCTCTCTTCGATTCTATGGACGCCTCAAGCCGATGATACCTCCACTCTCTTATCGTGGATCGCCCCCTCTATATATATGATATTTACATGAATATATTTCACAAATATTGCATATGTTACATTTTTTGATTGACCCCCCCCCCCCCCAAAAACTCTCACGAACCCACACACTATATCTCTCTACGTTTGTATCTCTCTCACACAACCCCATCTTGCGCAGCCACACCCACGCGGGTACATGGTGGAGCTCATTTCTGTACGAAATGGCAGCCCACGTGCTAATTTGAACACGTGTAGCGGTTGTTTACCTACGGAGGTCGTGTACCACGCGTGCACGAAACAAAGTTCGACTTGATGCATTGGCGCGTTATTTTTAAATAAATTTATATCGCTCAATGGCACGTACACAGAATATAAAACGATTTTTATGGAGAAAAGGTAGTCCGCTCCACTATATACAATGGAGCCTGCCTGCTTGGTTTGTCTGTCTTCAGAGTATCTTACGCAAGGCTGCGGTGGCCTCTCTCTCTCTCTCTCTCACCCTTGGTCACTAATCCGGCCGCATCCCGTCCGCCGGCGAAAAGGGAGGACGTGCATCATTTCTCCGTTCGACGGCGCCGAGGCAGCACGTCTGGATCTGCGGTACACGCCGTTCTCTTTGACCAAGCTCCGGCGTGGTAGGGCCTAAGCCACCTACTCGCTGCCGCAGTATGGGCAGATTCCGCCCGTCGGCGCTCACCTACTTACATCCCGACGACCTCCGTGTATCCCTCCGCCCTGCAGCCGCCTGCCTTCCCACGTCGCTGCATGTGGATCTTCCATAGTTCTTTTCCCAAAACGTAGCTCGTCCGGCGTACTTTCCATATTGCAAGCCCGTCCTCACACCGTTTTAAACAAACACAACCATGTTGTTATCTTCCCTTAGGACAAGGAATATGCTTCTTTTTTGTCGTCGCATGTGTCATCAACTGTTATTGGCCAGTAACTGTTTCCTTTCTACCTCTTTTTTGCAAACAGGGCTATCCATTTCACCTCATTGCTATTGCGACCTTTTGGTGAACTGCACAAATCACTTTTTTCATAAGAGTGTTTTGTGCAGTTCTACCAAAATGTCACACGGGCAACGTCTCTACATTTCAGTGAGACTACACAAAAGGGAGATTGGTTTTGCTCTATCCTCCTCATCCAACTACGAGCCTAATCTTCTCCAACTAGTTAGTCTTAAGAGAGACTGCAAAGGTGACCGGCTTTTATTTGCGTGTTTCTTGTTTCATAAGCAATCCTCTATTATCGTAATCACACTTAATATCTTTGGAACAGGGACGCTCAGCTCTATTTTAGTGGAACTGCACAAAATGATCGGAATGTTGCATGCTCAAGACAGCTAATTTTTTCCCCAACATGCCTTGTTGATTTAGACAGAGCTGGGGGGACGTTGCTGCCAATGAAAGCATGGATCAATTTTAATTTAACACCTTCTCACAACTTTGTCTTCAGTTGTGATGTAAATATTAGCTCTAAAAGCAAGGAAGTTAGTTTTTTATTGTTTCCGAAAGAGCATCGATGGCAAGACACACGAAACAAAACCTGAAAGCTCACACCATTGTACAATTTCAGGTCGCTGGAAAATTATTTGTATAGTACGTCAATTATGTAACAAATGCTGGAAGCTTGATAGCATTGCCAGAAGCCTCTTCGGCATCCGGGTCCATGTGCCATGCACAAAATTATACTCCTTCGTTCCTAAATATTTGTCTTTTTACAAATTTTAAATGGGCATATTTTAGAGTGCAGATTTACTCATTTTGCTTCATATGTGTACTCCCTCCGTTCCTAAATATTTGTCTTTCTAGAGATTTCAACAAGTGACTACATACGGAGCAAAATGAGTGAACCTACACTGTAAAATATGTCTATATACATCCGTATGTAGTAGTCCATTTGAATCTCTAAAAAGAAAAATATTTGAGTAGTCACTCGTTGAAATCTCTAGAAAGACAAATACTCTGGAGTGTATTTAAGAACCGAGGGGGTAGTGCATAGCCGCATGGGAGACTCAGCCCGGTCGTTGCGCCGCATTAATAGTGAGTAATGAGCAGTCAAATCATAAGCCCCACCTTTCCCACTGTAAGTTGCTCGGAAGAAGCAACCATCAATACGCTCTTCTTTGAATCCGCTCATACTACTCCATCTGTCACTATTTATAGAGCACACTTCAGAAAAAGAAAAAATCTCTGCGACCAAGGCGACTAGCGATCGGCCTGAAAAATAGCATTGGTAGTTATAGCACAGCGTCTATTACTAGAGGAAATAATGCGTACACACATGCATGCAGTGCTTCCACCCCGTAGTACATCGAGAGAAAATTGTGGACTTGATTGCGGTTACCATGCCCTAATTAATTGAGCATTAAACCAAACGCGTCTAAAGTCTCTCTGGTGGTGGAAATGCATTGAGAGAAATGCATCATAAGGAAGGGCGCCATGTAAACTATGACGGAGGGAGGAGTAGTATGAAGGTGCAAAACCAAGTATGCGTATGGCCAGTCGGTCCACGCACCTCCTCTTGGCATATCACTGACATGTGGGACCGGAGTGTGAGCAAACCGATCTCAATTGATGGCAAAATGGCCAACCCGCCGTTCCTTGAGAGAGACGAGGAGCGAGAACACACAGATGGCCTCACACATGGTTGATCGATATGATCATTACATGTTGGGCTGCTGTTTTCCGCCCTTCTCCGTAATAAATGTGTACTTTATCAGAGATTAAAAAAATAAGAGTACAGAGGCTCCACCATGCGGTTCTAGTAGTAGTACTACTCGTACTACTAAACCTTGCACTTGGCTCTTCGCCTCTTCGTGAAGTCTGACACCGAATGAACTCCACATGTTCGGTACTGCAGTCTGAAACCGAATGAACTAATGCATGTCCACCGCCTGGGCGAGGGTACGTTGCATTAGTCAAAAGGTGTAAGCGAGCTTCACCTTGTCCTGCAAGCTTCTCCTTGTTCTGCGAGTTGACGGGACACACCAAAAAGTAGTGCTAGTCCATACTCCCTCCTTTCCGGTTAATATGGCTTTATCTTTTTTGCGGGTAAATGAGAGAGCTTTATTCACATACAAGCATTCTTAGGACGATTAGCCAAGACACTGGTCACTAGGAAGCAAGGTACCCGGCAAAAAAAGAAGTAGGAAGCGAGGTGTTTCATCAAGCCAGCTCTCGGCCACATTCGAAGTGCAGCAAGCACGGTTCGCACAAAGATGCGCCGCAAGGTTTGCTAACCTGTTTACATGCTTAATAACAAAAAAAGAGGAAATATTACCGAGCGCTCCTATTTGTAATAGGATATGAACCAGAATTAAGCGAGAATTATGGTGAGTGTTCCATGCAATCAACTTCCATTATCACATGCGAGAACCCTAGAAAAGAACCAAATGTGTTGAAGATTGCTTTATCACATTTTAGAAATATAATAAGAGTGCAGACGCTCCTCCATCCGGTTCCTAGTACTAGTATAGTACATACCTCTATAGACTATAGTACTAGTACTAGTAAACTTTGCGCTTGGCTGTTCGCCTCTTCGGGAAGTGGAACAATAATAGTACTAGTATAGTGTATGCTTCTGGCAATCTGACACTAAATTAACTGTTGCACGTCCATCGCCTGAGCGAGGGAGAGCTTGCATTAGTCAAAAGTTTCTCCTTGTCCTGTGAGCCACCACACACAAGCTTCTCCCATCCTGCAAGCTTCTCCTCGTTCGGCAAGTTGATGGGACACAGCAAAGTAATGCTAGTCCATATTGCCTCCTCTCCGGTTAATATGGCTTAATTTCAAACGAGATAAATACACTGTCTGTCACTGTATATTTGTAAAAATACGGTCAGTGGACTTCATAATACGCTCATTGCGCTCAATATATACATTTTCTAATGTTTATGCGGTCACTAGCTCACCCTGGCTGAGTATGTGTGTGCATGCACGTGTAGGTTGAGCACTTGAGCGTGACCGTGTGTGTTCCGTCGTGTGCTCGGACATGCATGCATTAGGGCGTCGCGCGCGTTTTTGCGTCCATGTGTACGTGTGACTATTGCATACACGTAGGGGGAGTACGTGTAGGGGCCACTAAAGGAGCAGTCAAATCACACAGTAAGTTAGTCGGAAGAAGCAACCATCATTTCACTCTTCAATGACACGTACGCAATATAAAATGGTTGATATGGAGAGAAAAAGAAAACCACTATATATACACTAGCAGGAGCCTAAGCTACAAGCCTGCTTGCTTGGGTTGCTCTCTTCATAAGTAGAGAACGACAGTGGCCACACTGCTGGTCACATATCCGGCCTGATACCGCAGCTGGGGGAAGGGAACAATGTTCTACGTAGACGTGGTCGACATCTGCGAGGGAGAAAATCCAGAGTCGGTGTGTCCCAATCGGGGGTCACCGCGGTATGGGCTGACATCCGTTTCGAAAATATTAGTGCATGTCAACAAAAATTATACTATCTCTATTCCGTTTTGAAAAAAGCATATAAGCTGTTACTTCTTACCCAAAGGATCTTTGTATCCAACAGACACAAAATATCCATTCAACTGTTCGAAATTACTTTCACTGTTGATCTGATGTCGAGGTAATTGCTGCATCGCCACCAAAACCCACCATCTCTTAAGCTAAAGTAGACCGAGCTAACCCCTATATTAGCATATTACTAGGATAAACAGAAGGCACTGTAGAATCATTTAGGACATGAGCTTGTCAATCTAATGTGGAGGGACACCAGCTTAGCCCCGGCCGGCAGCTTGGGCGGAACTGTGAAGAAGGTCACCGTGACGGGCGACGTCGCCGGATCCCCGCCGCTTGTCACCTCCATTTCCACCTTGACGGGCGTCGGTCCTGCCTTTGGCTCCCCGGTGGGCCGTTAAGCCCACAAAGATGGCCACATAGTGCGGCGATGGGGACGCCCGCTCGATCTGAGCGACCGCCACGGCGATAGGCGCGCCGATGTCGAGCATGCCGCCGACCAAGAAAAACGCGTGGCCGTCCTCCTCCGCGAACAGCAAGAGCCGTGGCTCCAACAGTGGCACTTGCAGCTGGAGTGCCTTGCCGTACTGGATCCTGTGCATGGGCATGGGATGTACGATGCTGATGTGGTGGGAGAGCATCGGCGGCGGGCCTTCGTAGCTGCAGACGGGCATGGGGCATTTGCAGGGCACGAGCAAACACACACTCTGGTGATCGGCGAGCTTGTCGTATGTGAAATAGAGCCCACAACATTCGTGCGGGCACTCCACCCTCACCGAGGAGAGGACGGTATCCACCACCGTGTTCCACATGTCGAAGCCACCGCTGCGCTAGCAGTTCTGGCACCGCCGTTGGTTCCCGGGGCGCTCGACGCGGCAGGCCGTGCAAGCCAGGTGCCCTCTCTTGCACTGCACAAATCAATCGAACAACACATCAATCAAGAAACCTGCACCTTGCTCGATCAGCCGAACGGACGAGGTATTTTCGAACCTCATACACTGGAGGCTTCAAGGGGTGGAGGCACAAGGGGCAGTGGAGCAAGGTGCGGTCCATCGAGACCATAGAGAGCTCCATCGTCGGGTCCTGTTCCGTCTGCATTATCTCGCCCTCCTCGTGCACAACTATCTCTTGCTTTATTAGGGCCGGGGCATTACAAAGCTTTACCGGCACATATTCATACTACTTCAAGGTGCACTAAATCAACACATGCAAGTATCAAAAGGAGATTCACGGCATGCATGTCGGTAAACGCAAATTATTGAAATATATTGAGTGCAGTGCTTTGATGTGTCGCGTCAACTTGTACAAGACCGAGAAGTTTGATTACTACAACGCCCTCTCGCCTTAACCGCACCTGCCTTTGGCTGTATGATAGGTGGGCCACAGACCTGTTGGGCCCACCTGTCATAGACGCAAAGGCAGGAGCAGTAAGTCAATGAAGCTGCATCCCTCCCTCGCCCATGAGCGTGGTGGCTGATAGGACTAGGAGAAGCTTTCGTTCGCTACACGCTCTCCCTCCCGCACGCAGTGGACATGCAGCAGTTCAATCGGTGTCAGATGGCCAGAAGCATACTGTAGTACTCCTACATTGCAGTAGTACTCCATCATTGTTTGACTTCTCGAAGAGGCGAAGAGCCATGCGCATCACGGACGCTCGTGTGGCAGTTTCATGTGTAGAGTAGTCTAGGATAGCGTGTATCGTGCATGTAAGCTTAAAATCGTTGGGGTCGGCTCCATGCTATATTTTTTTGATTACAATAATCTTCTGGCCCTACCTGTCATCCTGGTGATTCTAGTTTGCAAGCTCATCTGGTCAAGACAGGAATATATATTTTAATTTGTGGTGGGGTAAATATTAGAGGTTTCAGCAAATGGAGTACACTGTGGGTCTTTCAGCCAAGTTTAGAGGCAACCATGTGGGGCGAGTGCTATGATGTGTCGCATCAACTCGTACAACGAGGAGAAGCTTGATTTTACTACAACACGCCTTCTCCCTCGCACATGCGCGCGGTGGCTCACAGACGAGGACAGGCTTTTGCTTATAGTACTAGAACAAGCTATCCCTCCCGCTCGCGGTGGACGGACATGCAGCAGTGGATTCGATACTATAGAAGCAGTAGTAGTAACATCATTGTTCGTCTTCTCGAAGAGGCGAAGAGCCAAGTGCAACCCGAACGTGGCAGTTGCAAACCTTCGAGCACGCACATAGCCAGGCTCTTGCATCAGACAAAATTGCTATGTGAGCCCACTGTTGTAGTACTTGCTAATATAGCCCTGTAAACCAGAAAAGGAGTATTTGCCTTTCTAGAGATTTCAACAAATGACTAGACTACACCGAGATGGAGTACATATGGAGCAAATCAGTGAATCTACACCGTAAATAAATATGTAGTTCTCTCGTTTTCCTCTCGGCCTTGGTCGCGGTGCACAATATTGAGTATACTAGTACTATCATCTTGAAATTTACGAAGTCACCATAGGCACCTCATCGTCAACGGAACGTCTCGACATGCGATAGGCAGCGGCAGTCGCCTCCATAGGTGCTTGAATGCCAAGGAGGGAGAGGGTAGCGGTTCCCGAGATGTTGAACGGTCAATGATGCATCCTCAAATTACTCTACATGCAGAGGGAATTAATTGGAGAAGCAGAATAGAGCCAGCACGATGTGAATGCAACAGAGTTTGGATTCTCATATAAAGGCACCCCACCACTCCAATCCATCTACTCCTTAGTGTCTGTGCAACATTGCTCACTCCAATCCAAGACCAAGTGACCAGAAGCCAGAAGCACCTATGGAGGCGATGGTCACGAGCGGCAGTCGCCTGTGCCAAATCATCCAAGGGGCCGGCCTGTGGCCCCGCACCGCACAGCGTTTCCATACGGTGCTGGCGACCGCCGGTGTCGTAGCCCTCGCCGACACCGGCTTTGCCTATCGCATGGACAACATGATGGTCAACTCCATCCGCGAGTTCGCCGCCGTCAAGAAGCATGTAGCGGAAGCTCCTACTAGTCCTGCCAGCCACCACTCTCATGCGCGAGGGAGGAATGCAGCTTCATTGACTTAGAGGGTGCTTGGATACGTTTTAGTCCCATGACTAAAAGTAGTGGGACTAAAACTTGCTAGCCTCATCCATGCTTGGATCCAAATACTAAAGAGACTAAAATCAAGTTAATGAGCATTTATTATCCTCCAAACCCTCCAATCCAGAACTCGTCTGTGTTAAAGGAGAAGAGTTAAATGAGGAAAGAGATGACTAATCCATATTTTAGTAGGGGTACCCCTGACTAAAATTTTTTAGTCTCAAGACTAGTTTTAACCCCTCTTTAGTCATGGGTGCTTGGAACTTTAGCCTCTTAGAGATTATTTTTAGTCGACTAAAATAAGTCCCTTGGATCCAAGCACCCTCTTCATCGCCTCGCCAAGGCCTATGACAGTGGGGCCCAACAGTGGTTGGCCCACTGTCATGCAGCCAAAGGCAGTGTTAAGGCACCGGAGCTCAAATTCATGAGGAGAGGGTGTTGTAGTAATCAAACTTCTCGGTCTTGTACGAGTTGACGCGACACATCATAGCATCAAGATTTCGATATAAGTCTTTTACACATTTCAAATGGACTACTACATACGGATGTATGTAGACATATTTTGCTTCGTATGTAGTCACTTGTTGCAATCTCTAAAAAGACTTATATTTGGAAATGGAGGGAGTACAACGCATGCATGCATGTTGTGACTTCCCTTTTGATACTTGCATGTGTTGATTTGATGCACCTTGCCAAAATTTGACTATAAATTTAACTAACCAAATTTTCATGCATGTCACAAAAATTACGGGGCTGTTTGGATTGTCACTATGTTTTTCTTATGTTGCCACATTATTTTTCCCACACTTGCCACACTTGCCTACCTTGAGTTGCTCAAATTGTTAGACACACTCTGGCTTGCCTAAGGGAATCTTGCCACACTTTTTGTGTCTATGACATGTGGGGTTCACTGCTAATAAAAAAATTCTTTTCTTAGGTGTGGCTAATAAAAAAGACTTATATTTAGGAATGGAGGGAGTAGAAATACAAATAATAATGCATGTTGGGGCAACCCACGTTTCCGATAATTTTAGCCGTGGGCTTGTTCACAATTGTTACGAGGGGGTGGTTGTTCATTTAAAGGAGGGACTTGTACCAGACTTGAACGATACAAAGTGCGGCCTAACACACCGTAACACCACTTGGAACAAGCGGGTAGCTATCTCAAAAAACAATCAACAACTAAAAAATGGCGACCTGGCATGTAGTACAAATTTTAAACGATTGTTTTGATGGAGTGAAAAAGAAAAACTACCCCACTACGTATATAGGCCGGAGCCTCCGCGCTTTCTTGTTAGGGTTGGTCTATTCACACACTCTCATCATCTCAAGATCTAAACAAGATAGGGGTGGTAACATTGTCTTTCTCCCTTCAAAAACCACTGTCTTTCTATCCTCACCGCTGGTTACAGATCCGGACGTATCCCCTCCGCCGGTGAAGGGGAGGAGGGGCAGTGTTTAGGCCGTCGTCAACAGCGAGGGAGGAGACCCACTACCGTCCGCACCGTTATCTCTGGCCGAGCACCAGCGCAGGAGGTCCTCTAATCCCTTCGTCGTTGCCCTAGTGTGGGCGGATCCGGCCTCCCGCCGCCCACCTATCCAGATCCCGATGACCTTCAGGTATATCTTCCTTCGAAACCGCCTTAGCTCTACTTTCCTAGCTCGCTACGTCGCTGCATGTGCATCAATTTCTATCTCTCAGCCCCTCTCGATCGGATGGTCTAGCGTCACCTTTTTTTCCTCTTCTATTGTTAGAGGTAAAGCTACTTCATGGAGTCGAATCTTGTACTTGGTTCGAACAAGAAATAAAGTGGAGGTGGGGGAATTTAGTATGTAGTACATCGGACTTGGTACAAACAGAAGGAAAGGGGGTGGAAGTAGTACAGACCGTCATCCAACCGGTCTCTTGGTCAAAAGGGAAATATAGGGGTAACGCTATACACAAAGTGGTATGACCAGGACTAGATTTGCTATCCACACATAGGAGTATGTGGCTAGAGTGAACAAAAATGGGACCAACCCAGATATGTTTCTTGGATGTTTGTTTCTCGGGCAACAAACTATGAATCACCACTTTATGCCCCTGTTTAGGTACATGGTGCCGGATCTTTGGTGCACCCACTGTCCCATGCCCTTATACCAAATATTTTGCTGTTGTTAATCTAATGCCCCTGGTAAAAATGAAGCCATGCCACTGTTATAAGCCATGACAAGTTTAGCCAAATGTTTTTGCCTGTAATTGTTTGAGACTCTGATTGTTTCCTCTATAGCTTTCTTTTGCAAACAGGGATATCCATTTCACCCGGTTGCTGTTGTGACCTTTTGGTGCACTGCACAAAACTCTTCTTAAAAGAAGTGACTTCTGTGCTGTTTAACTAGAAGGTCAGGATGGAAAAGTTGGTTCATTTCGGTGGAACTTCGCAAAGGGAGATCTGTGTTCCAATCCTCATCATCCATATTGGCACCATAACCTTCCTTTAGGTAAGAATGATATTTAATGCATGTGTTCATCTCTATTTTGCGACTGCCATGAGAAAATAATGCTATTTTTTACTAGTACACTTGTACTCCCTCACTGACAAAACCAATTCTAAAATAGAAGGCCAATCATGTACTTGGTTTCAACAACTGGTGAGGAGAATGAGAAATAGAGCATGAAGAGGAAGAAGAAGAAGAAGAGTAAACAGTGCCAAGGCGCTTGCTGAAGCTAGAGGCCTCAGTCGAGGCCATTCAAGGGCTCCGTCAACGACTACCTTACATGTGAGACGATCCTCCAGGGAGCCCTTCCACTTCTGCTGTCTCACTTAATTAATTAGGAGTACTTAAGTACCACTATTTTATTGCTGCCTAATTTTCCTATCGGAGTTAAACAAATCTTCAGTAGCACCCTATGTTGAATCATGTACGTGTGTATGTTGTCTATGGAGGTGAATCATGTGGTGGAGCAGGGAGGGAATGCTAACTTTACCCATTAAGATAATGAGGGTGCCTCTATTTGTTAGTGTATGTTTCATCAACTAGTCCCACTATTATAGTAATCTCACTCTCTCAATATATGTGCCAACAGGGATGCTCAATTTTGGTGGAACTGCACACAAAAACTTTGGGTGCTTCATTGCCTCGACAGCTTCCTTCCTTTCCTGTTATTCGCTAATCTCGGCTTGCATTCTTCCTTTGCTGTCAGTCGCTTGGCTTATCTCGGCTTCCAGTTAAAGGAAATAGTAATAGATATGCTACCTCACACAGGTTGGTACTGGTCTTTATCCTTATTATTGTGCTTGTCATATGTATTGGTAATTTGGTATTGTTCTACTATTTGCCGATTTCATAAAGGAGTAACTTGGAGCCTGAACTCACAGGCAAATCATTATATCGGGTGATTTTAGTAGAACTGCACAAAAAGATCAGATAGACAGGTACTTATGTTGCTGCTATGTACTCCAAAGTTCACTCAGGCAAGCATCGATGTTGACAAGAAGAAGTGCCTATATTCATTCGAGTATCAACCGGCGTCAACCAATTGTAAAACTCCAACTATTAGGAGAGTGAATGCCAAAAATATTGCTTGGCGATAGCCCGTAAAAACGCAGTCCAGTCTTTGGTCCCAACTTGTGCCTTTTGGTTATCGGCACATATGGTAGCGAACTGTATGGCATGGATTCTAAAGATTCTAGACAAGTTGGTTGACGCAGATATTCATCTGGCACTTAATCAGTCTGCACGCCAGGGATACTCCATTTTAGTTGAACTGCACAAAAAATTTGGGTGGTTCATTTTCTCAACCGCCTCCTTTCTCGTCTGCAATGTAGAATTTTGGTGAGCTACAGGATCAAGATGAGCCAGTAAACTAGTTGGATGAAAGTAGTGGCCAAGTTGCTCAAACCCCCCTCGGCACGAGGCCACTATTTGAGGATAAGCCTACAGGCAAAGTTTAGATTGTCTGTGCTGCCTCTTATGTACTCGAAAGTTTACTCACACACGCATTAATTTTAGCAAGAAGTACCTCCGATTGAACACCATTTACCGATGCGCAATGTAGAATTTTGGTGAGCTACAGGACCAAGATGAGCCAAGAACTAGTTGAATGAAAGTAGTGGCCAAGTTGCTCAAACCTCCCTAAGACGAGGCCACAATTTGAGGATAAACCTACAAGCAAAGTTCAGATTGTGCAGGTTGCCTCTTATGTACTCGAAAGTTTACTCATACAAGCATTAATTTTATCAAGAAGAACCTCCGACTGGACACCATTTACCAGTCTGTACCCTAGGTAATTAAAGATCGTCCATGGATCATATTGGCTGTGATCTAAATCATTTGGATGCATAAACATATCGAACATGTGTATATCCGAATCTTTTTCTGAATTATCTATGAATATTGTTGTGTGATCTATCAATCATTTGGATCCATAGACATGCTGAACTTGTGTATATATGAATCTTTTGAGTTGTTGATAGTGAATGTTGGCTATGAATATGAACGTGTCCTATGAACCTAAGTTTGATACGAATGTTTACCTTCTCTGTTGTGCTTGTGTGTGAACTTGTTAGTATGCCTACTGTGGGGTATGTGACGTGTGGGTGTCAACGGCACACCTTCTTCCTGAGAAGAATTGCACCTGCTTTGTTAGGGTAGCAACGGTGCATCAGCTCTTTTTAATCTTTTTGCTCTGTCTTGCCCCCTCCCCCGCTCAACCCCTGTCGTAATGTTTTCGGCCTCAAAACAAACATAGTACTGCGTTGTTTTTGGGGCTTGATGAAAAATCGAGTGCTGGTTTCTTTAGGTTGGCCCGCCCAGCAAATGGGCTGCTAGTCCACCATGGACTAGGAGGCTAAAAATACAAGTTGTATGGTGCAGAGGCAAGTAAAAAAGCCATTGAGAGCCATCCACTGAAGAAAAAAAATCGCTCCTGATGTGCTTCTTCAGTCGTGCCGCCGGCCCCCTCTTTAATCCAGTTCGCTCGGGGATCTGTTATCATTTTTTTTCCAGTGGGCGAACAAGTATCAGCTAGGCCTAGGTTTTGTATTCTAACATGCGTAGCCCACGACATACAAAGGATGATGGTTTCAACTTATTTTTTGAGGTCCATACCGGCCTATGGGCTTTTTCTTAAAGATCGACAGCCCAATGTATTTTTTTAACCACATTATATATATTTATGTTATTACTATTATCGTATATTTTATAGAGACTTATATATACATTATAAAACATCCCACGTGTTATTAACTTATAAAAGTAAATGTTTAACAGAAGTTGGCAAGGAAAATCCTGGTTGTTTTTTACTCACAGGCAAGGAAAATCCTGGTGATTGCGTACCAAAGCTTGCGAAGATTTTCAGGACCAACGTAATAATAACGCGCTCATTTTTATTTTGAGCAATAACTCGAAAAATTTGTTAATTATGTATATAAAATATGTGCCTCTCCGGTTTATTTTTTTATATTAATTGCTCCTTCTAACATAATATTATATATATAACGAGCCCAGCTAATTCGGGTATTTGAAGGAAGTGCAAATGGGCTGGGATTTCTTAGATAATATAAATGGGCCGCATTGACGCGAAATAATTTGTTCACCCAGCCCAAAGAAATGGACTGTACATTCTAGAAAACATGGGTTAAATATATGCCACATTTTTGCAGGCTGACATGTGGGCCAATAGGTCGAAGCCTACGCAGGGCGTTGTCAACTTGGTCAAGGAACGACTTCCATTGGACCGCCGTCAGGCTGACATGCACCTTCAATCTCTCGTCTTCTTCCTCCGGCCGCCATCGCCGGGTCCGGCCTCCGCGGCTTAGCGGCTCGCTTAGCACGCATCGCTGTGAAGCGCTACCCCACCGCCACCAAAGCTATCCCTCCACCCCTCCACACCTCTGTTATTCTCCACCGATCGCAGCCCCACGCCGCACTGTAACCCGTTATAACCCTTCTCCTCCACTCAATCTATGACTCCACTACCGCATCTTCCCATCTCCGAAGTCGTTCCGTCCCGGGGCCTCGACGTCGCCCATCGCCTCACCGCACTCAAAAGTGCATGGTCAACAAACGAGAGTCGTGGAAGAGGATCAGATGCGGAGAGCTCGACGGCCGGGACCCACGAGGTCCATAGTCGCACGCAAGGAAAGTTCCTCCTTATTAAGCTGAAAAATGTTTCCTCCACTCGACATTTGGGACCCATCGGTGTATCTTCGCACGGAAGGAAATTCCTCCTTGTTATGCGGAAAAAATTATTCCTCCCGTTGACAGCAGGGACCCGTCAGATTTGGTGGCTAACTTGTGGGCCTACTAAGCGGACATGTATGCAGGGTTTTGTCAACTTAATCAACAAATGATTCTAGCAGCTGGACCGTTGGATGTTAATCCAACAGCCGTGCTCCTTCTTCAACCTCTGTTCTTGCTCCTGTCTCCTGTGGGCGGCACCGCGGCTGTGCTGCCGTGCACCCGAACCAGTCAGGTTTCCCACTCCTGTCCATCTGCGACTCCACTTCCCCATCTTCCCCATCTCCGGCTCGTTCCAGTCTGGGGCCTCGCCGTCGTCCACTGGCCTTTGGTGCGCTCGGGATGGTGTGGTCAACATGGTCAACAACCGAGAGTCATCAGAAGATGACTGTATGTGAGAGGCTGACAGTTGGGACACACCACGCCCATGGACACATGCATGCAACGGAACGCGGCGTGGTCAACGTGGTCAAGGAACGACTTCCATCGGAAGTGTCCTCTACGTGGAGAGGCTGACAGCTGGGTCCACGGCCGCAGCAAGGAAGTGCCTCCTTATTACACGGAAAATAATGATTCCTCCACCTAACAGCAGGGACCCAGCGGACGGGCCACCGTATTTTGCGAAAAAAACATTCCCCTGACTGTTGGACCCACCGAACGGGTCACCGTATTTCGCGAAAAAACGTTCCCCCCGTTGTCAGTTCGGATCCACTGGAAGTGCCTCCTTATTACCCAAAAAAAATGAATACTCCCCTGCTAGCTGGGACCCACCTTGGTGGGAGGCTGACTTGTGGGCCTACTAAGTTGACAGGGATGGAGGGCTTTGTCAACTTAGTCAATATGAATGATTCTAGCTCCAGTGACCGTACGATGTCCATCCAACGGCCGTAGTGCTTCTTCAACCTCTGGTCTTCTTGCTCCAGCCGCCCAAACTAGCGTCGGTCGTGCCGCGTGCTCCTGCCTCCTATGGCGGGCTGTGATGCCGCGGAGGCCTCACCGCCCCTACTACTCTCACCGCTGGCTAGGCCATCCCTCTACTCACCCACACCCCTTGTTATTCTGCGGCGGCGGCAGCCTCACACCGCACCCGAACCAGTGAACCCTCGTACTCCTCTCCACGCGGGCTTCCACTGCCACGTCTTCCCCGGCTCCACGTCGTCCCCTTCCTAGGCCTCGCCGTTGTCCACCGCCCTGGTGTTCTTGGCGCGGCGTGGTCAATGTGGTCAAGGGAACGACTTCCATCGGAAGAGTATTGTACATGGAGAGGCTGACAGCTGGGTCCACGACGTCCGCAAGGAAGTGCCTCCTTGTTACGCGCAAAATAATTATTCCTCCACCTAATAGCCGGGACCCACCGCACGGGCCACCGTATTTCACAAAAAAAACATTTCCCCCTGACTGCTGGGACCCACCAGCTACATCTTCGCACGCAAGGAAGTGCTTCCGGGCAAAAAAATGATTCGCCCCCCTGACCGCTGGGACCCACTAGCTACATCTTCGCACGGAAGGAAGTGCCTGACAGTCGGGACCCACCTGGTCGAAGCGTACGTAGCGTTGTCATTCTGGTCGCGAACGTGTATGTACATACTGGTCGATGTCGAGCGCGCATGTGTCGTAGTAGAGGCGCGCATGTAGCATGTACACATACGTACAGCGGCTAGTGTGCAAGAAAGAAAATACGACCACGTACGTACATACGGGCGGGGTCTGGAACGCCTACTCGCGCATACGTATGGCCAGGGCTCGTGTACATGGCTGGGTCGGAACGGAGAAACTACATCGTCATCGTGTTCATGGGGACGCAACGGAATGCATCGTGTTCATCGGGAGGCAAGGGAATGCGTGGGAGCCAACCGGCTTGGACGGAACAACCGATGTAAACGAGGCCTGGCGTACCGCAGAACGGAGGAAACGGCCTTGTGTTCGTCCGGCCACGTTTGAAACGGGATCCTGTTCATCGGGAGGGGTCTGGGGTCCCACAAAACGGAGGAAACGGACCTCCTACGGTTGAAACGGGGTCCTGTTGATCGGGAGGGGTGTGGCGTACCCCAAAATGGAGGAAACGGACTTGTGTTGGAGCGCTATGGTCGAAACGGGGGTCCTGTTCGTCGGGAGGGGTGTGGCGTACCACAAAACGGGACTCCACGGGATATTGTTCATCTCCACCGTCGACACCCTCCATCCTCCATGGGCTACTGTTCATCCACCGTCGACCTCCTCCAACCTCCACCAGCGACTGTTCATCCACGGGCTCCTGTTCATCCAGCCTCCACCGCTGCTACTCCACCGGCCATCGCTCAACCAGCCCTCTCCACGGGCTCTGCTCAACCACCCTCCACGGTTTCATCGCTCATCCAGCCCTCCACCGCTCATCGCTCATCCAGCCCTCCATGGGGTGGTCCTGTTCATCCAGCCCTCCACGGGTCCTATTCATCCAGCCCCAACCGCTCGATCGATCGGGGTCCTGTTCATCCAGAGGCAACACCATGGGGTCCTGTTCATCCACCCCACCGAACTGCTCATCCAAACCCCCAAAGAACGCCACTGCTCATCCAGAGGCAGCATCGATCGGTTTCAGTTAGCAGCAGATGGCGAATCGCTCGATCGGGTTCAGTTAACAGCCATCGATCGATCGCTCGGGTTTAGTAACGCGTAGCCTGCAGTGCAATCGCTCGGGTTCAGTTAGATCCCAACGCCTCGCATGGGTTCAGTTTGAGCCCAACGCCTCGCACGCACGCACGTGCATGTACGAGAGAAACACGCGTCGCTCGGCCCCGACCACCCACCGTAACCGAGAACACCCCGATATTTTCCTCGCCCTCGCTTCTACCACGGTTTTTTCCGTCATGGACGGCCCAAAGAATGTCATGCAGCAGCGTCTCCGGCCCGCCCAGGATGAAAAGCCCATTTTCTGTCATGATTATTTATCATAGAAGTAGGAGCCCACCACATCTGTGATGGTACCGGGTTTTATCACAATTATCGTCATAGAAGTGTCATAGGTATGACAGAAAAAAATTTCGTTTGGCCCAAAATGTCACGTATGTGTCTTTTTTTGTAGTGCATGATTCAACACATTAGAATTATGAGATAAAGGGCCCGGACAAATAAGCACGTCAGAGCCTTCGAATTCTTATGATCCAGCCAGGGGCTTATCCCGGGTGCGCCACTCCGAGCTGCTATCAGTATCCGACGCGGTGTCGGCCGCAAGGGAGGCTCTCCCCCTCTTGGACGCTTTGGCCTCCAGACGTGTGGAGGCCGCACTTTTCTTCCTTCCCCCCTCGGGGGGGAGTTGCTTTCTTTCTCCTCCTCCTCGTCGTCGATGGCGGGTGGGGAGTGGGTCTCGGCGTCTCCGGACGTCACGTCCGAAGTGCCCTTGTGGTGGAGACCGCCTCTGGTCCCCTTGGCCTTCTTCTTGGCCTTCTTCTTCGACACCTGGTAGAGCGTTGTAACCAGCGTCTTCATCAGAAGTGGAATTGCTGGGTCTTCGGGCAGTGGAGCCGGACTCTTGACCAGCTCCACCTTCTTTGTCCAGCTCTGAGGAAGTAAGATGAGGAAGTTTAGACATTCTCCTTGGGTATATAAAGTAAAGGATACACCTTGAAAATACGGAAAAAATCACCGGACTAGCGGTGTGGGTCAGGTTGTACCCACGGTCTTCGGTCTCCTTCGGCCACGTCTTGTTGGCCTTGAAGAGCGCCTTCCAAATACCTTCGTGCGTAACGCTGAAGAAGTGTTGGTGGTCCGGTGCTTGGCGGATCGAACTCCCACAAATTGCAGGTCCGGCTTTGGCATGGAAGGATCCGGCAAAAGAGCATCACCTGGATCACATTGACGAGCTTGATGTTCTTGTCGACCATGCTCTTGATGCGCATCTGCAGTGCTGTCAGCTCGTCCGACGAGGCCCAGTCTAGGCCATTCTCTAGCTAGGAGGTGAGCCACATCGGGGCCCCGGACTTGAACTCGGGAGACTCGGCCCAGGTGGTGTCGCGGGGCTCCGTGACATAGAACCATTGTTGTTGCCAACCCTTGATGGTCTCCACGAAAGTACCTTTGGGCCATATGACGTTGGGCATCTTTCTCACCATGGCGCCTCCGCACTCTGCATGTTGGCCGTCCACCACCTTCGGCTTCACATTGAAGATCTTGAGCCACAATCCGAAGTGGGGTGAGATGCGGAGGAAGGCCTCGCACACGACTATAAATGCTGAGATGTTGAGAAGGAGTTGGGGGCCAGCTCGTGGAAATCCACCCCATAGTAGAACATGAGTCCACGGACGAATGGGTGGAGTAGAAATCCTAGCCCGCGGACGAAGTGGGGGATGAACACTATCCTCTCATGGGGCTCCGCGGCAGGGATGATTTGTCCCTTGGTCGGAAGCCGGTGGAAGACCTCCTTGGACAAATATACGGCCTCTCGGAGCTTGGTGATGTCCTTCTCCTTAACGGAGGAGACCATCCACTCGCCCTACGCTCCTGAGCCAGACATGATCGGAGTGCATTCTTGAGGCGGAAGAGATGAGGGCTTGGGCGCTGGAGCTCGAGAATGGGTGGGCAGAGAGAGAGAAGGGATGGGTGAAAGGGGATGAATCCTTATCTCCTTATAAAGGCAGCGAATATCAAGCGCCTCCCCGCTCGCCTTAAAACTCGCTTATTTCCCAAGGGCCATGCAGACGGCACGATTGGATTACCCACGCCCGTATTGATGAGAATCCCATAATAAGGGGACACGATCTCTGCTTTGACAAGACGTGCCAATGAAACCGCATCTCAAAACATGGAGTGGCAGGCCGAAAAACGGTTCAAAATAATAACCGGGTGGTGATGTGGCGTCGTGCTACAAAAGCTATCGGTGGATTGGACTCATGAAATATTATACTCTCTGCGGTGGTGAATGGTACTTGTTTTGCAGAGGCGGACACATTCTTTGTGTTCGAAGGCTATTTTGGAGTATTCGGAGGAGGAACCCGTCTTGCAATGCCGAAGATAATTTGCGCGCCGACACCTCGTCATTGAAGCCTCGTTCAGGGGCTACTGTGGGAGTCCTGGACTGAGGGGTCCTCGGGCGTCCGGCCTGTTGGACATGGGTCGGACTGATGGGCTGTGAAGATACAAGACCGGAGACTCTCACCCATGTCTGGATGGGACTCTCCTTGGCATGGATGGCAAGCTTGGCGTTCAGATATGAAGATTGCTTTCTCTGTAAGCGACTTGGTACAACCCTAGTCCCCTCCGGTGTCTATATAAACCGGAGGGTTTAGTCCATAGGGACAATCATAATCATATAGGCTAGACTTCTAGGGTTTCAGCCGTTACGATCTCGTGGTAGATCAACTCTTGTAATACTCATATTCATCAGGATCAATCAAGTAGGAAGTAGGGTATTACCTCCTTACAGAGGGCCCGAACCTGGGTAAACATCGTGTCCCCTATCTCCTGTTACCATTGACCTTAGACGCACAGTTCGGGACCCCCTACCAGAGATCCGCCGGTTTTGACACCGACAGGTTGCACAACCAATCGGTATTTGGGAGGGTGCGGAGAAATATAATGTTCAAAGAATATAATCTAAACAATCCTAAACTGTGGGGACCCCGACTCATAAGTCGTGATCACCGAATGCACGTGTGCAGTGATCCCAGAGATCAATTCTCACTGAACACACATAAGCTGAATAACAAGAGTCTTACATCCATACATACCGTTTTACACAACTAGGACCATTATGGTCAAGCCTTGAGTGTATCATCGCAGCGGAAATCTTCATTAATAACTTGGACCCATGTCATCTGCCTTAACCCTACAGGCATTCTGACTGGGAAGCGTCCTAGCTCGCATGTTCGTCACCAAGGTACTCTTCATTATATCCTGTTCTTTCATGCCTGGCCAATAAAATAACCAGTGGCAAGCCAATGAGTACTTTGAATGTACTCGCAAGCAACCCATGTTTTGGTTCAATATACAACAATGCATGATATAGGTAAATTTTTTCGGAAAGATAGTTTTGAGTGCCATGATATGTTCAACAACTTGTAAGACATGCATCAGGAGAATTCAAGTAACCATGAGGATAGGTTACAGATATCAACATAAATAGAGTGGGCACCAACCCAACTCAAGCATGTCAAGTCCTTTGACTTAACCCATGTAGATCTTCCCACTTATCCAAACACACACACTGGTTTGTAATCATGTGGACGTAGCCCAAGAGCGGTTACCCAACTGTCCTTGACCGTGGACAGGCTATTCGAATAGTTTTACACTCTGCAGTGGTTGCACACTTTACCCACAAGATCCGAGGAACTTCCGTGTCATCCACGACCCACGATACCTCAAGTACCCGGGGTAAGCACCCGGTCACTATCTTTCCCTAGACGACACTAACAAGGAGTCCACTCGTTGTTCTGTATCCTCACGATGTACATCATACGAGACTCACTCGAGATCGTAACATCCGAGAGGGGACACAACGGTGTATCCGGTGCCCTGTGAAAACAGTCATGGCCGCCCTACCTGGCACGATCCCGTCTCGAGAGAGAGCACCAACTCTCCCCCGTTACTAGTAATGCGGGCTCCAAGCTAGTATCGGCCTAGGTAATCAATAATGCCCTTTCCCATACAAGGGTAGAGTGGTTGCGCATGTAAGGTTGGAATAAAGGTCGCAACTTAAACCTATCCGTTTTGAAAACAACACACACTTGCCTCGGTAAACCACTTCGTCATCAAGTGGTTACCCAACTCATCATCTCCTTCGGGCATAAGTGGCACCATACAGGGTTTTCGAAAAGTCTTTCGAAAGTACTCTGCCTCCTTCACCGTGCATATAACCATCCCATATGCGTAGCAGCTACCATAGCATCCTATCTACTCCCACCGTCATAACCCTCATAAGGAGGTAGGGTCATGCACCATGCAAGTATGAACAAGGAAGTACGGTGGCAAACCATCAAAGTGGTTGCCACCTCATCATGATTCCGTTGCAACAACAATATGGCGCTATATGACATGCATAAAACGGGTTTCATAGACATGGTCAAAGGGCTGCTTGCCTGGTTCATCAGAGTCTTGAAATCTTCTGGTCCTTCTCCAAATACTCCGTCTACTTCATCAACTAACGCCGGAAACAATCTTCTGGTCCTTCTCCAAATACTCCGTCTACTTCATCAACTAAAAGTGCCCTAAAAATGTGAGTTGGACTTTTCTAGGATGCCTTTGGTCATATGAAAAACTACCAAAGTGGTTTTATTGGAATTGGATCAGTGGATATTTCTGAACATTTCAATATGATGGAATCAATGGATTTGATGGATCCACAAGTTGTCCACAGAATGCCATTTTATAAAAATGAGTAAAAGTACCCATTAATTCAGGCATGATTTTAGAAACATTTAGAAATTGGTTTCACTTTGGATTTGGAGTTGAAATGAATATAATATGGATTTTTGAAGTGGACTTATGTGGATAAATGACCTTTTTAAAAGTTTCAGTGAAAACCAAGAACAACAAAAATGTCCACTGTGGCCTATTAAATAGAACTTGATTTATGGAGTCTTTGGAAATTTGAATCATCAAATTTGGAGTTCATTTGATTTATTAGTGGATTTTACAAATTTACAGAAAAAGAAAAAGGAAAAAGGGTTTTACCCAAACGGGCTGGATCTGGGCGGCAACAACGTGCATTGGGCGAGGCTTAATGGCAGGGCGCCACTGGGCCGACCCAGCAGCTCAGCCACGCGGACGATAGGGCGTCGTCGAAGGCACCTTCGCGGAGTACGCCTCCACTTAAATGGACGGGCCCGCCTGTTGGGTCGCTGACGTGCGGGCCCCAGCAGCAGGTCGTCTTCCACCTCCCGCGCTGGTGCGACAGGAAGCAAAGGAGGCGCTCGACGCCGGTCGCCGGTGCTACAGGGCGTCTCCGGTGACGTTCTGCCCACCGGCGTGCTTAGGGGAGTCGGCCGCGTCCATCCATGGGTGGCACGGTTGCCCAGGGGCACCGGGTGGAGGGAAGTCTTGTGGCGATGATGAGACCGGTGTGTTTTGGGCACGGCGAGGCGAGCACCGGGAGGAAGGACTGATGCGGGGAGAGTTGGCGGTGGTGCTGGTATTTCTTTGGAACAAAGAGGCCGCAAGAGGGGCTCTCAAAGGGCGCGAATTTAGGCGGAGGCCGGCGGCATTGCTCCGGCCATGGAGATGCAAGGAGGGCACGAGGAGGGAAGTGGGTTGGTCCAGGGGGTGCACGGGAGGGAGAGAGAGGCAAAGGAGTAGAGAGGAGGCTCGAGGGTGGCCTTAAATAGAAGGGAGCGAGGTGCACCGCAGGGTCGTGCGCCGGCAAGGCCGTTGCTGTTGCCAGGGGTCACGGGGGCTCGTGTGTGCGTGTCTGGGGCGTTTGTAGAGATGGTCTACGGCCGGAGAAAGGGAGAGAAGGGAGCTTGAGGGAGGAGGCCATAGGTGCAGCAGGTGAGGTCAGCTCATTGGAGCTTCCTGGGCGGCCGCACAAGGTGAGCAGAGGCAGAGGCAGCAGGGGAGAAGGAGGAGGGGGACAGGGTTTAGCGTGTCGCAGACGCCGAGGCACCTCGTCAGGCGCGCTAGGGAGGCCCGAGGTGGCTGGAGGTGCTTGGCAGGGGGCGGCTACAAAGGCGGGAGCAAGATCAGAAGGCCTTCCAGAAGGCCAACAGGCCTTTGGCTGCCATGGCATTATTTAAAGGGCAGGGGCGTGATCACTCATGTCTGGTAGCACTAGGGAGAAGTAAACAAGTGGGGAGGGGCATTGGATGCCCGGGAGATCCACTGGAGTGAGGAGGGAGGTGAGAAAGGAGAAGAATGCTGTTGTCCAGGAGGGTAAATGGGGATGTTTCACCCTTCAATCATTGAGTTGAGGCCAGGGAAGAGTTACTGGAGGTGCAAGGGGACTCTGAGGGGCTGTGGTAAAAAGTTGAGGTCATGGAGAAAAGTGGAAGTGGTCAAAACAAGGGTTTTAGTAAAATGGCGTAAGGTGTTTGATGCTTGTTTGGTTAAGCAAATGAACTCCATCCGCATCGACTCAACAGGGTGAAATGGCACATATAATTAAGGCGTTCCACCAATTTGGAGCTTATTTGGGCAAAGTTGCCAATGCAACTTTTGTAAACCCTAGAATTTAGCAGAAATGAACTTGTATAGATCTAGTTGAGCAAATCACTTCCCCTTGATGAACCACTTGGTGTAGTGGCCTCATTTGGGCATGTGAACATTCTCACAAAAGTTGGGGTCAAGGAGAGAAAGTTGGTAGTACAAAGTTGTTAAAATTTGATTCTGGTCACAGAGGGTTTTGGGGCCCTTTGATCAAGTTAACTTGTTCTCCAACTTGTTCCACTTGGTCTAGATGTATAATTAGAACATTTGAGCATGTTCACAAGGTTTTAGAACATTTGGGAATGTTTGGCAATGTAAAGTTTCTCAAACTTCAAAATGGACAGAAATGGTTTTGAGGGGATTTGATGATGTTATCTTGTTCTCCAAGACATGAGACTTGGCAAGATCACCAAATAGGGCATTTTTTTCTTGGATTTTTATGAAAATAATTCCTGTGCAAATATTTCAAATCCTTGAAATTGGCAGAAATGGTATTGGGAGGTTTTGTCCAATATTTTGAACATGACCATGTGTTGAAACTCTTATATATGGGAAATATATGCCCACTGAGTTTCCCTGATTTTTGGTCAAATATTTTTAAAATAATAAAATAATTTTTCCCTATTAAAGACCATTTCTGGAATTAAGAAAAAGCTTTTAAATAAAATAGGAAAATAACTTCTAAAATTATATTTTTGTGGTTTATGGGAGTCATATACCTAATAGGTTTCAAATATACCTTTTTAAATATTTTTCACACCCTTAATTAAGTACTTGTAGTTCAAGTCTCAATTCGGGGTTTTTTGAAAAACCTAATTTAGAAAATACTTTTTTGGCCAAAATATTTTTGCAAGAAATTATTTTTATGTCCTATACACATGGCATGATCATGGGAAAGGTTTTTGGATCAAGGAGAAGGAGTATAAGAGTTGGAGGATTTATTTGATTTTTAGAGCACTTGCAAACAACAAACAAAATCCAATCAAGGCAAAGTCCAAAACACACAAAAGTTTTTGTCAAACCACATTTTATCATGATTTATCATCTTAAGTGTTGTGCCATGAAAATCAGGGTGTGACAGACCTACCCCCCTTACAAGAATCTCGTCCCCGAGATTCCCAAACTAGGCGCGGAAGGGGATAAGAAAACTTTGATGTGGGGTGGTCTTCACGTCCTCATACTGCCTCGCCCGAGTGGTGCTCCTTTAATCCTTTTAGTAATTGATGTTGTGGCTTCGTGTATAATGTTCTACTTGGTCCAGGTTGCTAATGGGTAGCTCGCGGTAGGTTAGATTGGGCTAGGGGTCAATGGCTCGGTGGTCAATGCCCTCTTAGGGATCGGACAAGTTAGGAAGTTGGAAACACTTCCAGGGTTGTGATGCATGGAAAGCGTTGTGCACATCAGGTAACTCAGGTACTGTCTTCTCTTCGTCTCGTAGTGATCTTAGAGGGGGTTGTTAAATCTTGGAGTGATCTCGAAGGGGGCCGATGAATCTTGGTGTGGGTCTCCTTGTCATGGAAATGCTTGGTTCCTTAGAGAGGAGTGGCTTTCAGATACACCTGGTCTTCGACACGGAGGTTTACTTCTTGACGACGGTGGTTGGTGTAGTTCTTCCTCCTAGATATGACGATCTTAAGATGTTCCTTGACCAGCTCAACGATTCTTCTTCCGTCTTCGGGTAGACAAGTATGTCATCAAAGAAAGATGACAACTAACTTATGGGGTACATAAAGTGGGCTGAGGCATTGGTGGTGATCACGGTTGAGTATTGGCCAAGGTCTTATCGATTAGAGCCAAAGCCCAAGGTCAGGATCCGACCATGTTGTGGCTTGGTAGGGCTTAAGGGTTTCAAGGATTCTAGGGTGCGAGTGAACGTTTATCATCTTATCCTTGAGCACGCTTCGAGATGCCAATTATTCTATCTAGTCCTTTAAACAATTCACATCATATCACCGATAGCATCATCTCCTATAGGTCAACTCCAATCATCACTCATGCTATTCATATCCTCATGGCTCCTGAGGGGAGGTCTAACAAAATCATATATGTCTCGACCCCCAAACTCATATGTATGGCTACCCCTAAAATCCATGGATAGAATATATAAGCTACTAAGCTTGAACGTGACAATCCAAGTGCTCAGCATATTCTTCCAAGGTCTTAGATAAAGCACCTCTATCCTAAGGAAACACGTCGTAAGCCACTCCAAGATCTTGTTTCCTTCCTATGAATCAACTCCAGCAGCCCATTAACTTCCATCAATCACTACACAATCCATTAATTCTACAAATCCAATGTCTATGGTGTTCCACATGATCTCCTAATGTTCCTATAATCCCCAAACACTTGAAAGGGCTACCTTACTATAGTCATTCCACCAATTTCCATTATCATGGCCAAGTAAACTCCAAGGTCAAGCTTATATATAAATCTAAATCAACTCCGACAATTAATCCAATCTCCTAGTTTATTGCCGTCCAAGAAACATGGTATCATGATCGAGATCATCAGTCTAAATCCAATTTACTCCGAACCATGTAGACTTACTCAGCCTCTATACTCAACTAGGATCACCTATTTAAATCCAAATCTCTTGTCCAACGAGGAATCTTACATGTTTCCCTCAAGTTATTTACGTAATATACACTGTCTCCTATCAATATCATCTGATCAAGTCAAATCCTTGCACTTGTGAGTTTAAACTTGCGATCATAATTGTCCTATAAATCCAATTTACTCAGGGGTAACGAAAGCTATGCTACTCTTTAATCATGATCCCACCAAGTTCATCTACCAACATGAAAGCCTCATAATCCACCAAAAGTATCAGATAATTCCTCAAGGTCACTGACACAAACTCATCAAGTCATTAGTCCTCTATTCCTATATCCTCAAATTGGTCTTCCCTATGGCATCGCCGGGCTTGGTGCTATCTCAGGATGATAATGTGCTAGTTCACTATGTCCACTAGTCCCATGATGGATCCATGGTTGTGCAAGGTTACGGAGGCTTAACTGATGATTTTGCAATTCTGTGGGTTAAGCACATGGTTAAGGATTTGAGCTGGGGTATCTCGTGGAGTCTCCAAGGGTCTAGGAATGGTCTCTAATCTTGAGGGCAACCATAACTCTAAGGGCTGCACTTGGTCGAGGAGGTTGTAGCAAAAGTCTTCAAGGTCTTTGGTTGGTTGCCAAAGTAGAATCCTTGGTGTATCTTGTCTTGGCCGATCTTGATTGATGAGAGAGATGAGAGGGGGAAGGTAGCATGGAGGAGGGGAATGCCTAAAGGGGGTTTTATAGTGCAAGTGCAAACAAACAAGTGCCGAAAGGGCCAAACATAAACAATAAAATAAGGCAGGTGATATAGCCGCGTACTTGTTGCCTAGGGCAAAAATGGCGACTGATATCAAAACTCAAACAAATAAAAACAAGCAACACACAATCGTGGTTCTATTCGAACTATCATACAGACTCGATTGCGCATAGGGGGTACACGACTTATCCTACCCTAGGGGTTCTCGGACTCAGTAGTCGTGCCTTGTGCCTCGTGCAGTCTTCCGGGTTTTCCTCAGGTGTTGCTACGTCTCTTGTAGTTGTTCGATGTAACGATCCCTGCTGAGCTTGAAGAGTCTTCAACAACTTCTACTTTGTTGGAGTGATGGGTGAAGGTGGCTCCTTGTAGCCGCATTGACATGGTCTCCTCTTGTCTTCTTAATCATGACGATCCCTTTTTCCTTCTAAGGCGTCGAGTGTACCGGTAGGCAATCCTTTATGTAATGACACTAACAAGGCATAGTAGAGGTCCAATCAGCGGATACTGTTTGTTGCGATGTAAATCGTCAAGAGCGGGGGATGAAGAGAACTGCTTTCCGCTCACTATAGTGAGGCGGACCAAATGGCTAGGTTCTCATCCACCGGTGGTTGCCGATGCAACAATGATAAGGACAGGGTTGCTCTACTAGCGATGTATATCATGATATTGCATATCCCATGCCCTGATCATCATAGGCCAAGGTTGCATCATCCTGGGGCACTGTCGAGGGTGTCACCATCTTCTGGGTCTTCATGTCCTCATTCCTCGAGGATGTACCTTCTATTGGTATCGTTTTGTTGTGGTGTCGCCAATCTTGTGTTCAAGAGATGTGGGTGAATGTCTGGCAAGGCATCTTCCTTCTAGATTATCCACGAGGATTACAAGGAATCCAGTGGTAAGGGGCATAAGGGTTCTAGCGACCAAAGGTTTTGAAGGGGAAGAGATCAGTAAGGAAAGTATACCTTAGTTTCGAAAAACTGAGAAGGGAAGAGAAGTATAGATAGTTTTGAAAATTAGTAGTAGTTTTGGAAATAGTTTTACCCTAACTAACGACCATGCTAACTAAGGCTTCCTACAGTCAGGATGGCTCGATACCATTTCTCTGTGGGGACCCCGACTCATAAGTCGTGATCACCGAATGCATGTGTACAGTGATCCCAGAGATCAATGCTCACTGAACACACATAAGCTGAATAACAAGAGTCTTACATCCATACATACCGTTTTACACAACTAGGACCATTATGGTCAAGCCTTGAGTGTATCATCGCAGCGGAAATCTTCATTAATAACTTGGACCCATGCCATCTGCCTTAACCCTACAGGCATTCTAACTGGGAAGCATCCTAGCTCGCATGTTCGTCACCAAGGTACTCTTCATTATATCCTGTTCTTTCATGCCTGGCCAATAAAATAACCAAAGTGGCAAGCCAATGAGTACTTTGAATGTACTGTAATCAACCCATGTTTTGGTTCAAGATACAACAATGCATGATATAGGTAAATTTTTTGCGTAGAAGCTAGTTTTAAGTGCAATGACATGTTCAACAACTTGTAAGACATGCATCAGGAGAATTCAAGTAACCATGAGGACAGGTTACAGATATCAACATAAATAGAGTGGGCACCAACCCCACTCAAGCATGTCAAGTCCTTTGACTTCACCCATGTAGATCTTCCCACTTATCCAAACACACACACTGGTTTGTAAACATGTGGACGTATCCCAAGAGCGGTTACCCAACTGTCCTTGACCATGGACACGGCTATTCGAATAGTTCTACACTCTACAGAGGTTGCACACTTTACCCACAAGATCCGGGGAACTTCCGTGTCATCCACGACCCACGATACCTCAAGTACCCGAGGTAAGCACCCGATCACTATCTTTCCCTAGACGACACTAACAAGGAGTCCACTCTTTGTTCCGTATCCTCACGATGTACATCATACGAGACTCACTCGAGATCGTAACATCCGAGAGGGGACACAACGGTGTATCCGGTGCGCTGTGAAAACAGTCATGGCTGCCCTACCCGGCACGACCCGTCCCCGAGAGAGAGCACCAACTCTCCCCCATCACTAGTAATGCGGCTCCAAGCTAGTATCGGCCTAGGTAATCAATAATGCCCTTTCCCATACAAGGGTAGAGTGGTTGCACATGTAAGGTTGGAATAATCGCGAACTTAAACCAATCCGTTTGAAAACAACACACACTTGCCTCGGTACACCACTTCGCCATCAAGTGGTTACCCAACTCATCATCTCCTTGGGCATAGTGGCACCCAGGTTTTGAAAAGTCTTTTGGAAGTACTCGCCTCCCTTCACCATGCATATACCCATCCCATATGCGTAGCAGCTACCATAGCATCCTATCTACTCCCACCGGCATAACCCTCATAAGGAGGTAAGGTCATGCACCATGCAAGTATCAACAAGGAAGTACGGTGGCAAACCATCAAAGTGGTTACCACCTCATCATGATTTCGTTGCAACAACAATATGGCGCTATTTGACATGCATAAAAAGGGTTTCATAGACATGGTCAAAGGGCTGCTTGCCTGGTTCATCAGAGTCTTGAAATCTTCTGGTCCTTCTCCAAATACTCCGTCTACTTCATCAACTAACGCCGGAAACAATCACAATAAGCAACACAACAAGGCAAAATAAAAGTGCCCTAAAATATGAGTTGGACTTTTCTAGGATGCCTTTGGTCATATGAAAATTACCAAAGAGGTTTTATTGGAATTGGATCGGTGGATATTTACGAACATTTCAATATGATGGAATCAATGGATTTGATGGATCCACAAGTTGTCCACGAATGCCATTTTATAAAAATGAGTAAAAGTACCCATTAATTCAGGCATGATTTTAGAAACATTTAGAAATTGGTTTCACCGGATTTGGAGTTGAAATGAATATAATATGGATTTTTGAAGTGGACTTATGTGGATAAATGACCTTTTAAAAGGTTCAGTGAAAACCAAGAACAACAAAAATGTCCACTGTGGCCTATTAAATAGAACTTGATTTATGGAGTCTCTGGAAATTTGAATCATCAAATTTGGAGTTCATTTGATTTATTTGTGGATTTTACAAATTTACAGAAAAGGAAAAGGAAAAAGGGTTTTACCCAAACGGGCTGGATCTGGGCGGCAAAAACGTGCATTGGACGAGGCTTAACGGCAGGGCGCCACCGGGCCGGCCCAGCAGCTCAGCCACGCGGACGATAGGGCGTCGTCGAAGGCACCTTCGCGGAGTACGCCTCCACTTAAATGGACGGCCCTGTTGGGTCGGCCGACGTGTGGGCCTCAGCAGGTCGTCTTCCACCTCCTACCGGGTGCGACAGAAGCAAAGGAGGCGCTCGACGCCACGCCGTGCTAGGTATGCCTCCGGTGACGTTCTGCCCACCGGCGTGCTTAGGGGAGTCGGCCGCGTCCATCCATGGGTGGCACGGTTGCCCAGGGGCACCGGGTGGAGCAGGGTGCTGGCCGCGGCGGATGAGACCGGCGGTGTGTTTTGGGCACGGCGAGGCAGGCACGGGGAGGAAGGACTGATGTGCGGGGAGAGTTGGCGGTGGTGCTGGTGCTTCTTTGGAACAAAGAGGCCGCAGGAGGGGCTCTCAGTGGCGCGAATTTAGGCGGAGGCCGGCGGCATTGCTCCGGCCATGGAGATGCAAGGAGGGCACGAGGAGGGAAGTGGGTTGGTCTAGGGGGTGCACGGGAGGGAGAGAGAGGCAAAGGAGTAGAGAGGAGGCTCGGGGGTGGCCTTAAATAGAAGGGGGCAAGGTGCACCGCAGGGCCGTGCGCCGGCAAGGCCGTTGCCGTTGCCAGGGGTCACGGGGGCTCGTGTGTGCGTGTCCAGGGCGTTTGTAGAGATGGTCTACGGCCGGAGAAAGGGCGAGAAGGAGCGGGGGAGGGCCATAGGTTCCGCGCGTGTGAGGCCCCTCATTGGAGCTCTCGGGCAGCCGGCGCGCGTGTGAACAGAGGCAGCAGGAGGGAGAAGGAGGAGGGGACAGGAGTTTAGCGTGTCGCAAACGCCGAGGCACCTCGTCGGGCGCGCTGGGGAGGCCCGAGGTGGCCGGAGGTTCTGGTGGGGCGGCTACAAGGGAGCAAGATCAGTAGTGCGCCTCAGGCGTGCCTTTGGCTGCCATGGCATTGTTTAAAGGGTGGGGCATGCCCACTCATGTCACAGTAGCTTAGGGAGAAGTAAACAAGTGGGGAGGGGCATTAGATGCCCTGGAGATCCACTGGAGTGAGGAGGGAGGTGAGAAAGGAGAAAAATGCTGTTGTCCAGGAGGGTAAATGGGGATGTTTCACCCTTCAATCATTGAGTTGAGGCTAGGTAAGAGTTACTGGAGGTGCAAGGGGACTCTGAGGGGCTGTGGTAAAAATTTGAGGTCATGGAGAAAAGTGGAAGTGGTCAAAACAAGGGTTTTAGTAAAATGGCAGAAGGTGTTGGGGTCAAGGAGAGAAAGTTGGTAGTACAAAGTTGTTCAAATTTGATTCTGGTCAGAGAGGGTTTTGGGGCCCTTTGATCAAGTTAACTTGTTCTCCAACTTTTTCCACTTGGTCTAGATGTATAATTAGAACATTTGAGCATGTTCACAAGGTTTGAGAACATTTGGGAATGTTTGGCAATGTAAAGTTGCTCAAACTTCAAAATGGACAGAAATGGTTTTGAGGGGATTTGATGATGTTATCTTGTTCTCCAAGACATGAGACTTGGCAAGATCACCAAATAGGGCATTTTTGACATGATGGAATTTTCTTGGATTTTTATGAAAATATTTCCTGTGCAAATATTTCAAATCCTTGAAATTGGCAGAAATGGTATTGGGAGGTTTTGTCCAATATTTTGAACATGACCATGTGTTGAAACTCTTATATATGGGAAATATATGCCCACTGAGTTTTCCTGATTTTTGTCAAATATTTTTAAAACAATAAAATAATTTTTTCCCTATTAAAGACCATTTCTGGACTTAAGAAAAAGCTTTTAAATAAAACAGGAAAATAACTTTTAAAATTATATTTTTGTGGTTTATGGGAGTCCTATACCTAATAGGTTTCAAATATACCTTTTTAAATATTTTTCACACCCTTAATTAAGTACTTGTAGTTCAAGTCTCAATTCGGGGGTTTTTGAAAAACCTAATTTAGAAAATACTTTTTTGGCCAAAATATTCTTGCAAGAAATTATTTTTATGTCCTATACACATGGCATGATCATTGGGAAAGGTTTTTGGATCAAGGAGAAGGAGTATAAGAGTTGGAGGATTTATTTGATTTTTAGAGCACTTGCAAACAACAGACAAAATCCAATCAAGGCAAAGTCCAAAACACACAAAAGTTTTTGTCAAACAACATTTTATCATGATTTATCATCCTAAGTGTTGTGCCATGAAAATCAGGGTGTGACATAAATAGAGCTTCACAATTTTATCAATGGTCGAGGGTTAACCCCCGATAATCTACATAGCTCCGCCTATGTGAGAGGTCTAGTGCGAGCGTCTATGCGTGAGAGAGACGATGCGAAAAAGCTAGGTCAATCGAGTCATTTATAGAGGGAGGGATCGAGGGAGTGTGGCCTAGCATACACTCGAATGTTAAAGACAATACACCGAGATATCGTGCGGCGAAGTTGTGGTGAGGGCTGGAGGGAGATAGTTACCGAGAGAGTGGCCTAGATTGACCTTGTGTGTGTGCGCACGGTGAAGGTGTTTTACAAAGGCAACACATGTGTACTGAGAGAGAGAGAGCGTTTGTCATGGAGGGCACGATGAGGTTGTGTGTGAGAAATACATTTGTTGAGAGTGTGAGGGCGGGAATGGCATAAACAGAGAGCAAAACGTGAAGAGCAATAATGAGTGTGCGTGTGTCAGATACCAATAGCTCTATTAATAAAGAAATGAACATCAACCGATGTAGGAAGTATGTGTGTGTTGGGGGGTGTCGATGGAGAGACCTAAACACATCATTTGCATGTATGTAGTACTATACTCAATATTCATGTTTCAGCTTCCTATTCATTTTAAACATTGAATTGAGGACCATGAATGGCTTACATTTTACTCCCTTTGTTCCTAAATATTTGTCTTTTAAGAGATTTAAATTGGACTCTCACATACGGATGTATATAGACATATTTTAGAGTGTAGATTCACTCATTTTGCTCTGTATGTAGTCGATCACTTGTTGAAATCTGTAAAAAAACAAATATTTAGGAACAGAGGGAGTATTTTTGAATTCGTGTCATACATGCATGGTTTGGAAAAATAGTTGCACTATACTTACTGGATTGTTGTTGTATTCGTGTGTGTGTGTGTGTGGTCATATGCTTGATACATACAATGTTTTCTCACCACCATACCGTTCATCTTTTAAATTTGTATTTGTCATGAAACTTACTGGGGATACCATGAAATGTGAAATCCACGTTGATATCACTATATCACAAACTCACTCTAATTCAAGAACTCGTCATAAATCAATTACTGTGCCTTTTGGAATGACCTGTAATTTGTAAGGAAAATCGGGAATTGTAATACATATAGATTCGTTTGGCAATTTAAAAGATTCTTTCTGTATTCTCGAATGGTAGGACCCAATGGCGTACCAACCAGACCTGGGCTCGTGTTGATCCTAAAAAACCGGGCTCGTGTCCTTTTGGTGGCATGCGTGGTACGCACACTAGCCAACCCCAACCACTTGAGCCTCCGCGTTTTGAGTCGAAATATCTGGCGGCCAGAATTCAAGCCCTAGGAAATTCCCTTCATATCCCCGATCCATAATGATAACAGATGAACAATGGAGGGATGCTTTAGTAACTAGACAACGTTACCTACCGTGCTGAGCATAGTTCAATTCCCTCGGTCGCCTATACCCAAGGTCATCTGACAACTCCATTGCTTAGTACTAATTTGAGTACTACACGAGGATCAGCACAGAATTGAGCCCCGTTTGTTCGGGCCTAGTACTTGAGTTAATATATCAGGAAATGCAGTAGTACACATGGATTATCCTTTTACTCTACATATATAATTTGTCTGAAGTCTAACTAAGCAAAATGTTTGACCAAATTCTTTCTTAAGAAATATTAACATCTACAACAGTAAAGATGTATCGCTTGAAAATTTATTGCATAATGCAGGTTATGATATCGTTTCGAATCCTGGATTTTGAATTTCAGAAAATACAAAAGTAACCTGAAATTCATGAAACTGAGCATGGTCTCGTGATACGGCACAAATATGCTGTCATAATTTCATTGTTTAATTCGAGAAAAGCAGCTTATGAAAAGTTGCACAAATGAAGAGCCAAGGTATTTTGGAACAAAGACATGTCACGTTAACGCGAACACTTTCACTATTCAAACCGTGGGCGTTTACGTGCTGCCACGAGTCCCGCTTCTTATCGGCAGGTGTCGTCGAGCACGCATGTGAGTTGACAGGAGGCGTGCGAGCAGACCGCTGCACCGGCTGACCGGGAGCTGTGCGAGAAGGCCGCTACGCAGGCTCACCGGGAGGTGAGCCCTTTGACCAGGCTCCGCCACCCACCTTCGTCCCAACTGCCCCTACTTTTAATGGCGCCAGCGCCGCAGTTTAAAATCACGCACGCACTACTCGTTATCTGTGGCACCCAGACTCAGAGAAACCGGAACGCCCCGTATTCCAGCCCAGAGATCGAGGTGAAGTCTTCTAGAATACGACACTGCTTAGCATAGAACAAACCAGCTTTCTATTATCACACGAATATGAATACAAGGTCTCCATATTACAATGAATAACATCGGCATGGCGACACTACGCAATCCTCACTTGCTCTATGTAAGTAGCATAACAAGTTGAGGCAGCCGAACAACTGCTGGCGACGGAACAACGAACGGTGATGATGGACTCCAATCCGCGGGGACTCTGGTTGGAACGTTTATCCTAGCTCGCGAACATAGGAACCACACCAAACAAGCAAGCAATCTAGGCACGACCTGCAAATTGGCATTACACCCAGGTCAGTACATTGAATGTACTTGCAAGCTCACAATAACCAAAAGCAGTCAAGACAAACAACAACATGGCATTAGCAAGTTAAATCAATCATGAGTATGATACTAACAGAACACAATGGCATGCACCACTGAACATGATACAAATTTAGCATGGCAAGAAGATATGAACATGATGATACTACATGCAACATCATGACATTATCATGCACTAACTTACTCTGCTTGGGTAACCTCGAAACCATCACATTCACAAGCTTGCCATTACGGACATCACACGATCATCTTAAGATCCAATCAAGCTTGGTATTACCATACCGTAGTAATCTTTACATGACCACAAGGAGCTTGACCTTTACCCGTGATTCTCGCATAACACCACAAATATCCAACAACTCGGTATCCTCGATACCATGGTGATCAACTCACAATCAAAATCAACCTCTTTCTCATAATCGAACCAGGCTAAGGTTAAGAACAAGGAGAAGAAGAAGAAGGAGAAGAAGAAGAAGAAGAAGAAGAAGAAGAAGAAGAAGAAGAAGAAGAAGAAGAAGAAGAAGAAGAAGAAGAAGAAGAAGAAGAAGAAGAAGAAGAAGAAGAAGAAGAAGAAGAAGAAGAAGAAGAAGAAGAAGAAGAAGAAGAAGAAGAAGAAGAAGAAGAAGAAGAAGAAGAAGAAGAAGAAGAAGAAGAAGAAGAAGAAGAAGAAGAAGAAGAAGAAGAAGAAGACGAGAAGAAGAAGAAGGAGAAGAAGAAGAAGAAGAAGAAGAAGAAGGAGAAGAAGAAGAAGAAGAAGAAGAAGAAGAAGAAGAAGAAGAAGAAGAAGAAGAAGAAGAAGAAGAAGAAGAAGAAGAAGAAGAAGAAGAAGAAGAAGAAGAAGAAGAAGAAGAAGAAGAAGAAGAAAGAATAAGAAGAAGAAGAAGAAGAAGAAGAAGAAGAAGAAGAAGAAGAAGAAGAAGAAGAAGAAGAAGAAGAAGAAGAAGAAGAAAGAAGAAGAAGAAGAAGAAGAAGAAGAAGAAGAAGAAGAAGAAGAAGAAGAAGAAGAAGAAAGAAGAAGAAGAAGAAGAAGAAGAAAGAAGAAAGAAGAAGAAGAAGAAGAAGAAGAAGAAGAAGAAGAAGAAGAAGAAGAAGAAGAAGAAGAAGAAGAAGAAGAAGAAGAAGAAGAAGAAGAAGAAGAAGAAGAAGAAGAAGAAGAAGAAGAAGAAGAAGAAGAAGAAGAAGAAGAAGAAGAAGAAGAAGAAGAAGAAGAAGAAGAAGAAGAAGAAGAAGAAGAAGAAGAAGAAGAAGAAGAAGAAGAAGAAGAAGAAGAAGAAGAAGAAGAAGAAGAAGAAGAAGAAGAAGAAGAAGAAGAAGAAGAAGAAGAAGAAGAAGAAGAAGAAGAAGAAGAAGAAGAAGAAGAAGAAGAAGAAGAAGAAGAAGAAGAAGAAGAAGAAGAAGAAGAAGAAGAAAGAAGAAGAAGAAGAAGAAGAAGAAGAAGAAGAAGAAGAAGAAGAAGAAGAAGAAGAAGAAGAAGAAGAAGAAGAAGAAGAAGAAGAAATAAAGAAGAAGAAGAAGAAGAAGAAGAAGAAGAAGAAGAAGAAGAAGAAGAAGAAGAAGAAGAAGAAGAAGAAGAAGAAGAAGAAGAAGAAGAA